>JAWQUT010000114.1:8697-29104 GCA_033807755.1 Ellobium chinense | reverse complement strand
TATGTATCGTTACATTAAGCGGTATTGATTTTGCAGAATGCCAAGGGGTTGAAAACTCGTATTTTACTTAAACAAAGAAGGATCATTACGGACCCCTACCAGCCACAGGAGGGTTCTGCCAAGGTGGGCCCACCTCATTTTCGTTATCACTTGGCATAACGAACGTGTTGTAAAAGCGGTATGTTGGTATCAAAAAGTGCACGATCGATGTAACATCCTCCCCCACTATTGGGAAACACTGCCTGCAACAATTTTTTTAAAATAAAATCAAGATTGATTTCACCACTTTTATGGTGTAGTTTCATGATATACGATTAATTTATACTCTGCTACTATCGACTCTTATAGTCCAGTTTTGTTTGTTGTTTTTTTTACCAGTTAGGCTCCTGCAACTACAATGTTTTACTTTATGTTTTATAATTCGTGGGACTTGGCACACGAGACAAGGTAATAGTGATGTCGTTAGCAGGTGGTCGCTACATGAAGGTTAAACATATTTGAAATTATTATAGAGAGTTAAATGATCGTTTAGGAAGGTGGGTGGCCTACGCGATGGTCGCAATACACCTTACCGATAGACTACGCCTGACCTAACCGTGATGTGAGGAAATTATTACATGCATAATTTTTGGGGGGTCTGGTTCAAGTAAAGCATGTCTCTTAAGAAAACGCATATTACTTAAATGTGCGAGTACATGTTTCATCATGTTTTATTGCATCATTATCGTAGACAGTCAGGGACGTAGCTAGCTGGACTGCCTGCTCCCCCTCTCCCGCTGGCAAAACCATCACTCGAGGACCCCCTCTTGTCTCCTTCCCCCCAACCCTCTCTTTCATGTATCAGCTCTTTATGAAAATACAACAGAAATTATGGTTTTGTACCTTTTTTGACGAGCTTCTAAACACGTATTTGAATTTGAATTAAACTCAATTACGGATCCCTGATTGTTGTCGGGGGTGGGGCAGTGGGGGAGGGGGAGGGAAGGAAGGAGGAATAAATGCCTACTCAGGGGACGACGCTACTGCCGACAGCTGGAGTGTAATCTATGGCAGTCCAGGACCATGCTTAATCTTCGGAACATTTTTTCTAGAAAGGAAGCAGAAGAAACAATGTGGGTCCATTATTATCTCCAGGAAATAAGTCGAAAATTGTTATCATAATTTGTCTGTTTGTAGAGGGGTTTCTAGAAGAAAAAAACAAACAAAAACAATCCATGGCCTTTAAAATTAATGTGTTGCGGTTTGGGACAAGTTCCCCAAACAAATGGTTTGAAACACGAAGCAAATGGAGCCATTTGGGGCTATTTCTGGCTAAAATTAAGTTAAAAATGTTCTCATGATTTATTTATTTTTAGGATGATTTTTAAGAAAAGCAAACATAAAACACATTCCAAGGCCTTTAAAACAGTGATGGCTAGATACATCCTGTAAAAAGCTGCATAAACGATAAAAAATAAACACAAATATCTTCACCCTGTCTACTTGTCATAAGAAGAAAACAAAGAAAAAATTAAATAGAATCTGTACTTTGTCAAGACTTCAAAATATTTAAATTTTACCGACCTAAAAAGAAAGAAACACGGTTGTCATGCAGCCTGGGGGATGGGGGAGGGGAGGGGAGTGAGTCTCTTAGCCCCCCCCCCCCNCCCCCCGGGTCCGCCTCTGATACCTTTCTATCTGTAACTAGTCAAAGCACCCGCAAAATTTGCGGCGTTATCGTGCGAAGGAAAAGACTAAACTTCATCTACATAATTAACACGGCTCCTCTTTTTGTAAATATTGTGCTCACACACGTCATTGTGTGTACACATATCGGTTAAGCTGAAAATAAAATTTTAAAAAAGCTACGCCAGCCCCTCTAAAAACCCGCTATATCTGAGGAATTTGGCCTCAAAAAACACTAATTTGGCTACATACACCACAATAGTAGTGACATCATCAGCCTAAACGTCAATTTAAAAAATGGAACAGGTCATTTGGATATGGCAAAATCCATTTTTTTACATATTTCGGAGACAATCAGGGACATCGCAGGCCACCAATTTTTTTTTTAAAGGACCAGTTATGACTTACACATGATGAAATCAGTGGAGAAATTAACTCCCACGATGTGCATGGGAGAAAGCGTTTTTTGGCTGTTGGTCCAGCCAAGTCTACGACTTGCATCTTTCTATTGGAAAGCACCATTATTCGCACTGGTGGTTCACACGACCAAAGTCATGTTCATTCTAATGATTCTGCTCCTTATCATAACGATGATTATGTTCACTCTAGACATCGACTCTGCTACGTACATATTCTCGACCCGGCATCTGATACAAATGCTCGGTTTCAATTTCGGGGACCGGAAGTAAACATGTGAGGGACGAACCGCAAAAACCAATGACGTATGGTCCATTTAAAAACACCGAACAGGGGACGTATTCACGAAAGAAAGAAAATTTACGTAATTATCGAAATAATATTTACGGACCGTTTAAGGCGAAGAAATTATCAAAAGAAACACCTTCAGACCAAAAGTAAGGTGTATGCAAAATTTTGGGTCGGTTGGTGCACAAATAGTCGAGATATGGCTCTTACAAAATTTCACAAGTTTTTTTAATAATATAAGATGTTCAAATACTTCATTTTCTATAGACTATATTTACACTGAATTTTAAAGGCAATGAAAGGATGTCTCTATAACAGTTTGTAAATCGTCAAATCTGATAATTTTTTTCCATTTCGTAAGATTTTTTATTACGTCACATAAACCACTACTCGGGCTGCCTGCTTTGAAATAACTCGTATGGCAATATGATAAGAAAATATGGTCAGTTGCAAAATACAGCGAAATGTACTTAAAAAGGACAAATTTTGTTTGCCCCTTTTCCTCAAATAAATATGTTAGTCATCCATATGTCATGTAGAAGTCAATTTCTCTCGCCTATCCTTCTCTCTCTCTCTCTCTATTTCCCTCTCTCTCTCTCTCTTTCTCTCTTTCTCGTTCTCTCTCGTCATTCTCTCTATCTCTTTCTTTCTCTCTATCTATCTCTTTCTATCTTTCTCTCTCTCTCTCTCTCTCTCTCTCTCTCTCTCTCTCTCTCTCTCTCTCTTGTTTCTCTCATTTTACTTTTCACTCTGTATCTCAGTTTTTTCCTTCTTTGTTTAAGAGCCTCCTGATCCGCAGGGCTCTCCCCGCATTGCAGGGGCTGTGGAATGCCAGAAACGCCCCTGTATGCAGTAGAAGTCGCTTTATTAAAGAAAATCAGGCCTGAAATATTTGGAACATTTCAGCTCTACACCGAGGCGTAGTGTCCATGTAATCCTTGAATCAGAGATTACCAACAACTATCTATTTAGCTAAAATAAGTTAATCAATATTAAATGTTTTCTAAAATGTTCAAGCATCACCTTCATATCTTTTAACTTATGAACCATTTATAAGCAATGGCAATACGATCTTGTCAACGTTACCTTGTTTTCTTGGTCGATAATCTGGAAGCCTACACACTGTCTCACAGATTCAACGCTCCTATATCCACGGTGTCAATACTTCCAAAGGTGGTGTAAACTTTTTAAAAAAGGCGGCCAGTAATCTGCGAGAAAAATCTGCTTACCACGACTGTTTTTGTTCCTTTTTACGCAAGATTCCTCCCGTGACCACTACTCGAGTTTTTTTCTCTTTCCTTTTCTTATCTTTCGGCGACACGAGGCTGGTAATCAGACGGTACTAGGGTTGCCAGAGTTGGCTCTTTCGAAGCCAAATACCAGATTTCTGGCACTCTTTAAAAGCCCCTGTCTCTCAAATAATTGACTGTTACTTTTTCTTTTTGACTCCAGCGGACTGAAGTCAAAGCTAAATATTCTGGCTGACAAAAAGTATCAAACTATTCTCAAAGTATTTGCCTTCCAAATGGTCTAACTTTTGTCATAGTTGCCTCATGAACACGAATCAAAGAGCGATGCTGAAACCTTTTCCATTTGACAGTCACTTCTTACATTGTTCTAATGTGTTCAGAGAGGCTTATGATAATTATAATACCTATGTATCTCCAGAAAATAATCATTTCGTAGTAAAATTCTGCTCTATATCAAATCTTCACCCCAGTCTGTCCTTCCTAGGCATAGTTTGGCTATATTCCAGTAGAGGAAAGAAATATTCGATGCAACAAAAAAAAAACAAAAAACCACCATATCAAATATGCAACATATGATAGGAACAAAAACGCCTGGCGAACTAACCAAGAGCTATGTCTACAACCTGCCTTTTCCCCACTCACTTCTACCAAATACGCCCCTGGATCTACATTAGTAAGCTGGGCATTAAGTAGATAAGTATGTTGTAGCCAGATGTCTTTGTGAGCGAACTAAATGCCATTTATTTATTTGCAGGAAACACACCACAAAAGGCCGAACAAAATTACTGTAAGTATGATTTTTTTACAAATCCTTCCACCCTTTTTATCAGTTAGTCAGCGTGTAATGAGTGAGTGAATCAGTGAGTGAGTGAGTCAAAAGGTGAGTCAGTGAATCAGTTTGTGAGTGGGCAGGTGTGTCAATGGATGAATGGTCGGTTGGTCTTTACTTAGTCTCTCACTCGTATTGTCACTCGCGATGTCACTCACTGTGTCACCCATTACTTCGTTTACTCACACTTTCTCACTCATTTGCCCCAGTTATTTGATGTCTTAATTCACCATTCATTCCACTCATCTGTAAAAAGTATGTGATAAAAGCAGACAAAGATGCTGACTAAATCCTAGTACAGTGATCAGTGCCTTTAAGAACGCAGTGGCATTGTAAAGTCCCTTGGGAACTCGGCTATTCTTGATACATCTAGCATAATATGGTAAAAATGAGGTGAAGCCGTCTTAGAGAGTCTTGTATAGATACAAAATCACTAAACTGAATCTCGAAAAGTAAACGTTTTCTGTTAATAATTAGCAGTTGCCTTTTACTCTCAAGTCAAATACGGTTGAGTTTCAATTTATTAACTTCGTTGTTACCAATTCTAGCCAGCGAATTTACACGTGATCCATAGAACACACCCACCCTTCAGACGAAGCTGCTGAGGGCGTGACATCAGAAGTTGTGTGTCATCCTGATATGAGTGCGCTTGTAAAACCCAATGCGATTGGGACTGTTAAATAGTAGTGTGGAGGTAGAAAACTCTCTCACTGGGAGAGTGAGGCAACAGACGATGTTCAGAGGAAGGTACCCCTGTTTATAAAGTGTTTCAGCCCTTTGACTTTGACTCCAAAGGAGCTTGGCCACACTTGGGTCATGACTCTCAAGTGCATGACCCAAGTATCTTTCTGTTGATGTTTTTTTTTTCTTGTTGTTTGGTAATGAATAATTGTGTTGCACTGTTGTTGTTGTTGTTGTTGTTTTCAGTTCATGCATGATCTCAACTCTCTTCTATTCGCTAATACTTTCATAATTCTTTATTACCGACGTTTATTTGTCTCAATAGCTGTTGTCATAGCAACCATGACGCTCAGAATTCTCAATCGAGAGTTCGACGTGGAAATGCTGGACACTAGATCGGACGCATTCCTCGATCTAGCAACTCCTTACTCTTTGGAGTTGGACGAGCTGTTCCTGAGATCAAACCTATCCAGTGTATACAGCCAAAACAAGTTACTTCAGATGAGGTAAATAGGCAAGTTTACTTTTATGAACTAATTATTTTTAATGGCAGTCAATGTTTGCTTTCTTGCACACTGCACCGCACTGAACTCTTGTTGAAGTCCGAACCACAGCTAATTTCAAGATTATCTAACACACACACATACATACTCACTAGCTTCTTCGACTATTGTCGAATCCCGAATCACAGATAATTTCATGGGCAAGATTGAACCTACAGCTTGATCTATGGTTAGAGGAAGGGGTAGAGATGCTCTTTCGGACAGTCTCTAAACATTACACTGAATAGGAACTCTGTCATGTGTGCTTTCTCTTCTCTAATCCAAGCCCCTAACCCTAAACCAAGCTTTATGCCTGAAAGTTGTTAAATAATATCCACGAAGGAAGTCAAACAGCTTGCTTTAAGTTTAAGGTTTAGGCTTTGCATGATTTAAGGGCAAATGTAGGATTCTCCCACGGGCTTATGTTGATGGTAAGGGATATTATTATTACTAGTATTAGCAGAAAGGGGAGAGCCCTTTAACTCTGGCAAATTTCGTAATCGAGAAGCTGACACTCCCCCGAATTCACTCAAGCTGATTGGTGGAAAGGATAGTGTGCCGTGTGCAAGTGCAAGTGCAAGCCTCTGTTATACTGAGACTGTCAAGGTATCATGATATGGCACTCCAAGTTACATCTGACGCGTATGTGTAATTTGTCTTGTCTCCCTTTGTATAATTCTATGGTGTGTGTTGGTCTGTGTTGTAATGATAAGTTTATGTTCATTCTTTCTTAGTGTTCCCAGAGGAAGGACTACCGAGTCCAAAAAATTATATTTTTTACGAGCAGAATTCGAGAGTGTCTCCTATTTTGAAAAAAAAATGTTACGATGCTCATAGGTTCCTTAATATTCATCTTCTCTTACGGATTTTAGGAACAAAAGCAAATCTCTATCTGTGGGTGTCTCATTGGATTAATGGGGATTAAGTATGCCGACATGGTGACTGCTTTATCAGTTACCTCAGCTTTCACGGTGACAGACTCTTGTAAAGGTCCTGATTAAGCTATCGTTTGAAGTCGGCCCCACTTACCTTGCCGTCATTCGTTAAACTTTATGAACTATGTGAAACTCGTTCTCTTCTTACTGACTATGTGGGCATATGTATAATTCATACGCTTGTTTTGGGAGTGTTCCCTGGTTGCCCGCAGTGTGTGAACTAAAGTATGGATTATGCATCTACATGGCCACTGAAGACTCTTTTAAGATGAAGCCCGAGTGTCAGGCTGTGTTGAGTTTCTTGTTGAGAGTATAAGCCTTGCACACAGACACACACACACACACAGACACACAGACACACACACACACACACACACACACACACACACACACACACACACACACACACATTCAGAGGACACAGACAAAACACACACATACACAAGTAGGTACGTACGCACTCATATAGCCAGACTAACTCAGAGTAAGTCATAATTTGTGCAGAAAGTTCAGGGGAGTGTGGTTTCTGTTGGGGCATCTGGGGAAGCAAGCGGAAAATGAAAGAGATGGAAATAGAATAGGAGTAAAAAGGAGATATTCATATATCAGGCGAGTAATCCTAATTATTTATCTTTCCCAGAGTCAAATCTCCAGTCGTCGAGTTGGTAAAATAGAATTCGCGAAATCGGATTTCATTACTAACAGTAACAGTTATATTGCTTATTGTAACCATCTGTAATTAGAATGAAGCCTATCGGCCTTTGGTGAAGAGGGGGGCGGGGAAGCTTGTGGTGTGTGTGAGTCTCGTGCTTAGCGCTATGACTGCTAGTCTTCTGTTCGGCTTCNCACAGACACACTCACACACACACACACACACACAGACACACACACACACACACACACACACACACACACTCATACGGACACACACACACATACACACATTCAGAGGACACAGACAAAACACACACATACACAAGTAGGTACGTACGCACGCATATAGCCAGACAAACTCAGAGTAAGGCATAATTTGTGCACAAAGTCCTGGGGAGTGTGGTTTCTGATGGGGCACCTGAGGAAGTAAGCGGAAAATAAAAGAGATGGAAATGGGAGTAAAAAGGAGATATTCATATATCAGGCGAGTAATCCTAATTATTTATCTTTCCCAAAGTCAAATCTCCAGTCGTCGAGTTGGTAAAATAGACTTTGCGAAATCGGATTTCATTACTAACAGTAACAGTTATATTGCACATTGTAACCATCTGTAATTATATCAACGATTCGTTTGTTTGGTCCCTGCGCCTCATTCCTTCCCTGGCAATAAATCAAGTCTCTATTCAAGCCAAGATGGCTGTGACATATGCCGTAGAGACAAAATACAACAACGCACTTTCTTGCGAGTGGTGTTTGCTATACTTATATCTTACTTCATGTAGACGCATACATAGCATCGTTGATTCTTGCCACATCTTCTTTCGACACAAGACCGTTGAAACTACACTCCACTTATAAACTTGAAACCATAGATGATTGCGGCCATGTCGCCGAGCTGTCACTTCCGGTGACGACATAAGACGACATAAGACGTCACACTTCTAACAAACCTATAGCAGTTATGCACCCTTGCTCACTGTAACTGGGACGCACCAACCAAAAACTTCCTTTGCCAAAGATCGCCCACAGCATACAAGGACAGCCCCTTTTGCGTCTCCGTAGGACCCAAACAAACGCAGCCCAGCTCAACTACTTGATTTTCTTTTTCAGGAATGGGAGTATCTACGCAACCTCTTCATTAACCTTCCTTGATGATGGTCTCATTAAGTCACCAAATGATGTGGAGAACGTCATCAGATCTGCAGACATCGCCTCCGACTGGAAGTTAGAGGATGCTTTGCAGCTAGGACAATTTGTTGTCTGCAAATATTGTGCAAAGACAAAAATAGAGTACATTACGGTCAAGGAAAAACCAGAAGTCTTATTACATAACATGGGTAATTTTCTTTCCTTAACCTATATTTCATAGTTTCGTAGGAATTCGACGGATTATGGTTTAGATTCCCACTATTTTCTCAGCAATGAAGAAAGTGGCCAAATGACATGACAGAATTAAAATATCTACAGAACTACTAATCCCTATGAGTTACGTCAGTTATACATTCTGTAGAGATTTCTTTTTTTCATCAGAATCTAAATTTCGCTATTCGCGAGAATCTAATTTTCGCAGGCGCCTAAAGATGGTTTCCTCATAATGTGTATTATGACCACAAAATTTAGAGCAATCCAGAGTGACATTACAGGACTGCCGAATCGCCAAACGAGCAATCCTAGTTTAACATGGTAGCAAAACAAATTATTATCGATGAAGTCCAAGTAAGTCCAGCAAGCCCTATGAAAACATTTGAACAGAACATGTTTTGCGTAAATATATTTCGTGAGTCGAGGTGACATCGCAAAACTTAGACCCTGGGAAAAAATACACTTCTACGGTACCCCATGTCTCTAAGTGAACCGCAGTTGCTTTTCTCTGGGGCAGACGGCGGCCGTGCTTGTACTACTTGTAGACTTGTGTCTGTTTGTCACCGTGTTTTGAGAGTATGGGTCTGAAACCAATGATGCGTTTGGCGATAAAAATATCCAGAACATAATCCTGAGTGCTGCTAGTGATTCACTCAGTATGTGGGCTACTTCAATGGAGAGGAATTACAAACGAGACTCACACTTGATGCTTCTGTCTCGACGGACATTAGGGTTAAGAGTAGCCTCGATTGACGCTCCTGTGTTGATAGACATCAGGGCTAGGGAAATGGTTAGTGGTGGGGGTTGGATAGGTTTAGGATTTTATTTGTAGGCATGAATTCTGGTTATAGGTTTCATTCGGAATTCCTTCCTATCTGTGGATTGCTGGAACGGAATAGCTGAGAACAGAATAGATATATATACATATCCTGATAATCTCCGTGGAAGACAAAAACATATGGATGATGAATAATTTGAAAACCTCAGATCTTTAAAATAAAGAAGCACACGGGAGTTCTTATAATATAATACATAGAATAACAGTTTCAAATCACTAGCCTTGATTTACACTGGGTTATGCAGAGTATTCAGTTTCCAAACTCTATATCTAGTCTAGACAAGATGTATGAAAACAAACCAGTAACAGAAACGTTATATCTTAATGTCAATTCTCAGAACCCATACCAGATGAGCAAATGGGTGACAGCAATGTTACCACAAGTACCATGGCCACTTCTCCAAATTCGACACAGAGTCCATCTCCGGACACAGAAACCACATCTAATTCGTCAACCACTCAACCATCTACGGCGAAGTTACGAACGTCAACAACAGAATCAACTCTAAATACAACAGAGGAGATGGAGAATGTAACAAGAGAAGTGAATAACTCAACGGCCGAGGGAGTTAACACGCCAACACAAAAAGAGATGTCATCGACCCCAAGTGACGCCCGTCTTTCAACTTCAGCCAGTAGAACTGCAGTTCCTTTCACGGCTGATCTTGTTCCAACAGCTTCAGCACTAGTTTCACTCTCGTGGCCGTCCTCGTCATTGTTACCCTACGTTACAGTATCACCGATAACGAAAACATTTTTGACAACACCAAAGATAAGTATAACATTCCCCGCCGCAGGAACAGCGGCAGCAACGACACCATCAACGACAACAGTGAAACAGACAACAACAGTAGAAACAACAAGAACATTAACAACACCAGCAACGACAATGATGACAACAGCATCAACCACTCCAGAAAAACCTTTGACGACCGAGATGTTAACTGTACGACAGGAAGATACAACGCTGGCTCCAACAGGTTAGTGAATTATAGAGTGTAGTAAACATGCTTTTGTCTCTTTGGCGTGCGTAGTTTTCACGATTTTTTTTTCACATACATATTATAAGTTTCACACAGTATACGGTTTATGGGAGTTGTTTTAGGAATAGTTTCCGTTTACATATATTTCGTTACGCTTATTTAATATTCCCTTAGGCCATTTATTTTGATGATTTGAATTGTTTGTACTTTGATCTTTCATTTAGCTTCTTGTTTTGGTAAAAACAAATGTAGAGTTTTGATTCGTTATTATATCCCAATTTTACAAGCTAAACCACATCTGTCTCATTGTTTCGCTTTGAGCAACAATTGAGAGCGCTCAGTTTCTCAAAACCTCAGAAAATGACTTAAGCGAATATGGAATGTACTGGCGATTTCTTTAGATATTTTGAGCATGAAAGTGCCATTGCATCACGGTTACAGTGGGCTTTTTTTTTTTAGATCTCTCTCTTGAACTTCAAATGATATAAGGTCCGTTTCAATAAAAAGCTTCCTCCTTCTGGAAATTCAAATTATGCTACTTCCACCCATCTTCACAGCAGAGTGGTCTATGCAGCGCTCCACATGATCACAATCATATCGAGGGTAATACATGACACAACTAATGCACCATATTTGCATCTTTGCACACGCTTTTCCATGTCAAATCCTTAGAGAGCTGCAGCAGCTCTCATCACGTGTCCAAAGCGGCTCACACCTAAAACCGATGTATAGATCTCACTGCACGCAGAATGAAATAAGAAATCAGTTGAACAGACATGTTTGGTGACAGTCCTAAGGAAGCTAAACTACCTTATATTTTTCAGTTATAACCGTCTCGAATGTTAGTGCGTCATCAGCTGATGTCTATGTCATTGTCACGTGTTCCATCACAAACCCAAACGATTGGTCTGCAGTCAACGTGGTGCACACATCTACAGCATCTATCGGCACCAGTGTTGACCGGACCCAAACTATCGTTCGGCTTGACCCATCAGGTACTTGCAATTTGGTTGAGAAAATAGTGTATTTTCTTAACGAATTTCGTCTTTCTTAAGCTTTTTCTCAAAATGGCTGATTACACAGCGATCTAGCCCTCACTTATTGCCTTCATAATATCCATCCATCCATCCATCCATCCATCCATCCATCCATCCATCCATCCATCCACTGGCTCATTCATCCATCCATCCATCCATCCATCCACTCGCTCATTCATCCATTCCTCTCTCCATCTATCCATGCATTATTCTCGTCCTTCCACCCACTCACCTACGCATTCTTCTATTCCTTCACCCATCCATCCACCCAACCATCTATCCATTAATCCATCTACCCATCCACTCATCCATCCATTCATCTACCCATCCATCCATCCATCCATCCATCCATCCATCCATCCATCCATCCATCCATCCAGAGCTGTACGTCAGTGCTACCGTCAGTAAGCTGTACGCAGATCGAGTTCGTGTCAACTACGATGCATCAGACACCCTTATCAACATAATCATCAACATCACGAAGCTTGGTTGCTACGACGACGGCTTTGTTGAGTGTTCATTGGCTGGACGCACCGTGTCAAGGACGTCAAGTCGAGGAAGGTTGGAGGTCACCGGTAAGTAAGAAAATCATTCATTTGATTGTTTTAAAGTTTATTTAGCTTTGCTGATTTCTTGAATCAGTGATACCTCACCTACCCACCACCCCTCCGTGGTAAAAATAGCATGTGTCAGTTAGCTGCTTTTCATTGTCTAAATGATAGGGATCAGCACCTATCTAATGACAGCGGCACTGAATGCTCTCCAGAAAGTTGAGAAAGCTTTTGAGTGACTAAGCCTGTTGGGGAAATAATATTGGGAAGTCTCGTGAGTGGACAATGCCTGCATACGAGACTTATTAGTGTCACTGCTATCATTTTGTTAATGACAACAACGATTCAACGATTATTCCATTTATTTTTGTTTGTTTGTTTATTTGCTTGTATTTGGCTGTCTCTAGTTCCACCATCGTCACCTAAACTCACCATACCAGTGGAGCTCATTGCCAACAGGGAGATAACCACCCCGATTTCCTGCGAGGCTGACCTAGGTTATCCCCCTTGGACCCTCAGGCTCACGGCACAACTTCCGGGTACTGCCTCGCCGTATCCGATTCCAGCAGAACAAGAAACCACCGAGAATGGCTGCCAAGTTACTATGGTGAGTTTGGTTATGAGTTCAGTTCAAGGATGTGTTAGAATTACAGGGAGAAGTAAACAATAAGAGTCAAGTAAAAAGGAAGCAAATAATCCAAATGAGGTGCAACAGATACTAAACCACAAATTCCTCCACGTAAACCTATGAAAGATTGATATGGCGCAACTTATCTTATCTTATCTTATCTTATCTTATCTTATGCTTATTCTACAATTGCCGAAATCATTTTTCTGGATGATTAGAATTGATTGTATTATAATGATTTTCCAACTGTCTTCTATTTCCACTTAAAACATATGTAGAATTTGATTCGTTGTTTTATCCTAATTTTACAAGCTAAGGCAAATCTGCCTCTTTGTATAGCTTTGAGCAATAGGTTGACAGGGATGAATTTCTCTAGATCTAAAAAGGAAAAGAAAGAATGATTTAGGCGAATGTGGAATGAGCGTGGCGTTCTTATCTTATCATACAGGAATCGTTAGAATCTCCAGATGGCATGATTGTGCTCATGGCTCATTATAACCGAGCTTAGAAAAATGAATGGAATTCAAGCCCGCCTTTTGTTTTCCACCCAACGTTCTCTCCATCCTCAGCTCTCCCCTTTAGCTGCCAACATATTCGAGAACTTTGAAAATGCACTATTGCCGTGATCACCAAGTCATAAATTAATCAACCCGGAATAAGCAGATGTGGTATTATCTTATCATAACTCAGATCTCAGTAAATACCTGGTTTTAGAGCTGATGTGACCAGAGCGATGTTCTGCGGCGACTAGCAATGACTTTGTTTTGGGTTTCATTTGCAATATTGTATATTTACATGTATTTTTTCTATGTTTATTTGTATTATGAATGAGATGTTTAACACTGTGTGATACAAAACAGTTTTCCTACGGGATAATGAAAAATCCTTTCATTTTTTAGATTCGAAAATTTAGACGGTACATTCCCTCCCTGACTGCCAACGGTACCATCTTACGTTGTGAGCTGGAAAAGAAGGACAACTCAGGCGCTGGTGGCCACACCATGGTGGAAGAGAGTTACCTGCTAGTAGTAAGAGGTATGTGCTGCTATACGTTACCAAACACAAACTTTTATTGCAGACTTTAAGCTATCTATCCTGACCTCCAGTTTCACTAACTACTGATCACATGTACACCTTAATTCTTCAATCTGATAATGTAAAGGACCTTCTCCTGGGATAAACACCACTCGAAATTCAGTGCATTATACTCTGTCTCTTCCGCATTAGTGGCAGCCAGTCGGGCTTGCCTAGAGTCTGATACATCCTTTGTTAAGGAAGGGGGTATGGCTTCCTATTTTGTCATGTACAGGAACAGATAAACGTAGCCCCGAAGTTATGGACTTGTTCCATGGAATTCAAGTTCGTCAGTTTCAATTTTACATGTATATCTATTTTCAGACTCAGTATGTCAAGGCCAGCCTGACAAATCCACACTGCGCCATCCGTATGACTGTTCATCGTGGATACTGTGTGAAGGACAGCGCCCGTCGGTCAGCGCATGTCCAAGTGGTCAGTGTTACGACCCGGTGTCTGGGAACTGTGGCGCCAGATGTGAGTATGCATGTACCAATAAAGAGCTTTGGTGTTTAAATTCGGATCTCATACCGACAGTTATGGTAGAAATTGGTAAGAGCATATGGCATTTCTGATTTGTACACCTCATACGAGTACTGCACGTTTAGAGCTAAAATCAAATAATGAATTTCACATTGGGCTCATAACGTGCAATATGATCATAACATCAAGAAATGGCATACACAAACCACTGCTTATGCACATACTACCTCTTCCATGACGGTCCATTAGAGATCCGAACCCGAAAATAACAGCTCTCTTGTCGCTGACTGGTAAAGTGGATATTAATCAATATAGTATCACGTTGATAATAATAATTAATTATGTATCAAAGGTACCCCAAAAGAATATAGAGACATACACACTGGTATGTATTTTTTGTTTAACTTTTGGATGCATTTAGCCTATATAGTCTAGGGCATTTCAAAGTAAATATTTTGCTGCCACAACATTTTGCTTGTTTTCCAGGCGATGGGTTTTAAAATAGCTTGAAAAACATGTCAACGTTTTTCTATTGATAGAAGGAAAGTAAGCATGAATTCACCTTGCAGTAAACCAAAGTTCCAGGTTTCGTCCCTTCATTAGGCCTTAGTG
Organism: Ellobium chinense; assembly: GCA_033807755.1. Classification (NCBI taxonomy): domain Eukaryota; kingdom Metazoa; phylum Mollusca; class Gastropoda; order Ellobiida; family Ellobiidae; genus Ellobium; species Ellobium chinense. Next base: position 14,275 of record JAWQUT010000114.1, on the reverse strand, counting down.
ATGTGAGGATATACTCTACACTGTCAGTATGTGTAACAGCAGTGGCATATCACGAGTGCGCAAGACATGCTCGCGAGGCGGCAGCAAATTTAACTCATCGTGAGAGAGACAAGCAAAGAAATTAGCAGTTGTCTAACAATTACTTTCACTGCACTGAAACTCAGCCTATACTGCAGTATGGGATTTACAGAGCTAAATGGAAGCAGGCATGAAAAGATATGTAGGCCAGAAGTAGATGAAAATCCGCTTCATGTGTGTGTCCAAGTGCAAAAAGGAGATTTTACCCGGACGCAGTTTTCAAAGGCTTGTCTTTTTGTAACGACGGAATGCTTCACATTGAAAAATTCAGAACGCTTGCAGTATTTTATTTTTTAATTGTATCTATTGTATGACCAAGATTTGACTCCAAGTATATTCATATGATTTCATCTCTACGCATTTTAGTTGCTGTTACGTACAATAGACCCAAAAACCGAACCCAACCTAGGCAAACCAAACCAAACCAAACAAAACAAAACAAAAATGACGACGACAGCAACAACAACAGAGGCAAGAGAAGTGAACGTTTCATGTCTGTTGTCTTTCACAGCTGTTATTATGGAATCGACCCCTGGCATTCTCAATGAAGGACTTGCCAGTATAACTTGTTCTGTCATCCACGTCATCGATTGGTCAGAGCTTATCATCCGACGAGTGACATCATCCGCACAGGCCTATGATGTAGTCAGCGTGCCAGCCGGCGGAAATGTCACGTGGCATGATCCATCTCTTGGATCACGTGCTGTGACTAACTTCTGGACAACAGCACTGGAGACCGTCCTAGAAGTGTGGATTTACGTGCTGAAATGTGGGGATGAGGGAACCTACATGTGTTCAGTCACTGGTCAAACTGCTGGGCATGTAAAGGACGGAAGGACAGAGCTGAAAGTGTATGGTAAGAAGTGAATATTTGAAAAACAATGGGGCATTCAGAGATTAATTCGGAAAATGCAATATTTGGAACATGCACGCATCATATGACCAGTGTTTTGAGATAAAAAATACTTATTACGCCGAATAATGCTTGAAAACTGAGCACCAGCAATATAAGATATGATTGTTTTGTGATGATAATTTCAAAATATGAACTTACCATCTTATCCTCACTGATATGCAATGTAATTTACTCCCTTGATGAGTCATCGTCACGTAATAAGGGCGTATTCCAGTTTTTTTTCTGTTAGTGAAAGCGAAACTTTCTAGTTTCTATTGTCCTTGTCGACTTGGACTTAATTCTTCTTTTCGTACGATATACATCTAGAAAAATACTTATAAAATACAGCTGCAGACTTAAGCCCCTCCCTCCATCCCCACAACAAATGAAACTGGCACTATTTTTTCTTTCTCAAATTTAACCGCCCACCCCCCCCCTTNTCCCCTCCCCCTACGACTTTTATCTCTTTCAGGTATAGGGCATGCTAAAAACTGGAAGAGGATGAATATTCATATCACTAAGTTTGTGAGATCTCGAATCGAATGTAGATTTATTGGCCTGTAATTTCAATAACACTGAAGACCACTTAAACTACACTTAAATGTTGGAGAATGTGGCGCATATTGTTTTGTTACTTTGGATATTCCGGTTGTATTTTTTTTTTCTTCTAGTCAGACCAGATCCGCCGGAACTAACCATCTCAAGCATGGCAGACGGAATTACAGATCACGTGAGCGTCATGTGTGAAGCGAATCTAGGCCGACCTGCAGCGAACTTGACCTTAAAAAAGAAGCTTCCGGCCGAAGCCCACTTCCGGCCTGTCAGCTTCACTGATGTCACGCATGTGGAAACGACTTCGTGCATGCCTTTTGGAACAGGAGAGTATGTAACATCAGCATCTCGTGAGGTCAACGGAACCGTGTATAAATGTGAAGTGACGTCATCTTCGGGAATTCCAGAGCTGATGGGATCTCTCAGTTACGAAGAGCAATACTATGCCTTACCAGGTAAAGATTATTCATAGCTCTTCTCGAAACTACTCCAAAGAAGTCTGTGCAGCTGTTCCCCGTGGTTATATTATGATGATGGTATTAAATCACCATAATTATTATACGATTTTACACTTTGCTGAGCAATATTCTATGCCACATCTAAAGAGAACTGCAATAGAGTTACACACAAAGATATATGTTCAGTGCAAACTGATCTCAAAATCGGAGTTTAAACTGGGTTGCCTTGTTCATGCCTTGGTGTGCAGCTGTGATGCGGCCCCCTTTGGATTTGGCGTAAAAGATTGCACGCCAGAAAGCAAAAAGATGCATCAAGTTATGATGATGTATTACTCTCATCATGTGACCAGAGAGATAAACACCCGAAAATGCTCCATAGACCTTATTACCTTTAAGAATATATTGCCATGAGCACTCTCGTGATGGTTCCATAGATCTCATGCGGGCCTCTGCCATGGGAACTGTACGCCCGATTATTGGGCATGTAAAAGAGTTCATATAGTGTATATAGATTTTTTAATTTGCATGTTATATGACGAATGATATTTACCTTTGACTTCTTAGATGCAAATATTAATGAAACTTCATGCAAAGACCACTCAGTCACACTGGGTCGACCATCTTGTTTTGAGGTAAAGACAAAATACAAGGGAGCCAAGTCACATGATAGAAGTTCCGAAAGAGCGGTTGTTAAGAGCGCCCAATTTCTCAAAACCTCAAAAAATGACGTAGGCAAATGTGCAATGAATTGACGATATTGTTTTCCTCCCCAGCCAATATGTGTGAGGGGGTGGGCTCCACTTTACTGCCTCATCCCACGGACTGTCGATACTTTGTGCAGTGTGCTCACTCTGAGACATCTGTCTTGTCATGTGGAGCAGGCCGCTGCTTCAACGCCACTTCTCAGAGGTGTGACATCCTCACAGCAGAAAAGGGACAAGGTAGGATTTTTTGGCGTGGCACCTTTAAGCGCCTGAAGAAAATGGAATAAGCTTGCAGAACCGATCGCGATTGGTCGGTCGGTCGGTCGGTCGGTCGGTCCGTCCGTCCGTTCATTCATTCATTCATTCATTCATTCATTCATTCATTCATTCATTAATGGTTGGTTGGTTGATTGGTTGGTTGGTTAGTTGCTTGATTGGTTGCTTGCTTGCTTGCTTGGCTGCTTGGTTGGTTGGTTGTTTGCTTGATTGATTCTTTTATTAATTCATTATTTTTATTGATCCATTCATTGAATAATAATTGATTGGTTGGTTGGTTGGTTGGTTGGTTGGTTGGTTGGTTGGTTGGTTGGTTGGTTCGTTGGTTGGTTGGTTGGTCGGTCGGTTGATTAATTGATTGATTGATTGATTGATTGATTGATTGATTTGATTGATTGATTGATTGATTGATTGATTGATTGATTGATTGATTGATTGATTGGCCGGCTCCTGGCTGGCAGGCTAGCTGGCTGGCTTTTCTGTGTCACATTTAAAACTCACTTATCCCTAAACAAACCTCAATATATAATGATTATTTCTGATTCGTCTCTATTTTTAGAAATTCTCAACGGTCTTTGCCAGCCTGGATCCATCACCGTCTATCAGCCTCACCCATCCTTGTGCAACAAATACATCTTCTGTGAGGAGGGGAGAGAAGTGATTCAACACTGTCCACAAGCGGAGCTCTATCTTCACGGCGGAAGCTGCACCCCTTATATTAAAGAATCTTACTGCTATAAGAACTTGCAGTAAATTAGTTGTGATACTATAGTTCTCAGATACAACCTTCCAGACATTCGTCATAGCTAAAGCTTCCCAAATTGTATTTATATATTTAAGTCCTATGAAACATCACCCTGTTATTGAGGGGAAGTGAGGTACTTCAAAGGCAGTGGAAGTTTCAGAGCCAAACAGATCGTCATGACCCAAGGGTGGCCCAGCCCCTTCAGTGTGTCAAAAAGCCAAACAGCCGAAGATCTGCGGTTTCCTCATTCTCCGAGGAAGAGAATTTCCTATCTCTCTAGAGAAAATGTGTCAATCTGTCATTTGAGGGACATTAAGGTTGGGAGGTATAGCCGATGCCTATTTTCGTTATTTATGGATCAGTCTTACTGATACTGCGCATACATAGCAGCATTGAAAACCGTATTCAAAACACACATTAGCTTTGGAAAAATATAGGCATGGCCTGATGATGGCGACCATACTGGACTTTGTATACGTAATTTTAAATTTGTTATAGATTTATTACTCATCGTCAGACATGTTTCATGTTTCACACAAGCAACCATCACTTTTATATTAAACAATATGGCGTGATGGAATTTTGATGTCTTTCCTTTTTTTCTTTTTAACCATTGCCATTATCAACAATTCCACTATATTATATTAATCTTTAACACTCAATAAATACAAAATGATTCAAAATATGTGTTTAAAATCATCATATCATCTTTTAAACCTGGTAATAATGAACTCATTTTCCAAAATTTCAAGGAAATCTCTAGGTAATCTTTGGAGATATAAAATGTTAAAAGATTAAAAGAACTGTATTCAGAAAGTTGCACAAACTGTCACTTGTTTCCGTGGTAACCGTCAGAAAATATATAAATACATAACTCAAAATCAGTGTTGTTGGTTTTTTTTTTCAGTATAGATATATTCTCCATCGCCGCTCTTACTTTTGAATGAAGAATGATTTTCCATTCCCATGAATTTGTGATACTGGAGGCACACTGATGATAATTTTCCATTTTTATAATTTTACGAGCTAGAAATATGCCGCAGATTCTACAACCGCTCCTACAGCAAAATAAGGAGCCAGATATCATTTTTCTGTGTTTATCTATGCACTTCAATGCATTATAAGTTATTGTTTTGGATAGCAGCGTGGCCAAATGGTCATAGCATTGAACTTAAGATCGAAAGGTTGTGGGTTCGATTCCCGACCACGGTCATGATGTAAATGCTTTTGGACAACAATTCATTCACATTTTCCTCACATTTTCATTCACTTCTGTCTGTAAAGTGAATACCTGGCAATAGGTAGGAGCGGATATTGTCAGAATGTAAATGATCGGCGCACATAAATGGCAAAGCCGTCGCATGCTCCCAAAGGAGCCGAGGAAGTCAGAAAGCGATCTGACCTGCCGAGGTAATAATAGTGTGAAGTCTCATGAACCTGGATACGAGACTTAAAAACTGCATTATTATAAACTAATTTAAGAGTATTTATGCTTTTAGTAGGTTAAGGGGTAGTTTACCTCAAAAGATTTATTTTAATTCACTTCTATCGAATATATTGTTTCTCAGTTTTGTTTGTCATCTGTATGTAAATAAGATTTATCTCATATTTGGCTTCTGCGCTCACATTAATTTAATAGCTCCTTCTTTTGGTTCCAGAATTATGGTTTTAGCCTATATAGAGGCAGCTTGGCCGTGCGGTTTCTGATTCGTACTCACAATCTGACGACTGTCAGTGTCTAAGATTTGTGGGTTCGATCCTGAGTCAGACGGTTTGTGCTGTAATGTCCTTGTGAAAAACAGATGATGACTCGTGTTTCTCACTCAATTCAGGTGTAAATGAGCACCTGGCTTTTGGGAGAAAGGGCGGG
>JAWQUT010000113.1:1834931-1853019 GCA_033807755.1 Ellobium chinense | reverse complement strand
ATATATATACATACACACATTCACACTCACACAACACACATAAACACACACGCACACACATAGAAAATCTTTCTGTCCCCCCCCCCCCCCCNTCTCTCGCTTTCTCACTCTCTCTCACACTCACTGACTTTCCCTCTCTGATTTTAGCACTCTGAGCTACATTTCCAAAAGATCCTATTAAACAAGTTTCATAATCCATCGCATGTTCACACTCCCCTCTCCCACTTCCCCCGCACCCCCATTCTTCTTAATTACATTCCACTGGCGTTTGTTCCACTACAGCAGTAAGAGTGCCAGAAGGGAATTCATTTCTTACATTGCGTAAAACAATACATGCCAGGCAGTAAATATATCAAGAATATCAATGCATTCAATTACTATTATTCCCACAATTTAACTACACATGAACCATGCAATAATACACTAGTATTTTGATGTAACGCTTAGTTGTGAATTTCATATTCTCTCAGCATAAAATGGCATGCTTTGGCGATGTTCTGCAAGTCATTCTCTTTTGTAGAGGATAAACGTTTTACAAATTTAAACATCCTTGGTTTATGGGCGGCCCTTTTGGGTAAATATTGGCTTCTAATTTTTTCAGACCTTGAACATTAAAAAAAAAAATAATGATATTCATCTTTGGTAACACCACAGTTTACACATTTTCGGTCTTTCAGTTCTAATTTGGGAATTCCCCATCTACCTCTCTCAACCATAAAATTATGAGAACCTAAGCGTATTTTAGATAGCGCTATTCGAAGACCCTGTGACTCAATCGCTGACAAATAATATTCATACCCAAACATAGTTTTTGGACTCCTGTATACTCTATTACTACTGATGTCATTCATGCCAGAATTCCATGTCTGTATATAGCAATCCTGAATTCGTTGTTTACACTTCCTTACAGACATCTTCTCATTCTCAGTTTGTTTGCATTTGCCAAACCAATCCAATCCAATCCATTACTTTCCAAAAGATATTAACCAGACTTACCCAGGTGACATTTTCATTCTCCACTTGGAGAGACAATAATTTATTGTACACTTTCCTGATGTAAATAGTGCCACTATTAATGTACCACTTTACACCAAAGTTTTATTATTTTAACTTTTCTACCCACCAGAGGTGGGAATACACCTAACTCAACGTAGACAATCACATTTGGAATGGTAGGGCGGACACCAAGAACCCATTTTAAGACACTCAGGTGCATTTTTTCTAGAGGATCAGCTGCCTAGAAGCCCCATATTTCTGCCCCATAATCCAGAGTGGGTCTAACAATACTGGTAAAAAGATGTAGCTTCAATTTTGGAGATAATTCAGGGTACCTATTCAGATATGACTTTGACTTGAACATGTTCTTAAGACTCTGATTTCTTAATTCTGCAATGGACAGGGAAATGAACCGGAATTAATAAAGTTAAAGGTTAGACCAAGATATTGGAATGATTTTACAGTTTCATGTTCTTGTCCATCATTGGTCTTGGCGGTTAAGTCTCCCTCCCTTGCGGAATACTAAACATTTGGTTTTCTTAGTATCCACAGACAAACTCCATTTCTTACAATGTTTCGCCATATCATTCATTCCTTCCTGTAACCCAACCCTAGTACTTGAAAACACAACCATAGCATCAGCGAACATCATTCACTTTATGATGAGCTCTCTAACATCGATGCCTATTTTATCATTTTTATCCATAGAGCTGTGAATATCATTTATATGTATATGATTGTATACCTGTTTGCCCGTATTCATCAGACTTGATTTCATACATTTTATACTGGATGTTTTGCATTTGCTGTATTGTTTGCTCCCATATATTCTTGTACAGAGATAATAAAGAATAAAACTGAAATTAAACATCACCCATTTTTCATTTGGTCTTGAATAATATATTGGCCATGAAGTGTATGTCGTACGAAATAATGTGCGGACAATGAATTATTTATGAATATGAATTCATTACCAGTCTCCACCTTTTATTATCTTTGAACGCCTAAAGGCTGTCACTAGAACCCACAGGCAATAAAGTACTTTATTACCCTTTCAATGTATTGATTTTACACACCACACTAGAGAAGCAATACCGCCACACCTCGATCACTCATGAGAACCAGCCAATCAAAAGCAGACTCAACTCGCATTTTGGTTAAATCAAGATATAATGTGAAATCGTGGCTTTATTCTGGCCCCAGATATAGTTGTTTTAAGTCGCAGGGGCTCACCCCTTTGGAACAGAGTAAAAATATATATGAGAGAATTACAACTTAAGAACAATATTATTATGCTCAATAATTCATTCAGTATCCCCCTCAAAAGCTGATATCAAATGTATTCACAATTATTGACAACTTGCTAATAAAATGACTGTTTTTGTATATAACCATGATTTTACTCTTAAAGTCTGCAAAAAACAAGATCTGGATACCGAATGGCTCCATTCATCTTTACAGCCTGAGCTTGGTATCTCAGTTCCTAGTTCAGCATCATGAGCCCATTTCGTAAGGCCAGTAAATTTATATCATCAGCTAAACGAACACCATCTGCCTGCTTAACAGCGTCAAATCCAGGCTGGTGGAAATTGAATCTAGCATTTAAAATTGATCTAGCTTATAAAAACACAGTGTTTCATTGAATAATTATGTCTGTTGTGTCAAAGAACTCAACGAAAACTGGCTGCTGAACCACAAAAAAAGATAATGAGTGATTCTGATTATATAAAGAGATAAAAAAAGACAATCCCAGAAAGCAGAATGCTAGTGCAGCGTGATAGAGGAAGATCAAGAAGGCAGTAAAAAACATCGGAGACATTTTAAACATTGGCATAGTGGATATGCCAATGGACGACTAGCAACATACAGAGTTTTTCCGGGTGACTGTCGGGATTGCTATGCTCTGTCCGAGAATGTGTCCTCCTATGTGTACAAGTGCTAGGCAGGAAAATGAGTGTGAAGCAATACGCAAAAATGATGCATTAGAAGTTTTATTTTGTGGGCTGATACGCGCATCACTCAAAGGTTTAGACCAAAATACTCCTTGCAAAATCCTACAATCAGGTCAGACAACCCGATATGCGCCAAAGTTCTGAACACAGGGCTATGACCATATTGCCGCTGTCAGTGCCAAGGAACTAGATCTAAATTATACTAGACTGTGGCACGGTTTGACGCGCAAGCTTGACACTTTTCAGTTTCCCCAGAGACAATCTGTACACTTTGGGGCTTCTGACGTTAACGCAGGCTGAACTATGCTGTCTGATTCCTTACAATTTTCAAACAGTTACAATTTCTGCCAGCGAGTCTAGTGTAACATGATCCAAAATATGTTTTGAAAAAGTCACAGGTGTCTTTTTCCTCGCCCAAAACAGACCAGCTGTTTACAGTATGGGACCTAACTAAGACAAACATAATTCGTGAGTACAGGCCTGGTCAGTAGATGAGGGGCGTATTCAAAGTGAGCGAATCACGGCGCTCAGCTTAACTCGTAAAGTCACAGGTTTTGGAATCGATCTTTTGTTTCTGAAGCCTATTGGAAGGCATACACGGGATTTCCATTGGGGATTGGACGGTCAGCGCTTTGAATTTTGGTAATGTGACTGAAAGGAGCACCTTGGCTCACATGATTTAAAAGGGCTATTAGCGGTGTGCAAAACTTTTCTTAACTCCTTTGACCTGTTTTTTGTCTAACAATAGTTTGGTGAGATTCGAAAAGGCAGAGGATGAAATCAGTTCGCATCGCCTAGCCGAGCCTAACCTTGCATAGCATAGCATAGCATAGCATAGCATAGCATAGCATAGCATAGCATAGCACAGCATAGCATAGTAATCATGCCATTTCATGTCACGTCATTTCATAGAATATGAAAATAATTCATTTGATACCAAACACCTCCATTTGATTGCTTACACTGCATACCACAAAACCTGGTATATGTTCCGTAAACCATTTCTACACATCGTCCTTCTTCTCTTTTCAAAAGTTTAATTTTTTTTAAAAATAAGAAAACTACAGAACAGGCAAAACGTGCGATTTCCCTCAGTGAACAATGGGTTCCTGCCGCAACAGCTTCAACTCCAACTAACTGCTTTAAATTATTTCTCCTGTTGGGGCCTTGGTAGCAGACTTGGCCCATCTACTTCTCCCCTGGACAGCTAGAGATAATAAATGGATAAGAGAGACAGGTCAATGGCAATCGGTGTGCTGTAGAAAATCTCTGATCTCAAGCACACGTCTTCACAACTTCACAAGTTTACAAGTTTTGTTGTACATGCCCAGACCGTGCTTAACGACACACAAACTACCAAACATATATTCGGATGAAAGTTACTGAATTTGTTGACTTGGCAGAGGGAAAAATGCAGACGGACAAGAATTTTAATTTTATTTGGCGTGGTAAGCGAATCCTTTTTTCATCTTCCCATATGAATGATGTACGTACTTTGAAATGCAGAGGTCTGGAAAGGGGGTAGGGGGAAGGGGGACATATCAGTTTGTACAGTAGTTATTAGTTCAAGATAACTATTATATCTACTGTGCATACCATAAACAGTCCTGAAAAAATGGACAGAATTCGAATATAAGCCACCTATTAACCCAGTAAAGATATAATATATTCAGTAAAGTCATTACTGTCATGATATACGATGTATGTGTGATATTTTTTACGGAAATTTGTCTCGCTAATAGGAACTGAGGCTTTGAAGGTGACTTCGGCTTTCAGAAATCATGTTTTTTTTCCTTGGGGAAATAGAATACTTTTAAACTAAACTATCAGACTTTTTGTGAGGCAGATTTCATTACATAATTATATATACTGCAAAATTGTTCTACTATTGCATTTTTTTATAATGCTTTTTTCCGTTGGAGGAAAGCGACCCACTGTCATTTCAAACGACTGTAACTAGGACTGGCCAGAGTAATGCTCAGTTAACATTGTTTTTTACATGATGAAAGTTCACACAGCTAGGCTTGTATATTATGCCAATGGTATAATCTTAAAGCAACTTAAGCCATTTTGTGACTCGCTGCAAAACATATACTGGACAAGAGAATTGTTATCAACATACCTGTACAAGTCTCTGTATAAGATCATAAGTGATGGTCTCAGACACAACAGAATCTCTCTTGTACTCAGGATGGGACATGACGTATTGCCTTATCCACGAGGCCGGGGTCAGCAGCTCCCCTACGTATAATTTAGAAAGTGGAATATGTAGTAAATGACTCTCTATAAATATCATGCCGATACGATGTGCTACACCTACAAATTCCAACCAGAAAAAAAGGATGTAAAAATCTATAAATTTTGAGGAAGTGTGTTTAGATTTCTCTGGTTTTTTGCTGAAAAATCTAGAACATTTGTGGAAGTTCGTGTAATAATCTTTGAGTTCACAAGAATTCTGGATTTTTTGGGAACCGGGCTAAGAAGAAGAAAAATTGTCATTCTACCTGAAGCCCTCTTTGATATAAAACTCAGGTAGTCGTCTAAAAGACGTCTTGAGGTGGAGGATAGGTTTTGCCCATCTAAGTACTGGTGTATCAACGACAGAAGACCGCCGTCTCCACACTGAAACAGATCGAAATCATGGTTTCATAACCGTGAAAATAAGCCTTACTTTGAGAAGGAATTCTGTCCCCAAACAGCTGAGGATGAGGCACTCTACTCACCCAAACCAAATGCATGTGACCAAATTTGGCACTTCACTGATAACGTAAACTGACTATGGGAAGGGAGAATACGGGTCAGATTTCATTTGGAAATCGAATTGGAAATTCAGTAGTTGAAACGTGACTGTAGACTTAGAATAATAGATTTCACAACTCATTTATAAAATCTCAAGTTGCAGTTGGCGTATATAAAATTACTTTGTTCACTGAGTAAACGGGTCTTAAATTTTAGGCCATCTTAGTCCTACTAAGAACACCCAGAATGTAATCAATATTGTTGTATGTCTCTAGGCATCAACATTTTTATGAAAAATGAAAGAATGCCGGTGTAACAAATATTTTTGACTCATCACAAATTAATAAAAATGGGCTGGATGAAAATGCTAAATATAGTCCATCGTGAAAAAATGTCCCAATACTTCATACCTATACCTAGAATTACATCCCTCAACAAACATACAAACACCTTCCCTCATCACTACTCCACCTCCATCCACTGCTTAGACCTGACGTGCCATATAACTACTATATAGTGGCTAGATAAGCTAAAAGCAATCAACAGGCTGACTATACCTTTCCATGAAATATCTCGTCGATGGACATCAGCGAACAGATATCGTCTTTTTGTGTACGTGTGCTTGTCTCGCTGTCGTCTCTATTGTGGACGGTAACACCGTTGTTGACTTGGCATCTATCAGTTGCTTTCAAATGGGTTTGACCTATGCATAGATTTTGGTGTAATTGCAGCAGTGAATCATCAAACGACAGATCTTCTATCACTTTACTTGCATGCTGAATTTACTATCAGAACGTTGTTTTCTGTGTGTGAAGCATCGACAAATGATGAGGAAAGCTTGGTTGTATGCTTGTTGAATACGAATATGAAGAAGTATACGATAAAATCAACTTTGCTAAAAGACTGTACTGACTTCTGTGTGCTTTACTTTCCGATCATTTGAATCTTTCTAATTCTGGAACATTATCTCACACTGCCCCATTATATCTAATGCATAGATTGGGACTTTGAATGGAACTACCCCTGGTTCAGTTTGTTGCACAAACTATCTGATGCAGTCTCCTCTAGGACTTAGAAATATATTATTGCATGAATTCTAATATTACATAGTCCCCGAAAAATACTATCTGAGGTAACCTGTTCCAGAAACTTTAGATACTTTACCTGATGCAATCTTTCCCCGAAAATAAAATTTACCCATCCTGGCAGCATCTCTCATGCAACCTGTCTTAAGATTTTCGCTGACCTGAAGATGAAGACAACGAAACAAACTATCTGTCACCGGTTTTAAAAAGACATTTAGCATTAGCACAATACGAGGGGGAAAAAAAGGTAAATCCTCAGTATCACTGTGAAGTCCATTGATCTCTTGTGAGCATTTAGCATTTAGGAAGTGTGTCAGGGTCATGGATAAAAGGCTCACACGTGGATGTCTAGAAACCATGCTGTAAAAATAAGTATCCATGTGGTACAGCGGTAGCATGTTAGATGTAAGCTGAGATGGAGTGGGTTCGATCCCCGGTAGAGACAGGACATTTTTTAGTGTCAGTTTTTTTTCAGCTTTTCTTTTAAAAACTGATATTCACAGGACTGATAAAATCCCCAGTAGCAGACTTTCCAGATAATATCAGAGTTGCTTCACATTGCTTTCCCTTAATGATAAGGAATTATGCTTTACCAGTCTTTCGGAATATTTGTTAGGGTTAAAATACGGCAGTAAAAACATACTTGATATGGAGGCTCCCAATATGGGGGTGGGCATGGGGTCAACACTCCACCCCTGGGACCCAGTCGGACCGGGTTATTAATATAGGACCTTTCTCTGACACTAATATGGGATTTATTTTCATTCGCGCCAAGGAAAACCCCCAGTGTGTGTGTAGACGGCGGGAGGGAGTAACAAAATAACATTATAGATTAAAAAGAAATGTTAACTCCCAGAATGAAGGTAACACCAACAAACAAACGCCGGCGCCAATCAGAAAGGAGTGGGACAAAAAAAAATAATATGTTTTACCACCTGGTTACACCGTAGAGAGACATTATACTTACATATTTTCAATATAGTAAATAAACTTGAGTGAGAAAATGGATGGATGTGAGAGAGGTGGGAGACAGGGGAAGGTAAATATGATGTATATTTGTTATTGTATTATTGTACGTAAATGTAAGGGATTGGATTATTGTTGTGTTCTTACAGAATTATGTACATTGTATTTCTTGAAATATCCCTGTCTCCTCTGGTATGTGTATGTGGGGAACTATATTGATAATTAGTTTTGTTTTTTTTTATTTTATGTAAGCATAGGATGTATATTGGATATGGCATTATTGTATATGTAAATGTAAGGGATTGGATTATTGTTGTGTTCTTTTAGAATTATGTATATTGTATTTCTTGAAATATCGCTGTCTCCTCTGGTATGTGTATGTAGGGAATTATATTGATAATTAGCTGGGTTTTTTTTTTTATGTAAGGGTTTCTGTTTTTTGGTTTCCTCAGCTAACATACTCACTGTGTTTCTTTCTCCTTGTGCATGTTGTTCTCTGGTTATGAATAAGTTTGTTAAGTGTAAACTCAAATTGTTTCGGCTACGCCTTATGAAAATTTTGAACTTGGACTTTATGTATTGTTTGCTTTATTTAAATTTATTTAAATTATATTCATACCTTAGAAATGGGAATACGTAGATCTAGGCTGTGGTAGAGGATCACCCTCGTGAGCAAAACAACAAACACACACAGAGCTGCGTTTTCAAAGTCTGTAACCTGGGCCTGAGATTATTGGAAAAAAGAAAATGCATGCAACATTAGAATAATCACTCTGGGAATTTGAGTCTTTTTGTGTTGTCTGTTTGGGCATCCTTTTCTTCCTGTCCATCATTCTTTTCTCCTCCCAGCTGTTTTGTGGCTGCCCGATATTCTATCGATGCCTCTGAACTTTCTGTATTACTACTTCTGCTTTGTAGTGGAATTTTCAATACACTTGTTGCTGTTATGAGGAACGCAATGTAGTATACGGCAGCCTGTTATACAGCTATATTATTCCTTCATTACCATAGCTATTAGTTCTGCCGAAGCCATGTCACCATTAGCACAGCCACTGCCATCCCCACAAGCACTTTCACTACAACTACTATCGATGCTTCTATTACTTAACCTCGGCAATTTCTACTACTGCCGGAGCTTCTCCTACTTTTCTTCTAATATTCACTTCAGATAATCGTGATGTTCCCTTCTCCCAGAAATAGTCTGATCAGTATAGAAATTCAAACCTCCATGGTCCTGAATTCCACTTTCCAGCCATCGTCAGGTTTGTTTTGCGGTACCTTTAGTTTAACTGTCTGCCAGGAGGATGAATAGAGCATCTGGAATATTGAAAGTACAGTAAATACCTGATAACACAGATTCCAGGGAACCACAGAAACGTGTTCGTGTTATCAAGAATTTGTGTAAAGAAGAGTACATTGGAAATAAGGGAGATGTCCCAATTTTACACATAAACACTTGTTTCGGTGACGTCACGACGTAAGCAAGGCGCACGCGGCACAGATACCACACGCCACGGGATAAACCAGTCCGGGCGGTTACAATACAGAAGACTCAGTTNGGGGGGGGGGGGGATGTCCGGCTATGTGGTTGGGAGAGAGACAAAGCCATTTACTTAGCGAGCGGGCTGATGGTGGAGCGTCGTGCTGGCAATGTAAACGAAAAAGCAAAAACAACGGTGTGGCCAAGAGTTGTTTGCGTTATCGAGATCCTTTAGAATTTTAGTTTGTGTAAACGGAATTTGGAATGCATAGATTCTAGAGCGAAACAAAACGAGGACTTTTTTGGTTTGTGTAAACAGAATTTCGCGTTAAACGGGTTTGTATTAAGTGAAGTCTATTGCATTTGTCTGCTGTGTACATATGCGTATCCTGTTTTAAGCGCACAAAAATTGTATCATTCCTTATTTGACTGTCAGTGGCTAGCATCTGTAAGATGGCGGCATCAGTGTATATGTATAAGATCTAAGCGAGTTGACAAGTTAATGATCTGGCCTTCTGGATAATGATAATTATTCTTGCTTTGAAACTGCATTAGCAGAGAGCTTTATCAGCCTCATTATCATAATCATCCAGCACCTTCTGGCCCATCTCAGCCATATTCATGTACGTCTGTCTGGCCCTTGTCCAAAATGTTCAGTTAGCTAAAATTAATTATTAATGGTGCATTTTCTTCATCCTCTCGGATATTGCTTTTGTCATCATAGATATTAATCAATGTTCACGACATATTTAAAACATCAATATCTTTATTCACCCTTTCTTCCCAGCCATAATCATACCTTGAACACATCAATGTCATCAGAAGTAGTACGACCATCTTCAAGAAATTTCTTGCCAACAATCATTGGTGTTTGGCAGACATGTGCAATGTGGCGGGCCACCAAATGATCAACTCCTGTTAGGAAATGATATGATAATACCTTTTGTTCCTTAGTTTCTCTATACGGACCGCGCCAGCGAGTCTCAAAATTACTAATCGTTTAAGTTTGCCTAGCGCTACTATTCACCGCCAAATCGTGTAGTGTTTTCTACACATGTCGTTGTCGAGTCAGTGTTAATACAGTTATTGCAGTGCTTCGCCTAGCCTTGCCTCAGATCCTTGTCACTGAGCCTTGTCTCTAATCATGATACTTGATGTCAATATGTGATTGGTTTTGTGTATGTAGGTAGCAAGTGGATAAGTAATGTTTTCAATAATGTTGTGTTTTCCAACAGAAAGGGCAAGACAGTGATAATATCATAAAATAATGTATGCTAAAATGCAGCTGACTATTTCGATATGGTTCGTGTACTTTGATCCAAGTAGCACATTCATTCTCACACGTCTCTTTCAGACTTTGCATCTCACTGACTGCCAAAGATGTCATCTGGCTAAATGATTTCATGGCTTTTCGTTTATACAGACAGAAGCTACATTAAAATTGATAACAACTCTACTTGAGGTATGACTGAAAGACTTTCATAATTTTCTCTCCCAGCGCTTGTGACTATATTTACTATCTACCTCCCGCTAGCATCTGGTGGTACAACTTGGTATCTGTAACTACATCAACGTCATGGTACAGCGCACCGCCTGGGGACAAGTAACCCTCAATGGTACCATTGGGAGCGTGTCTTTTTGGCGCCGAATGTTCTCCGGGAGAAGTCTGGACAAACACACAATAAAGAATTACCTTCACTGCTGCTTCTTATTAAATTATAGAATATTATATTAACATTTGTCACTGGTCATGGTGATGTATGTCTCCGTACAGTAAAATGAAGTAGTCATCAAATCGTAAATAAATGTATTATCTTTCAGTTTTTAAAAGCAACCTATATCGAGTCAAATAATGTAGACGGCATTAGAGATATTTTGGATGGTGAGTGGTGTATTTTGGATATGAGTGAATGTGTACGGGAGAGGGCTAAAAGATGCCCTATGGACTTCCAACATGTTTACATAACTGTGAACGTTTAGTGAGGCATGGTACGAGAAATATCCCTAAAGGCGACTCAAGCACAGAATGGTCATGAGGTAATGTAATATTCATGCCGTATTGAAGGCTTCACAGTGGAATCTTCTATTCGGGTTGTATTGGTCATCGTGGCTTCTCGGAATTCTTTGTCATGAATTTATTTCTCAATTTCCACATCTGGTTAGTTTGCAGAATGAGTTTGGTAGTGAACCGTAGTAACTCTCAATGGTATGCTTGTTATATCTACACTCTACACCCACTCTTGTGGGTGATTGTAAGTCACTGTGTTAGACAATACTGACCACGAGTACTCGTTCTGCCGCTGTCCGGAAGTCTACTGTCTCTTGCTGCATGTTCCATCTTGTATCTTCATCACAGAGATAACCGTGATGTATGGGAGAACTTGCACTCAGAGCCAGCTGGGGGCAAATGAAATTGTTATGTTAATCGATTATATAATAGGCAATACAGGAAAACAAACATCTCACTGTTCCTATTGAATCCAACACTTCCGACAAAAAGAATATTGAAAATACAAATGAAAATACGACTTTATTTACCGCCGTAGGGAAATTGTTTTACAATGTCATAGAATATTATCCAACTCATCCATAGTATAAACACATATAACAATACACATCATACATGTAAATATATAATATTACAGCTGAAAAACCTTACGAAGTTATTGCTGGTCGCCAGCGGTGCAGCGCTGTGGTCCCCCCCAGCTTTAAAGCCAGGTACTCATTTACACCTGAGACAAATGAGGAAATGGAACGGAAGTGTCGGTCCCAAGGACACTACAACGTTAACCGCCCAACTTGCGAGTCTTCAGTTTGTGGGTACGACTCACAAACCGCATGACCACGCTAATAGGTTCTCAATCCCTTCGCTACATTATTGTTTTGTTAACACTGATGGCTGCAATCCGGAACTCTCTCACTTAGTGCTGTCCCCAACCCTGAATCAAACAGTCAGTGGAGAACTCTCGGCATATGGAAGGATTATTATGTACGTCAAACGTGGCGAAAAGATCAAACTACATGTACTTACGCATTTCAAGATTTCCGCCTAATAAAAACCATCCATACTGCTTTCAGTCTGAAACTGTATAGTCCATTTTTCCTCTGCAAGGGCAGATACAAGGGCAGAATACATATTTGTATTATTGAGATAATTTAGAAACGGTAGTGAAAACTACTGATCTGATTCTAGGGGTGCTCGCAGTAAATATTACCATGATAGGAGCTATGACTGCAAGTTGATCATAGAGGACTTTGGCTTCCTCCAGACTGGAAGCTTGGACATTCACCTGAGATGATAAGAATTTTTTATGACTTCACAAAGGAACATCATCGAAGTCACCATTGAATAGAATGATGTTGATGATGATGATGATGATGATGATGATGATGATGAGGATGATTAAAACTAAATATGATTCTACCCAAAGACACACACCTTTTTGAAAAAATGTGTAATGGACTTATTATAAATAGTCAACGTTTCGTGTTTAAGACTTTTTCCAGACGTGATGATGATGATGATGATAATGGTGATCCTTTTGTTATTCCGTGTGTTATTCACCTGTGTTGCAATGATAATTTTGTGTCCATTCTGTATTATTATTTCGTTCCCTTAAGAAGGACTCGTGCTGAAATCCGAATCTTGGAACTTATTTTTAAATTTATCAATGCTCAGTTTTAGAGTTTCTCCCCTTTTGAAAATGATAAAACTGATGCTGAGGATGTGTTGTACTGTTACAGCCCAATGTTCTTTTTAAGCTAGATTTCTACTCTACTTTTAAACTGTGACTGATTTATTTTGTGCCCTTTTCCCAGGTGGTCCTTTCTCAAACTTTTAACCTTATGTTTATGTGGTTGTTTTATTAAATATTCATGAATTAAATTGGTATCATTTCCGTAGATAAAGACTACTACCAAGGGGTTTAAAACTGCGATTTGACATTTTTAACTATTCCATAAAATTTTCATTAGAAGTATTGGCTTGAATCAGTGTTTTCACAGTTTCGCTTAGTTTACATTATTGATAATGAAATTGACGATGATGATGATGATGATGATGATGACGATGATTCTAACCAGTACAATTTGTTAATACTATGACTGTGCCTAAAGGCATTTTAAAGCTGTAGATTTGCATATGTAATAAAGATTTTAATATTTAGATTTATGTCTATAAAACTTCTTTATATTCTCTGAAACGTATTTCTTATATCTCTCTTAAGTGTTGAATTCATACATGATGATAGAAGATGATGATAATCGTTGTGGTGGTGGTGGTGGTGATGATGAAATTTGTACCTGTGTACTGTTACAGTCCACTGCGGTATAGTCAATGTAAACAGAACCAGTCACTGGTCCACGGGCGTCATCCACCTTTGTTGTGTCCACTGTCTCCATGAAATGGCATGGCGTTTTGATGTCTTGAAAAACTGCAAAACCAGAGAAGGGTAGGAGTGCTTTGAGCTTACAAGCCATCTGCATCTAGTTATGAAATTAAAAGCTTCTCTGAGAGTTAGAGAGAGACAGAGACAGAAAGACAGAGAGAGACAGAGAGAGAGAGCGAGATAGAGAGAGGGAGACAGAGAGAGACAGAGAGAGAGAGAGAGAGAGAGATAGAGAGAGAGAGAGAGAGAGAGAGAGGGGGGGGAGTCGAAGAAAAATGTGGCAAATATAGTGACACGGATTTTGCAGATCTTGATTGATTCAATATCTCACACCTCATCACTACGAAAACCGGAAACCACACGGCTAAACTAATTAAAGTAAAGACTGATTATGGAAATCAGTTCAGTCTAAGCACATTTTTGCCTTTAAAATGAGTGTGCAGGATTCTCTGAAAGAATAAAGTACTTTAGAAACAGGCCAATAGATTTTTTTCATAATGATTGTACAATATCAGTCCACATAGACAGTGTCCATATCGCTCTGACAAATGAGTATACTGACTTCATATTGTACTATCCGGACAATGGCCTCTTTAGTGACAAAGAAAATTCAGATTCGATTTTGCCCTCAAGAACACCAATGCACTTTTTGGTCACAGCATAAAAATGTAAACCAGCGAAAAGATGAATAAGTTAAGATTTGAGAACTTGCACATAAAATAATAGGATCTTTTATTATCGTGAGAATTATATAAAATTGGCACATTGAAAGCTACTGAGAGTGCATTCAGCACCGATGCACTAATGAAATTCTTACGTGGTAAGAAATCGCATCGTTAAAGTGCAAAGGCTCGGCTGTTGGAAACGTGTTTCTCTACTAAAAATGTTTGTATTGAGTCTTGCGTCACTCCTTGAGCTTAGCTCCCCTCTGAGTGTAAAACGGTACAGTCTACCATCCTACTTTTATGTGTAGTGCAGTCAACTCTGCTTAATCACAACCTACCAAGAGTGTGGAAAAAAATTATGAGAAAATGGAGCTGCGATTTTGCAGTGACTTTTATACTGAAATATAACATTGTGATATGTGAGAAATGTTGTGTTTAAGAGGAAGTTCCGAATATGCGGGCTGCCATTAAGTGAAGCCGACTGTATGCTGTGTAATGAAAAGAGCTTAATATCTCACTTGGTATATGGGTCTCACATTTTGATCCTCGCCTCTCGAAGACATTCCTGGCTAGACACCTGTAGAAAGGTTTTCAAATTCTAGAAATTTACGCTGTTGATCTAGATCTACTTTATTGCAAGCTTTTGATGAGTCGTATATCATTGCACAACTTTTCCCTCCAAAGCTTGCAAGATAAGAAAAGATAAGAAAAGATAAGATAAGATAAGATAAGATAAGATAGGATANAGATCTACTTTATTGCAAGCTTTTGATGAGTCGTATATCATTGCACAACTTTTCCCTCCAAAGCTTGCAAGATAAGAAAAGATAAGATAAGATAAGATAAGATAAGTTAAGGTGAGACGAGACGAGACGAGACGACAGGAGATGAGATGAGATGAGATGAGATGAGATGAGATGAGATAAGATAAGATAACTAAGATAAGATAAGATAAGATAAGATGAACTTTATTAATCCTTATGGAAATTTGCTCTGAACAAGTGCTGCACTATAGCTAATACCTTAAACAGGGAATTACATTCATAACATAGATATGATTACGTACAGATACGCCTTACAATCTCATCCACACATCCACACAGACACGCAACACACATACACTTACACACACAACTTAAACACACAACTTAAACACACACACACATACACACACACACACACACAAACACACACACATACACACACATACACACACACTAGCTCTGTTTAGCCGTTATAGTAATAGTATTACTAACATAATCCAGTGCCCAGGGTGAACATCCACACTTTCGCAATGTAATATATTTTTTCAAGTGCTGATGCTACTACAATAATTTCCTCAGGCTTATAAGATTAGCCTGTATATTGGTATAGTTCATTATATCAGGTAAAGATTGATGCAGGACCGTAACCAGGTCTCCCGCAGCCCCCCCCCCCCCNCGACTCCCCCTCTCCCGCAATGCTGAGCGAGGCGAGGGTCAGGGGAACCCTAAAGGAAGGAGGAAAATGAGAGGAAGGAAAAGTAGAGGAGAGAAAACAGTAGAGGAGAGGAAGAGATAGAGGGAGAAACAGAAAGATATATATATATAGAGAGAGAGAGAGAAAGAGAGAGGGAGAGAGAGAGAGAGACAGACACAGACAGACAGAGACAGAGACAGAGACAGAGAGAGAGAGAGAGAGAGAGAGAGAGAGAGAGAGAAGGAAAGTAACTTGAAGGACGGCAGCCCGAGTAGGTTTTTTTTTTTTTCGTGCGATGGACCAAAATCTTGTCAGTATTACCACTCTGTATTAGATTTGACGATTTATATTGCTTTTGAGACAGTGTTTTAATTGCCTTTTATTTAAATTCAAATATGGGATTTAACCAATATCATAGGAAATAGACTATTTAAACATTGCAGGTAAAAGGTCTCAGGGACGGATCGCAGGCCCCTCCCCCTTTGCAACACCACCGTGATGTTTTTCTGTAAAATTTCATGATTTTGTAGTGTTGACAAGGTATAGGTTCTATTGCTAAATGTTTGCTGTTGTTTTGACGGGTAGAGAAGTGAATTTATGACATATGAATGTATTCTTGTTGAATTTTTTTTTCACCTAATGTTTTGTTTTTATATAATATTACAGGTGACATGCCCCCGATCCCCCTTCATTACTCCCCTCCCGTCTTCCTCGCGCGCGCCGTTGGCGAGGATTTAGATCTCTCTCATACCCCTTTCCTTTAAGTCTACCTCCCCCCTCCCCCCGACAATATTCGTGAATCCACCCTCAGATATAATTCAAATGCATGCTTGGTTATGAAATTCATAAAATCATTATGCAAATACAAACCCAAGATCTCTGTCCTTCTTTTTTCGAAAATTACTATATATAGAGAGAACAAGGAAGACACAAAAAGATAATGAGACAGAGAAAAAAAACAACACCTGCTTGTAGATTAATTAAGTACAGCCAGCTAGCACTTGCTTTCCACGACCTTCACTAAACCATCTAATACGTGGTGTATAATTTACAAAGAACACAATCGTTCTGAATATTGTTGTAAGCCTACTGAAATCGCAGATTAACCCTGGACATGGCCTCCTGTGGAAATATGACAGACTGTAAGCAGCTTGTCGCAGGGTCAGCTGTGCAAGAAGGCCAGGTGTAATCTTTTGTGCACAGTCTGAAAAATATGACAGTGGAAATAATAATACTTTTTTTTTTAATACAACTTTTATTTACCTCATGTCATACAATGTTATACATTTCATTCATAATACAGGCACATAGAATTATACATTACACGTAAATGCATACTGTTACAAATTAAATGCATAACAAAGTCATTGTTGGTCGACGGTGATGCAGCATCCTGGTCCTCCCGGCTCTTAACCGGGGTACATGTACTTATTTATACCTGAGTCAAGTGGGGAGTGGGAAGTGCAGTGTCTTTCCCAACGACACTTCAGGGTAAACTGTCCAGTCTGTGAGTCAAACACACAAACCTTAGACTTTCTCAGTCTTCAGTTTCTGAGTACGACACACAAACCCTTTCATACTGTGACATCTGATAATCCTATACTCGACTGAAAAGTTGTCTTACATATTATGGAAAGAGAGAAAGAAAACAAAAAAGTGGTGGAATGATCAGAAAACAATACCCATGAACGTGTCACTGCGCCATCCACTATGTCTACAATGGACTTAAACTAAATCACATCTCATGGATTCTATAACATCCAAATGTGTTAATCGCTAAGAACACATACTGTACATACATAAATATGACACCTAGGAATGCAAAGCTATGCTCAGATACATTTACTTCAGCAGCTAGACGTGTACTGCTAATCCTACAACCAGGCGAGTATTATTGGTAAGTACAGTATTGATACGCGTGAATCTAGACTCGTATCAAACCCATAAATCAATTCGTGTATTATGGTCAACGAGACTACCAAGTACCTTGTGGGATATCTCTGTAAGTAAAGACAAGATATGCAGCGCAGCTGTTGGACATTACTGTGCAATGAAGCAAGACCTGGTATTCCGTGGGAGGCTGGAGCATGTTATCCGATGATGAATGTTTGTTTGTTGCAGAAATCGAAAGTATCATTTTCTCTGCACGAAAACATCGATGGTGTTGGCAAATGGTCAGTAATTATGCATAGAGGTGAGTTGCTGTGAGTCATATTAGTTGAATTACATAATATAAAACAAAATGCATCTTCAATCGCGAGGTCTCAAAATTTCTCCATTTCATGTGTTGAGAATAAACCCACTAGTAAATGACGTCATATTAGAGAGAGAGAGAGAGAGAGAGAGAGAGAGAGAGAGA
>JAWQUT010000113.1:1797915-1816813 GCA_033807755.1 Ellobium chinense | reverse complement strand
G
The DNA here is from genome assembly GCA_033807755.1 of Ellobium chinense. Lineage (NCBI taxonomy): Eukaryota > Metazoa > Mollusca > Gastropoda > Ellobiida > Ellobiidae > Ellobium > Ellobium chinense. The sequence continues at coordinate 1,816,812 of JAWQUT010000113.1, read as the reverse complement.
GGGGGGGGGGGGGGGGGGGGAGGGTTGGATTTGAACGTCAAAGGCTTACATAGGTGCAAATACTTAAAAATTCTGAATTTTACTGTGTAAAAATTCTGAATAGATGGGATTTAGCCATTCAAGTATAAACTTTGTGGTTGTTGCTAGGTGGGTAAGATTACCCTGTTTACTGAGTGAAGAGGCCTAAAATATTACGTAGCCTGATTCACTACCACAGTTCTCAAAGTCTAATTGGTTTAGGGGCAGTTTTCTTTGTGTCAAAATTTCAAGGGAGAATGAGCCAACATTATTGTGTAGAAAGTTTAACGGCGTGGGACTCCTGGATATGTTAATGAGGAGTATAAAACCTCATACAGCCAACAATGGAAAAAAACAAAAAACATTGGCATCTTCATACCTTGAGGTTTGTTGCTTCCACTCACACTCTCGCTGTCGCTACTACTTCCAGTATTACTGCTCCTATACTGTTGCTACTAACAATCTATGTGTGGCTAAGAAGACTATGTTGCCTCGGCCGTTACTGCCACTATTAGAACGTCCTGTTCAGAGTTTCATAAGTCATTGAAAAAAATATCCACTACTACACATGCTGCTAATTTTACGACGATTATTACCACTACTGTTTCCACAACCACCCCCTACTACTACGGCCGTTTAATTACTTTTATAAGTGTTGCCATAGCATATAGGCCTACTGTGTAACTGCTGCAAAAATTTATTCCCGTCACAACTATTGTCGTAACTGTCTCTGCCGTCCAAATGTTCTTTCCAGAACAAAATCTAACCTCCATAGTCCTGAATTCCACCTTCCAGCCATCCTCTGGTTTGCCTTGCGGTAACTTCAGTTTGACTGTTTGCCAAGAGGTTGAATAAAGCATCTGAAATTGTACAGCATAATATAACTTTCAGTCTACCTTCGAAAAAGTGCTTATCTGGTTCCAAGTAGTGATCAGCAAGCATTCTATAAATGTTGACGGCACTATATTTTAGTAAGTTGAAAAGTCCTGGTCGGTCTTAGTAAGATTAAAAAATTATTGAATGATCTGGCTTGCTGCTGTTAAGCTTTAAAATTATCATTACCACTTGATCACTTCGTCCTTCCTTCTTCTCGACTTAGTAGAACAGTATCCACAGCTTTCAGTTATTACTGTGACTTGGGAATGTTTGCAATAATCCTTTTCATTCTCACAGGTAGTTTGTGGGTAGTTGTCAACATCAGCTTCAACCAGCATCTAGAATTGTGGTGATATTGTTCCTAACATAAACCAGCGTCTAGCATAAGTTTTTACCATCTTTCTTCTCTCTTTTTTATTCTACTACATTACCATACCTGGAACACATTAATGTCGCTGGAAGCAGTGTGGCCATCTTCAAGAAATTCCCGACCAATAAGCACCGGTGTTTGACAGACATGCGCAATATGGCGGGCCATCAACTGGTCAACTCCTGGTGAGGAAAGGGATGGTGTGACTCTGTCACTGTTACGCCCCATAAATTACGAACGTTTTTAAGTTAAAAACACCGTCTGCCTAAGATTATTACTGTTCATCGTAGAACCTCACAGTGCTTTGGCTTAAACCCACATTTTTGCAGCTTCTGCAGTAATATGATTATTGTAAATTGGTATCTCAGCTTCCGGTAAAGTGGTTTCAGAACCTCCTTAACAAATTTAGACTTGTTGTTTCATAAACACCAACATTTTTGTCTGGCAAAATTATTTTGTGTTATATATTCACGACTGCTTTTGAGAAGGCAAAGACTATACTAAACGCGATTCCACCTCCTTATGGGAGACGATGGAAGTGCACTTCTGCTTTCTTCCATTGTATGTCTTTAATCACAGTTACAATTTGATCTTTGATCACAATTACAAAGTTTTAAATGTTCTAAAGTTCTCTAGCTAGAGAAAGCATCATAATAATACAAGAGCATTGTACTGCTGCCTACCTCCATCCATCATCTGCTGGTATAATTTGCCATCCATGACTACGTCAACATCGTGGTAAAGAGCACCGTCTAGAGACAGATAACCTTCTATGGTACCAAAGGGAGCGTGTCTCTTCGGCTCTTTGTCTTTTCCAGAAGTAGTCTGGACAAACACACACACAAAAAAAGGTGAACTATCTATTGGATTCTTTATTAGAATGTAGAGAAAACAATGACATATAGAATACAAGATCACTAAAAAAGTTGAAAAAGGAAAAGTTGTAAATGTTTTAAGGTTGTCTAATTAAAGAAATCATCATAATAATACAAGAGCAATGTATTGGGGCACTTTGCAAAAGTGTCTTCAAATGTAAGTTAAAACTGTATGTCTGTATATCATATTATTTTCTAGAATCGCTGACAGAGGTTTTGCTTTAGCGTACTAAACTTATAAAATTCCGTATAGGTCATTGCATAAAATAAATATTTTGATAAGCCTTAGTAACACTGTGGTATGTTTTTGAACATCACAAACAAGCCTTTCTGCGGTAAGATAAAGACATGGTCATTGCTAGTCACTGCCTACACGAAACCCACCACGAGTCCTCTCTCTGCCGCTGTCCGGAAGTCTACTGTCGCTTGCTGCATGCGCCATCTTGTGTCTTCATCACAGAGATAACCGTGATGTATAGGAGAGCTTGCGCTTAGAGCCAACTGAGGAAGTGAAACACTTATGTTGGTAACAACAATCAGAACATGCNCCCCCCCCTCTCCCCACCAAAAAAAACCGAACAAAATACCCACACCCCCACCCACCACACACAAACAAATACATATGATGATCTGATTATTAGTGTCGCATTTCCCATCAAATTTTACTCATGAATTAGAACACTTCACCAGCTCAAAGTTATCGAGTGATCCACTGGAATCTATGCTCTTGATATTCGTACGAATGTCCGTACATGCAGCCGAATTCTGAGAACACGTACCCTTTGGACAAAGCCACTGGGGATATGTTATCAGAGGTCATGTGTTAACCAGAACGCTTTGTTAAAGAAATAAAGCAGCTGGAACTGTTTCTATGTAGAAGCTTGAGTTAAGCAATGGTTGTCAGCAGAGTTCCACTGTATCTAATCATTTCCAGACATCTGAGGCGTGGAAAGCAGTTTCTGTCTTGAAACTGTGTAGTCCTAGTCTAATTCTGTGAGTGTGGAAAAAGCAATATTCATTGGAAAAAGCTCACTTGACCAAGCAAATTAGCACAACTCTTTTTCCTTAATCACACTATTTTTAACATTTTTTTTAATGTCTCCACGAAGCTGGGATCAGCCAAAATGAGCTGCAGTAGAAAAAAAATGTAGCGGTGTTGAAGAACATCACTAATACTAGAACTGTTTGCAGATAAACACTACCATGATAGGAGCCAGGACCGCAAGTTGATCATAGAGGACTCTGGCTTCCTCCAAACTAGAGGATTGGACATTCACCTAAAATGAAAAAGAGAAATAATAACATAATGAGGAGGGCAGAATTCAGAAAAGCAAAACACTGACAAATATTTTTAGCCACTCCGAAAATAGCAACCCTTTCCAATACCCATGTGGTGAAACTTAAAAAGTCCAAAATTCGAGATTAACTTCTTCTTTTGAAAGTCCCCTGCCTCTCCAATAACGGATATATTGACAATATCTAGCATCTCACTCAGATAACAGAGGTTTACAGGGACAAAAGTTGGCATTAAATAAAAACAACAACAAAAAACAGTCTTCTTAGATTTAACTAGGCTTCTTCCGTTGCATGGTAGTTATTTTCCCAGTCACATTTCATAAAACAAACTCACATAGTATACATGCACACCTCATCATCCAAACTCTCTTAATCCACCCATACCACAGCACAGTCGAAGCACTGCTCTTTGGACATGAAGTATCTGGTTTCACATTTACAGAACTGACCACATCAGAATTTCGATCCGGTAAAAAGATGTGAAAAAAATCAGTTAGAAAAAGGATGACCGAGCTACAAAGTACAATACTCTTAATATGAAGACTGTGATGACAGATGGTCATGACAGTGGTGAAAACAGTACCTGAACACTGTTGCAGTCCGCTGCAAAATAGTCAATATAAACCTGATCAGTTACTGATCCTCGGATCTCATCCATCTTTGGTGTATGCATGGTCTCTATGAAGTAGCCGAGCGTATTGATATCGTGGTAAACTGCAAGACCAGATGAATAGAAATACTTTACGGTTGAAAATCATGTACATCTTATAGTCTAACGATAATGAAAATAACAACAACAATAATAATATTTTTCATATAAACTCTCAGAGAAAGGAACGGAATCCGTTTTATAATGGCCTGTGTCATCTCTTTTGATCAACGTTTTTATTAATATCTTTCTTCCACTAAGTTCCAATATTCGTAGAACCCATATAGTTTATATCAATAAACGTTCAGTAATCGCTACCAAAAATTATAGCACAAAGGAAAATATAATTAATACCCCTGTGCAAAATATCGAGACTGGAGCTTATCGGAAGACAGATATGAATAAACACGTGTGCCTCAAAGCGATGATACAGACAGAATACAGTGTCCCTTTGCAAGTTTAGTAGACTGCATCGTGTGCCAAGTCACCTTACGAAGTCGAGACAGACAAACATGAGACTGAACCTGCAACTGGAGCATACTTTTGCGGATAGTCATTTATTTTTATTTTTATTTTCAAAGTATTTCCCTCCAACAACTATACACGTTTGAAAGCCTTTTTGTAATCTTCTTTGGGTATATGCTGGAGACACTGAAAACTGCACTTCCCAAGGCTGACTTCGATGCAAACTGGCTGCCTGCAAGGTGTTTTTTCAGGCTTGGGAAAAGAAAAAAATCTGGGGAGAAGGGAGGATGTGGCAAAATTTGGATTTTATGGGTTCTAAGGAAGTCCTGTGTTTTGGCTGCTTTATGGGCTGGGGCGTTCGTGAAGGACTTTAATGCCTCTAGCTGAATAGCTCTCATACCGGACTTGTAGTGTTCAATCACTTTTGGTAAAACGTTTTGGGTGTAAAAATCACTTTTAACGGTGGTGTTGTCTTTACAAGGAATCTGGGCCACCAAGTCCTTCGAGTGAAAAAATACGGTAAGCATAATCTTCTTCGTCGACCGCGATCTTTTTGCTATTGTTGGAGGATCACCGCCTTTGGGACACCATGCCATGTTCTGTCGTTTGCGGTGAGGCTCATAAAAATATACAATAATTTCGTCTCCGGTGACAATTTCATTCAGCAGACGAGAATCACAATTATCGAACATGCGGAGTAGTTCTTTGGCATACTATACTCTGGTCGTTTTGTTGTTTTTTTTTCAGTCAATATATAGGCGACTCATCTTGCAGAAATTTTCCTGAGGTTAAAATCACTTTGCAATGCGGTTTTTTACGGTTGACGAACTAATCCTCGTTGCAAAAGCTATCCGAAAAGCCGTCATTCGATTGTCTATGTCGATTAGTTCTTTGGTGCGATCCTTTGTTTGGAGAATGGTAACTGTGAAATTCGAGGCCTTACCCCTGCCATCGGGAATTTCCGATTTTCTGGACTGAAAATACTTATTATAGTCCGTTCAGAAACATTTGCCCCTCTTTACACTGCTATATCTCGGTAACTGATTAACCAATTTCACTGAAACTTGGCACAAGGTTTGTGAGTACTAATGACCTTAGGCCAATATTTTTTTCCCTTTGATGATCGAAGCCGTTATTGATTTCGCTTCTTTGTTTTATATAAAAAAAGAACAAGGTTCTCTGGATAATATTTTGACGTACTTACAGTAGCGAGGTCAATCAATAATTACAGCTGAAAGGACATTTCCAATCTTGCACGCAAATTCAACAACTTCTGAATACATTTTTACCGCACCACGGATTAAGCATGAACATTTTACCCTCTGCACCGAACTGCACGATTTTCCTAAACGTCTTCCCGGAAGTGGAGAGACTGTGTCTGAATGTTTGTGTCAAGGGCGTGTCTTCGTTTTAGTTTCTTTTGACTATCCTTTATACCATCTGACAAATCAAGATGAAGATAAGATTAATTACTCTTCGAAATGTTGCTTTGCAGTTATACAACTATTTTTCTAGAGAAGCAAAACGTGGTCGTCTCTATCGGAAGAATTTCTGACCCAAAGGCAAGAACCCAACATGCACTTGGATTACACAAACGGTCTTTATCTCGGTGGATTCAGGACATAGAAATTCCAACCACAAGTTAAGGGTCCTTAAGCGTGCAAATTTACTTTTAGCAGAGAGTTTCTTAATAGTTGCATAGGGGACGTCTCTCAGTCTGCTGCTTAAATGTATCCGCTTCTGGATTGCCGCAACCTTGAACTTGAAAGTCGTGATTGTACTGTCAATTCTAATTTTTGGGGCCTAAAAATGCATGGTCGGTTAGGATTTACTAAGCGTGAATAGGCGAAATAAAAAACGGTTTATCCTGTAATAATCAAACTATGAAACATCTTAGGTCATCGGTCTACACACTTCACATGCAAATTTCCAAGTAAATCTATCAGACAGTTTTTGAGATATTGGACTGCAAAGAGGGGCAAATGTTTCTGAACGGACTAGACTATAGTCCAACGAAACAGCGTGGCTCTAGAGGCCAGAGAGGCTAAAGAACTACCTCGTAAAGTTTCATAAATTTGAGTGGCAGACTGTCCAAGTTCTACACAAACCATCACGAATGAACGAATATCACGAGAACTAAATTCTAGTTTTGGTGGCGTCGTAAGGCTGTTAATATTTTGCAGATAACCAAAGAGAATGTTGCATTTTGATAAACACAACTTCCGTTCAAAAATGTGCGTTCAGTATGTGCTCAGTGGTGTCAATTTCAATCTCATGTTTGTCTGTCCCTGCCTCGTATGAGCACAATTCCTTACGTACAATACTAGATCCATGTCACTCTGTTAATTTGTTGACTTACAAGGTATACGGCAATAACTAATTGTCATTCTGTACGTTTCAATTCTTACTTGACATGTTAGTCTACAAACATTGTCTATTTGGTATACTCCGTCTCTCTGTCCCAATTTGATGTTTTCTATGAAAGTATTTTGTGCATCTGGGAGCTTTCTAAGTTTCTTGAAACAAACTGTCCTGTGAACTTAGTTCATTACTATGCAGTCTATACTACGCCGCAAAGATACATTATGTTGTATAGTGCCATGAGTCGAATATCATGTCACTCTGTGAACTCTCTTCCTTGCAAGGTATAGATCTACTACGCGCTCCGCGACTGACTTGGTGCCATTAGTCATGAGCCTGTGTCACCCTGCGAACCTAACGCCTTCCTACTTAAACTGAAACTTTGAGAGCTTAATACCTTACTTGGTACATGGGTCTCACATTTTGCTCCCCTTCTTGCACAGGTGTTTCTGGCCAGCATTCTATAAAGAAAGTAATCATAGAATGACTTTTAAAGTCTACAAAATGCGGGCTATCTCCCATTACAATTTGCAAAGGATTATTTCTTCATCATGATAATCCTCCTTCTAATGGCTACCTACATAATTCAACATCTAAGAAGAATATCAGCGACACTTTAAAGCTACAACAATGGCATTAGCAGTGGGGATTAAACGATGTCGAATAACTTTCAAATCACCCTACAGTAAGTACAGCATTGGGGATCTTTGGTAGATCGATAAAGACCTACAAGTGAACAAAAGTTTATGTCAAGAGTATCGTCGCCTATCTCACAGAGGGGAGTATGCGAGAATTTGGGTGTTTTGAGCTGAGACTACTTTTAATTTCCCAAAGCCCAAAGCAAGAAATGGCGTGTTATTAATTTGGCAACTTGGAAACACATGTGTCACTTTTCCAGACAACCTACCATAACTAAAGACTTCAAATTTGGCATGAGGGTAGTAAAAGATACATCGGTCATCATGACGGCCTTCGATTTTTGCTATTTGGAACCTCTCAATTAAGGAAAACATTTTTGTACAAACATTTCCAGTCTTTCTACAGCTGTTGGCAATCCCGATCCGGAAATGAAACAAAATTTTGCTACCGAATGACGTCATCAAACTTTGCGTTCGCGGAACCATTTATTATCATCATCTTCATCATTTGGAATTGTTAAAAAAATGAAAAAGTTTTGTCCAAATCAGCGAAGTATTAAAAAATACACTTTAATACTTAAAATACGAAATGGATTTGTAGAGTGATATAAAATAATTACAAATTTTCCAATCTAAAAAGTTCTTCTTCTTTAGGTGACATATAATATGAAATGAATGGGTAAGAAGAGATGTAGGGTAAATGGAGCTAAACGCGTTCACGGAGAAAGAATGTTAAGAAAAAGTGAGAAGGCTAAAAGTAGATACTGTATCGTATTACTATAAAAAGACCAGTAGAGTAGGACTATAACTAGCGCAAACTGAAAAAGAAGGGTGACAGTGGCGGAACAAAAATGTTTATATAGAGGGATAAAGCGGGTAAAATATGAGCAGGCAATAAAAATCACTAAGAAATTGGTTGTAAATAGTCTAGTTGCTGTGAAGTAAAGAGAGGGCACACACACACACACACACACACACACACACACACACACACACACATACACACACACACACACACACACACACACACATACACACACACAGACACACACACACACATACTTACACGCACACAAGATGGGGGAGGGTGGGAAAGAGGTCCTGCCCAACGGGGTAACAATGTTTTTGGTAGAATGAGAGTTACCTGCATGGGATACAAAACTCACGAATAATATCAATATTGTCATCACTAGTTCTGCTATCACAAAGTAGGTTCGAGAAATTAAAGGAAAAATAAAGGAGGCGCATAGGCGGGCTCTCCGTACGCCATAAAAGTACAAACATAGCCAGTCTAACTTGACACAAGTATCAAGAATCGTCGTGTGAATTAGCAATGAAACAGAGATTAAGGCAGAAGATGGAGCGGGAGAGGGAGGGAAGAAAAGGTAATAATAATTAATGCCAGTTTAACTGAAAAGTGGGATGGGAGACGAGAACGGTTGGTGGGAGAAGGAGTAGAATATAATATAAAGCGATAAGTAGGGCTGATGATGTGTTTAGTAAATTTGATAGATAAAGGTAAAGGCTTATTTTATGGTAGAATCCACAACAGAACAGGGGGAAATAAGGGGACGAGGTCATTGGAAAACCCCTGGTAAGTTAAAATAGAGGGGTGTAACGAATGAAGAATTTGGAATTTGAAAATAAAGGTGTGTAGAGGCGATTAAATCTCTAATTTACTGTTTTTAAAGAAGGGCTCCTCAATATTGAGGCCACCGGTAATTTGGTGGCTTTAGAGCTGCCAGATCCATCTCGATTCAATTCTATTTAGGTTTTCCTTATTGGGGTTAGAAACCAGTTCCACACCCGTAAGCATCATATCGTCCACAGAATGACTGGGAAGGTTGAAGTGTTGAGCTACGGGTTGGTCATCATCTTCATCATCATGACAATTAGTCCGTTAGCTGTAAACAGTTAGCTCCTGTCAGCCCTTTGGGTTTCAGATGAATACAAGTAACAGAAGCAGCAATGATAAAAAGTGAAAGTAAAAAAAGGAAACAGGATGGGAAAACAGGGGAGGGTACTAAGCAAGGGCAAATAATATCAAAGTCCATTGTTAATCGGTTAATATCACATTTTTTTAAAGGAGTGGGTATACTGGCTGGACTGCTAGAATACTCCTTACGAGGTTTTCAAGCTCTATTGTATTCTTAACCAAGGCTGACATTTTCCCGAGTTATCTCCCATATCTGACTGCCAGCATTTTTTCACTCTGGTTGTAAGTTTATGTAGTAAAACTCATTCAAACTGGCAACTTGCATTGAGCTCTTCGGATTATCACGCTGCCTAGAAATCTGAAGAAAGACTCATCCTCCACATGAATCTTTTTTTTTTTTTCAAATAGGTGAGAAGCATGCTACTGGCTACTGATCTTCGTCACATACGATGATCATACCATACTGTCTATCTGTCGAGCCAAAAAGCTCTTTACAGCCTAGTACTGTCCAGCCAAATACTCCTTTCGAGTAAGTATCACTTTCTTGAATGAATCATCTGATAATGGTATGTATTATTGTAAAAGGCAACTGTCTTAAGCGTTTTAAAGCATACAGGTATCGTGTGGTGGCTCTGCACATAGCCTCTTCCGGGAACATGACAGAGTGGAAAGAACTCCTGTTGGGATCAGCTTGGTATGAAGGCCAGGTGTAACCTTCGATACCCATTCTGAAAAAAAGTGTGAGAGTAAAGACAGGATTATAACTTACGATAACTTATTTATTTACCGGGAATTGTTGTGGATGCCTTATAACTACATATGACCAATGACACCTTCCGTACACAAAGGATATAAACATACGCATAAAATTGAGCCCCATTGCGTTTGATTGGTGAGCCCCATAACGTTTGATTGAAATACACGTAGATCTGTAGGTAATATTTATGTTATGAAAATTCGGGGTTAATTGTTGTAAAACATAGCCACAAACTGCCTGTGGCCAGATTACTTCCATACAATAAGTATCTAAATTTGATGGATTAAAAAAAAAAAACAACAAAAAAGAAAGCCCAACTTCTGTCGAATAAGATGTTACTACGACCTTCATGTCTCAAAATATTCACTCATTCTTCTGTTATTCTAATACCTGGGAAAGACTGCTAACCGTAGTCCCACTTCGTCATCGGCTAGAACTGCATCTAACTCTTTTCTCCTGTGAATAAGATAAGATAACCTTTATTGATCGTTCACAGGAAATTTAGGTCAGACAAATGTCACACACACACACACACACACACACACACACACACACACACACACACACACACACGGAGCTAGAAGCACTAACGAAGGTAACAAACAAAAAGATGAGACTAAATTGTGGTAATCAGCAAGAAATGGTATTGGCAGCAAAAACAATCTAACTGACAACAGCATAATTACAACAGTGTCCCGTACAAAATTGTCAACAAAATCTTTATTTGATTACTCAGCCATGTGCACATACAGGAGATTATCAATGTTCAATTTACGAGGAGACTGATATTAAACTTTAGAATAATGTCGTAATGACAATGAAATGACAAATTGCCCACCCCAANCCCCCCACCTTCCCCACCTCCCGATTTAGAAAAAAGACAACATACACCAAAAAAGAAATTAATATTATATTCTACTGTAACACTTTCATTGCTTTATTTCCTAGGTATTTGACAGATATTATCAGCAAATTGTTATGTACATATTATTATACTGTAATTGTCTCCTGTCAACAAGCAACTTTTCATTTGCTATCAAGTCAGGGTAACCATCTGACAACCCTCCTCTCTCAGACGACTTTCTAAATAGACAAACACTACTCCATAATGAAGTCGATAGTGGTGATGACTGAGGCTGCACTTGTTTGGACCTTACAGGGGCGATAAAGGGGCAGTCCCTGTATTCTGTGGGCGTTCCTTAGCAAAGAAGGTTTCAGGAGTCCGTTTTTGGTTGGTGCACACCAGTCACACAATGAGGAAGGGTGCAGCCTACTAGAGTATTTTGTTAGAAATGTGACGTCTTTTGGATCACCGGAAAAGAAACTTGGAACATGGCGGCAATCATCTACAATTTCCTCTTAGCGGCCTTGTGTCGAAAGAGGATGTGGCATGAATAAATGGTGGTATGTATGCTAATGAATGAGACAAGGATATAAAAGTAAAGGAAACATCAATGGCAAGTTAGTAAATCAGTGCATTTTTATCTGTCTCTTCCTTATTAGTTGCAGCAGTCTTAGCTTGCCTGCAGACTGATACTTCCTTTGCTAAGGAAGGTATGTGGCTTGCCCTTTCGTCAAATTACAGGGACGAAACTAACGCAGCCTGATCTAAAGTAAATTCCTGAGATCTGTCTCATGACAACATAACATGTCGAAATCGTACGCACCTGTCAGCCATGTTTATCTCCGCAGATGCAACATCATTAAAGAGTCCTTCATAAGGAACACCAGGAGAGCTCTCCAACTGATATTCTGCGAACTCGGGTGTCCATGCAAATAAATCGTTTCTGAAAAGTGATGAAATCTACCATGCGAAATTCAATATATGTGTATGCCCTATATTGTGTGGGTAATATCGAAAAGGAAATTTTATCCGAATCATTTCAAATACAAAACCGAGGCCAGTATCGGATATACAATTGTATTATTATGGTTCTGTCTGATTAAACAATATTCTGAGAAAATATGCGATGGTTTTAATGGGCTTGAGAAAAAAATAGTGCCAGTATCGTGTAGCATTCAAGATTACTTAAAAATTAGTCTTCCTAAAGTTTTCAAATCTTTCAACAGCAGAGTATATGAGAATGAGAAAGTGGTCCAGCGTATCCTCTAACTCTTTAAGCTTTACTCAAAGACATGTATTTCATTTTGGATCTTCACATTGAACCGTAACAAACAGTAACTCTCCTTGATATTGACACCTTTCACAGAATTTTTTTTTCCCATGAATCAAAAGAAAATGATAAAGGTAACCTGCTATGTCCATGAGACCATTGCTTTTCCTTTAGAACATGGAGGATATCCTGAGCCTGGAGGGATAGGTAGACTTTCTTACTGTTGTGGTCAAACTTGATTAGATATTGCTCCACCTATGGCGGCAAAGGAGAGAGAAGGGCGGAGGACTAGAGAAAAAGTGGAATCTGTAATAACTAGGTGGATAAGTAACCATACTTAGGGACAATAAAAAGATATTGTTTTACATATAAAATGTTGTTAAGAGTAATGTTTACTTTCTGAAATATAGCAAGCAAAATTTGCAAGAGATTACGGAGGCACAGCAATCGATGATTTCTTGCAACATTTTCTTTACTGACATATAAAATAGAAACGGTCAAAGGAAGGCAGCAAGGCTGTGAACTGATCGCTCTGATGTCATCTCAAGACATGGGCACGGCTGATGAATGAATTTAATTAATGGAGACCGCGCCCGATATATTTGCGTACACACTTTAGTGCATTTATTGTGATTAGGTGTGTCCCATGTTTCTGTATTTAAATTTGTTGGAACCTATTGTGTTATTCTACAAATACCACTGTTGGAAATTTCTCCTATGGAGATTAAAGTACTTCTTTTGCCTGATCTTTTAAGGGGAAGAAAAAGAATGTCAAAAGTTTCTCACAAATCTCTTCGAAAAAGATCACTTTGACCTCTGATTTGGTCCCCAATTTTTTATTTGGCTGGTTTCACCCCGTGCTAATACAAAGGCCTACACATTTTTTTTTTGTATCTAGAAGGCTCAAATTGTACCTGCATCTTTAAACTTGGATGCTTTATTTAGATCACAGGTCGTTTTACATATTTTAACACCCTGACAATGGCTGGCAGGGCCCCAAAAAGGAGGATTTTATATTTAAAAGGGTTAATTGGGTTGTACACAATGAGTGATTCGCCCTTCTAATAGGTGCCAAAAACCTAAACTGTTTGCGGTGAGGCCTTGTCTCTCCACAATGTGAGACCGACGTTGATTTTGATTTTGTAGTTTCTTACCTCATCACCCCATAGGAACTTGTCAGCACGTCTGGTCTTGTGTTTGATGTAGTGCGTAATGAACTGATTAATTCCTTTAGTCAGAATCTCCTCGGCGTATTTGGCACATTCTTTCCAGGCCAGGAGATTACCTTCGGTCAGAAATCCCATGACGGGCAATACCACGTCTTAATGAATCCCAGGCCGAATGATCTGAATGGGAGTAGACCGACTGTTTTGCTGGTCAGGTAGTCCTAATGACAAGATGTTAATTTTGCTCGCGAATTAAGTAAGAATTTGTGACTGTGGGGGAGCTACGACTGAATACATGACAGTCGTTATATGGCGTAGCCTTTTCATGGCTTATGGAGTGACACCTGTTTCACCAGTGGCGTAGTATTATGACACCAAAAGGCTAATGAATATTAATACACTTCTGAACTTAATCATGCATAACCATTAAGCAAACAGATTAAAATGTACTGTCTATTCGGCCGTTATTTAAAGTTATACCGGTGGATGGGCCTGGCCAGGGGTGAAATGTGATGGTTCGGTAATGAAGTCTACGACAGATTCAATGCAAGAGTCCTGTCACTAGAGAAGTGCGTTGTGCACCCAAAGCTTCATCTTGTCTTCCCTCTTAGTTCTGAGAACGTCTACCTTGCGTTAAGCCCTGTAATGCGGTGATAGAATTAACACAATCATCTGTTGGATTTCTTTGAGTGCGGTATTAGAATAAAATATACGCATCTCCTGCCGATCTCTGAGCGCGGCGGTAGAATTTTCCACCCCAGTGTCACCTGACCACCCGGCAGACAATACGTGCAACAGTCATTATCCGTAACAGTGGCTAAGCAGTCATCTGCAGGCTGGACTCTAGCAGCCTCGCGCTTTGAGAGTTTAGGCAACCTTTCCATGAAGTGCAGCAATGATGGTAGCCAATGGCCGTATGCATAATCCATATCTTAGTTAAAGTATTGCGTAAACCACCTTGAACACTACTGATGTTTTGGGAATTTCCCTTAGGCCTACCGCAGTGCATTAACTAACGTAAGAATTATGCATACAGCCACAGGTCTAAATGATGTAAGCGAGACAGCTTTTCTATACGATTCGTGTGCATATGAGCATCTCTGACTGCTGAAAACTCGCGGGAGGATTAAGCCTAGTGTCTCCTACATAAATTCTACACCACCTATTTCGGTTAACCGCAGCTACTCGGAAGCAAAAGTCGCACTTGAAAGAACTCGCGATCATCCATTGAATTTTAATAGAACAAAAAGTACTCTATTTTTATGAAAAACATGTAAACAAGCGGGTCGGTTGTGGTATCTCAACCATCAGAATGAGTTTTCAACTCTTTATCAGAATTTTCAAGCTGGTACATTTTTAGAACTGCCGGTCATTGGGCAGTTTAAGATGTATTTTAAGGCAATCTACTACTCTCCTTGAAAAATATATCGCTCTACCGTGGTGCGCATTGCCGTATTCCAATTCAATACATTTTATAAGCAAAATTGCGCATTAGAGTGCTGAACAGTTCATTTTTGTCTGTTGTGGATAGTGATCTTAAGAAACTATTATTCCAAAGTGCATTCGTAGCTTCACAACTAGATTTCACATATGTATCAAAGACATATTAAAGCACATACTTACAGAGGGATTTTTAATATGTTTCTCAAGAAAAAGTTAGGTTGGACGAAGGGAAAACGCTGTCTCTCAAAGTAATTCAACAGGAATGAACTTCACAACTATAAAATGCTTCTGTGAGTACGTGCATTACTGTGTCTCAGAATCATGTAAGAAATCTGATGGCCAAGGAACAACTGCAGTTTGAGATACATTTCTCCTAATATCACCATCCACAACAAAGAAAAGTGCACTGTTCGGCATTTTGGTGCGCATTTTTGCATGTAACATACTGAATTGGAAAAGGGCAGTGCGCACCACATTAATGCACTATACTCTAGAAGAAGGGCAAAGTAGTGTATCGCCTTAATTATAGATTCTGTGCATTCATATAAATTATTACATTACCTTGAAGTGTGAAGCCTCAATTTGCATTGATATTGATGTCAGCTAGCTCTAAAACAGCCAGATGGCTTCATTGTTTAATCCATTTAAGTAGTGAAGTAGTGTTCACGGTGGTTAGTCATCACTGTCTTGATCAACAAGAGGGGTCATATTCCACAAATAAGTTCTGAAGACTTCCGGGTAGTAGACACTTTGTCTTGGCTTGGCATAGCGGCGTAAGCGTTGTCTATCTCTATGCTGTACCACGGATGTGACGCTCGCCTTGGATGCAGACTTCCTTGCTGTTATAGAGGTATGAAGATGCCAATGTTTTTTTCACTGTTGACTCATTAATTTATTCAGGGGTACCAAGCCAAAATACTTTCCAAACATCTTGTTTAGCTTTTCCTTCAAATTTTGACACAAAGAAAAATGCCCCGAAACCAATTAGATTTTGAGAGTTTAGGCAGTGAAGCAGACTACGTAGTACTTTAGACCTTTTCACTCAGTAAACAGGATAACCTTACCTACCTAGCAACAGCCACAAAGTTTATACTTGAGTGGCTAAACCTCACCTATTCTGTGTCTACAAATGTATTTGTACCTATCTAAGCCTTTGAAATTCTTTCCCCCGGCCTGCCATGGCCAGTTTTCTGATTTTTTAGGGACTATTTAAATTGCATATATGTTATGCCAGGTGCTATAAAGTATTCCGACGACATGAGTAGGTGGGAGTAAAGTGCCCTTGGCCAAATTTGCGCTGACGAGTTCCGGTCTGGTTAGACCGCTCACTTTGCCTTGCACTGAATCGTAAACATGGTTGGAGGAAAGCAGTATTGCGTTTGCTGTTCAAATTATGCTGGCAAGATCATAGATGGGAGAACGGTTTCCTTGCATGGAATTCCTGCAGACCAAAAGCTTGAGAAGATTTGGATCCAGCGGCTGAAACTGATGAAGAAGGACTTACGAAAGATTTCCCGTAAGTATCTTCGAAGTCGAAGTGCCGGTAACCGCCGTCTTATTATTTACCGCGATTTCCCGATTAGATTTGCCTACTTCTGTACGCAGATGACACTATTCTCATAGCGAACAGTGCAAAAGGTCTACAAAAATCACTAGACGCATACAGCTCATATTGTGCAAAATGGAAGCTGCAGATAAATACTTCAAAAACACAGATTATGATTTTTGGAAGAAAAAGAGGACGCCGCGAGTTTTATATGAATAATGTTAAACTAGACATTGTATCCGAATACAAGTATTTGGGATTAACTTTCAGCAAGAATAAGCAATATGCCAAAGCGAAGAAGATAAACAGAGATAAAGCAAGAAGGGCTATGTATGGAGTACTTGCTAAAAGTAAGTCACTGAATTTGTCTGTGAGCTGTCAACTACATTTATTTGATACTCTAGTTAAACCTGTTTTACTGTATGGATGTGAAGTGTGGGGACATACTGATTTAAAAATTATAGAAAGTGTCCATCTTGAATTTTTGAAAAAGGTGCTTGGTTTAAGAAAATCTACTCCTGCATATATGGTATTGGGAGAAACCGGAAGATATCCTCTCACAATCGAAACTGAAAAGAGAATACTGATGTACTGGTTTAAAATTGTCACTGAAAAAACCAACAAAATTAGTAAAAGAACTGTATGACGTACTTCTTGCTTACCACAAAAACAGTACTATCCAAGTACAGTGGCAAGGAAACGTTGAGAACATTTTAAACAATCTAGGACTACGAGAAATATGGCTTAGGCAGGGGCCCACCTTAAATGTACAATATATAACCCGAATTGTAGACAGGAGACTCAAAGATCAAGCCCTCGAGAACTGGTTAAGCAGCATCGAAAACTCTGATAAAGCTACTTTCTACAAAAGTCTTAAGACAGAACTATAATTTTTCGAAAAGTATTTAGATATTTTACCGTTAAAGTTTAGACGCCCCCTATGCAAATTTAGAACGGCAA
The DNA here is from genome assembly GCA_033807755.1 of Ellobium chinense. Classification (NCBI taxonomy): domain Eukaryota; kingdom Metazoa; phylum Mollusca; class Gastropoda; order Ellobiida; family Ellobiidae; genus Ellobium; species Ellobium chinense. Next base: position 1,799,342 of record JAWQUT010000113.1, on the reverse strand, counting down.
ACCATAAACTGCCAATTGAAACAGGAAGATGGAATAATCTGACATTGGAAGAACACAAGTGTAACTTTTGTAACAGCCCTTTTGTTGTGGGCGATGAATTTCATGCTCTGTTTGAGTGCAAAATGTTTGATGCGGAAAGAAAGAAGTATGTTGACAAAAAATACATGTTACGACCCAGCTTGTTCATTTTAACTAAGCTTTTCGGCAATAACACGCTCCAAAATCTTAAGGCCCTTTCTGTGTTTATAAAAATAATAATCGAAAAGAGCAACTGAAGCAAATATAGTAATCTTCCGGTGGTTCCATACTAGAACAACTGGCTATTGTATATTTACTGGTTGGCTGACCGGCTGACATTAGTCACAGGACTGATTGATGGAAGGATATGATTATATTATGATTGGTCGACTGATTGATTGATGGAACGGTTGATTGATTGATTGATTGATTGATTGATTGATTGATTGATTGATTGATTGATTGATTGATTGATTGATTGGTCTGTTGGTCGATTTATCGATTGGTTGGTTGATTGATTGACTGATTGGTTGGTCGGTTGATAGATTGATTGATTGGTGGATTGAATGATTGATTAGTTGATTGGTTGGTTGATTGATTGGTTGTTGGTTGATTGGTTGATTGAAGGACTGACTGATTGATTGGTTGATTTCTTGCTGGATGATTTATGGGCGATTGATTATGCATAATAGCTATTGGCTGGTTGACTGGATAATTTGATGTCTTCTTCTACGATTGAAAGAATGCCTGAATAGTTGACTGATTGATAACCATAGATTGGTAATTGATATGACTGATTAACGTTATTAATGTACTATCTGTCCCGTCAGTTGGTTTTTGTCAATGGTTGCTCATATGCCACATGTGGGGCCTGAGCTTTGTTATAATAAACTTGTTAAACTTGTTAAACTTGTTAAACCTACAGAATCTTACCAGACTTTCAGATTTTCAGCAAATACCATTTTCTCATCAGATGAACTTTGTTTTGAGTTGCAGAAGTAAACTGCCGCCTTGAAATAGTTATCTACTGATGTCTCTGTCGATACTTCACTGCCATCGGCATCATGCCGATTACTGCCTTCCTACTTCCGGACCAATATGCAGCTATGTTGCCACCGAACAGATTTTTTTTCCTATAAGACAGGCTAAAACGGCTTCACGAAAAGCCATTTTTCCACACTGAAGGGAAAATCGAAAAAAATTATGAAATGTCGGATTAATGCCTAAAATGTACGGCTTTATTCTTTTTTAATTGCAAACATATAAGTTTTTATTTTGTTTCAACTTCTGTGTAAGGAAATGGGAGAAAGTAGCGTCTCGGCTTTAGGGAAAAGCACATGACAAGAGTGGCAACACGAACATGCGGCCCGCTATTTTAGCAATGTTAGAAAAGGATATCATCCTTCATT
>JAWQUT010000113.1:1755499-1772457 GCA_033807755.1 Ellobium chinense | reverse complement strand
GGGGGGGGGGGGGATACAAAGACCAATGGCCGTCTGAATAATTCCTACGTTAGGTAACGCACAGCGGTATCCATGGACTCTCTCAAAACATTGATAGTGTTCACTGTAGTTCATGAATACGTTAATTTACGCAAAGTTTATGTTTACGGTCGCAGGCTCGTGAGAAAGAGAGTGGAAGGGAGAAAGACAGAGAAATAGAGGAGAGAAGAGGGGAGAGAGAGAGAGAGGAGAGAGAGAGAGAGAGAGAGAGAGAGAGAGAGAGAGGAGACGTCAAATCCCGGAAACTACCAAACGATGGTCATGCAGAACCACCAACGAAATGAAAGAAAGCTTGGGAGATAGATACAGGTGGAAGATCACAGCAATCACAAAGGCCAGACATCTCGAAATGACCGCTAGTCGTACCAGTCCGACGGATATAGAGGTCCGGGAGTATTGCCAGGAACAAAGGCGTTGATAATTGACTTGAAATCCTCAAATGGTACAGGTTATTTTTTCTGTCTTAACCGAGAGGTTTTTTTCCGGTGGACAGGGAGCGTGGACAGCCAGGCAGGGCAAGTTTCACGCTTGAGACCCTTTACATTCCCAAACGTCCACATAGAAAAAAAAATGAAGGAACGTAGATCTAGACCTAGGCATTTCGTTTATTTTCTGGAAGGGAGTTACGAAGGGTCGCTGAAATGATACATCCTTCTAAACGACACCTGTTCCGCGTGTAAGAAAGGTCTTTAGATCTCGGATCATGTTGTCGTTCTTCTGGTCTTGCCGATATGATATCACAAAGGACAGTGTCCTTTCCCCCTTTCATACATACACAGATACATATGTTAAAATCACAGAACTGATTCTTTGGCCCAAAGAATTATGTAGGCCCCTACTACATAAGGCTATCCCGCTTTCATACTTGTTCTTCTCTCATGCAAGAATGATTTGTAAGGGGTATGAGGAATGACAATGTATGAATGTTTTAACACCTCCCGCCTCTTCNCCCCCGCCCGCGCCCCCCTCGGCCACCTCCCTCAACACCAACTTCACAAAATGAGTCCCAGCCCAAACATGATACCATAGAAGGCTCCTCCCCTCCTCTCTATCCCCCTTCACTATATTTGGTTCCCCTCTCCCATTCATGAATGATTTAGAGAGGGCGAGAGAAATGCTAATGCATGCATATTTAGTCACTATCCCTGACCAACTTCCGATAGCAGAATGACACCGTCCCACCTCTTCCCTACCCCCTAAATATGATACTACAGAAGGCTACCCTTCTTTCATATATATTTGGTTCTCCTCACCCATTAAATAGCAATTTGGAGAGGGTTATAAATGTGATTGTATGCAGCTTTGTACAGCTGTTTCCATACTACATAAGAGAGAAGGCAGGAACGGGAGCAGAAACCGAGGACAGGACGGTTTGATTAACTTGTTCTTCCATCGAGATGTTGGTGAACAGGAAGTGGTGACAAGTTTGAGAATGCGTAATTCGGCTAAATGAAGAGGTAAATAAATGATGAACAGTCATATTCATGGTCAAGAAATTCAACGAATGCATTTAATATTCATTAGTATATTTTTTTCAATGAAGGACCACAGTAGATTTCCTCAACCCATGGGCGAAACACGAGCTGTCGCATGGTACTTGGTAGATCTACTGGACTCTGTGATCACAAACTGTGGGAAAAAATGAAAAAGAAAAAATTACAGAAGTGGAAAATACGTAGTTGCGGACCACAATATTTTTCATCATCCAAATCTGCATGGAATTTTATATCAGAAAACCCTCATTTGATTGCGCACCAAAGTGCTGAACAGTGCAGTATTTTTTTTTTCTGTTATGGATGGTGATCTTAGGAAAACATTATCTCAAAGTACATGCATTACTTCACAACCAGATTTCACACATGTATCAAAGATACGTAAAGGTACATACTTACAGAGGAATTGTTAATGTGTTCTCGAGAGAAAGTTAGGTGGAACTAAGGGAAAAGGCTGTCTCTCAAAGTAACAGAACGAGAATCAATCTTACAAATATAAAATGCCTCTGTAAATACGTGCATTAATGTGTCTCAGATACGTGTTTGAAATCTAATGGCCAAGCAACAGCTGGATTTTTAGCTACAATTTTTTTGAGATCACCACCCACAACAGAGAAAAGTGCACTGTTCAAGTTAGTTCAACATTTTGGTGAGCAATTGTGCATAATGGACTCTGTCTAAATCTCACCCTCGCGCAACTATTGGTCACGTGGTCAGGGAAGTCAGAATGTAAACAATGGCGGAACAGGCGTATGTTTCTATTCAGAGAGCACCGATGGTGCTGAAAAATTGTACCAATGCGAGAATTTTGGAGTACACAGAGCCCTTAAATCATGCTTATTCCATCGACAACACCTACATCTCTACACATATTAAAGGACATGCATTATTTTACCCCATAAGATCTATGGTGCTATATTTAATACAGAGTTCGGAGTACCCGTACATCATGAAGATAATATGTCATAACAGAAACATAATTCCTCACAGAACCAACATACCACATAATGCCAGCTATCATTTCAGTGTGTCCAATTATATCAATTTACTTATTATATATTTTTAAAAAATGCTTATTTAACTGCAGTATTACTGTTGGGTCTTGGAAGGTTAAAGACTTATTTATCACTGATATAGACTTTAACAACTTGAGAGTGGACCAAATGTTTAAAACTGTTCTCTATTAAATTCCGAGTGAAGGAGGAGATGAGGAAGGCAGTCGTCTATCTTGTGATTCGTAGAATCACCCTCGAAGGCGAGGTAAAAAAGATTTAATCTAGATTTAGATTTACAATAATTTCTATCTGTTCCCGTTATAATTTGGAAATTAGATGTCTACGACTGTGTCTCCAGTTCAGAGTTCTAGTTTAGATAGCAGATTCAATGAATAAATCAGAACTAGTTCTAGAACATTGATTGTGTTTAATAATAATATATTTCCTGCCGATGGCAAAGTTAAACAAATCTTAATTAAAGATGTATGGATCTATATGGCTGAGTGTGAATGAAAAGCGGGAGGGGAAGGGGGGATGTGACAGAGCCGCATAAGATCATTAACAATGTTAGCATATTTATAAAGTTCCCTTCCCCCTTCTCAAAACTTCTAATATACATGCCAACCAAGCTAGTCTGATAAGTTAATCTAGTTACTGCATATTCATACAACATTTCAGGTCATCTTGCTATAATAACTGATGAAGAGGGAATCGGCTAGATATTTGGGTTTTTTAAAAACTCTTTTGTCATGCAAAGTAACTCCAGCTTTCTTCTTGCCCCCATGTCACTGTTGTTACACCCACAAGCCGCACAATAGGTTACAGGCCTGTAATTGTACTTTCACTTTTGGGTCGTACAACTTAGGGGGTATATTTCATCTCCCCTTTTCCCTCTTTTGGCATGCCCTGCTTCCAGTAATAAGGGCTCCAGGGGGAAAATGTTGATATCATGGGAAACTGTGTCCATTTTACTTTACTTTACCAGGCACTATTTAGCCCTGGGCTGGAACTGCCAGGTCAAGGGTGTGCTCAGGCGGAAGAGGAGGGGTTACCAGTGAAAAATGTAGGCTCTGTTTACAAATAGCAACCAAGCTCAAAATTTCAATGGGCTTGCTAGGGTTGGGTAAGTCTTAAAATTTGGGCCACATAATGAGCTTTAATCTGGTATGGGTCTGGGTGAAGGCTAAAATTTTGGGTTCAGAGGGCAGCTCAAAATGTTAATATAGCCCATAGAGGAAAAAAGGGTCTAATCCTATTACAGGTCTGTGACCAATAGCGAGCCATTGAGTCTGCGTTCTTTCATTGACCAAAGACGTGTTTAGTAACGCTTGCGCGTCAGAGTAACTGCCGTCCCTGTGCCGTGAGTGCTTTCCACATGAAAACAAACGCAGCGACTTCCCTGATCACGTGACCCTCCCGAGATTTAGAACGATTCCAGACCAGTAAGCACCATAGTTAGTAATGCACTATGGGTAGAGTTGTGGATCACTTTAACACCAACAGCGCTAGCTAACCACGCGCTATGCAGTTCGCTGGCTGTGTGACCTAGTTTTACCAATGTTATAATTATAGTGGATCAGCGCATACTGCCTGACGGTTAGCACCCGTTGAAAGGCTTCATAAAATTTAATACGATCGCCGCAGGTAGAGGTTGGTTGAGCGATGTGTACATTATATACTATTGCCGCACTAAACGATAGCAAGCGCACGGTATTATACAGTGAACTATTACTGCATCACAAGGGTTAATCATTCATCTGTCTCAGGTGGGCGCAAAAGGGGCCATATTACTCTAACGCAAAAGTAGTAATTTTATAGTGAAGCTAACGACTTGGTACGACGCCATTCTTGTGACGTCATCTATACTGTGTAACAATCAAAAACAGTACTTTGTTATAGTGCCATTCATGATTCGTGAGAATACGTTTTGTTGTTTTGTTCAAAGATCTCGTAAACGGTTGGACTTACAGGCACCAAATTTTGTATGGTCTCTTATCTCAAGTTGTCTGCTGAGAAAAGTATTTTTGGACACTACTGCACAAGAAACGAAACAAAAATTCATTCGTAAAACTATATAAAATTAATGTGTTCTTTCCATTGGAGATCGTTCAGACTGCTATTTTACAGTAGAGCCATAGTCGTCACCATACATCAATCAATGACGTGTCTTCTGTTTACACTGAAAGTACGCTACCGTATAGTTGCACATCACCTTCGATTGCTCAATCGGAAGATTATTAGGCCTTCACAAGTTGAGCAGTACATACCTCACAATGAATAGTAACGTTTTCACTTATCTTGGCAGCACTGCTTTGCAGTTGATAATGTGGCGACCCTATGCTGATGGCGTGAAATCGCTGATAGTACTGATACTGAATATTGTAAAATGGAACAAGAGAGGCAAATAAGGGAACGCTCCTTGCATCCATTTCCAACCCTGTGAGAAGGGCAAGTATATATTCCGGTGTCATCAACTCGTCTTGTTCGTTTTTTAGTAGCTATTTTCAATTTAAAAAGTTCACATTCATAACCGGGGCATTCATCTAAAGTGTGCATACTTCCATCACAGTAAAAAATTTAGGTCGAGGATGCGGGGGCCTTGCGACCGGCCTTCCCAAGTAGTTGCCCTTTACACACCTCATACAATTCCGAGTGAGTTCCTTTCTGTTCCAGACAGATCCAGCCCTTCCATCAGTCACACCGGCTGATAACTTTTCTTCAAATTATCTTGTTGCCACTCCAGACGACCAATCAACCGAACAACACACATCAGAACTATTCTCCATAACAAACATAGTTACAGTTCGACTAAATTTTAATGCTATAAATTAAGTTAATTGCATTTACCTAAAAAACGTTTGCATTTATGTGAACTAAGGAGTGAGCAGACGCAAACAGATGCTCACACAAGGTAGGGTAAAGGAAGAAGACAAATGCAGAGAGAAAATGGAAGAGGGAAAGAAAGTGAAGCGGTGGGAATCGAACCCGCGACCTCTGAGTCGGCACCCATCGCCTTGCCGTCAGTTTGGAATCAGGTAGACGTCTATACACGACCACGCCGCCTCTCCAATAAAAATGGCTTAGTGGCTGGGTCTTTCCCGAAGCCGAACAGAAGACTAGCAGTCATAGCGCTAAGCACGAGACTCACACACACCACAAGCTTCCCCGCCCCCCTTTGCTTTTATGTGGGACTGTGTCAATTTGTAAACTTTTCGCTCACTGCGCAAGATTTGGCACACTATGCTTAAGCAAATAAGTTAAGTAAAATCACCGTCTAGCTCATCCAGACTGTACAACTATACACACTATAGCTACACCCCTTGTTTTCGATTCTTATAATATACTTTTTTTTGGAGGAAAAAAGTTTATTTTCCTTGCAGCTTGTGAAACAAATAAATATAAATTAGCGTAGGCAAATTGAGGTAAGAGGCCATGCAAAATCTGAAGCTTGTAAGTGCAACCGTTTCAAAAATATTTGCAGAAACGTTTCACGAATTGTGAGTAGTACTGTAGAGTGTTTGCCTTTAAGTAATCTAACTCAGTTTGGTAAAGAAAACAATTGTTTTCAGCACGTTCACATTAGGGCTAAAAAGAGTGTCTCTATGTTTTCCACACCACAAAATCGTTCTGCTTGTTATATACTGCAAAATTAAATGTTAAAAAGGGATGAACACATGCTGGGTATGATATCAGATACTGTACACAGTGACTCGTAGATGGGCAAGACTATATTGGTGCGATCTTTGCGTTTCGAAAGCGTGGAGTCACGCAGTCACTGTAAAATGTATTGGCAGAGGTCGTGCTTTCAACCGTGCAGATCAGACCAGCATCTCTAGGGACAACATATAACAATCACATACACAACCCATTTCTGCGGGTTTGTGTCATTCCACTGCACACGAGATTCACTTACATTATCCATTCTGCCTTAGAGCCTCAAACCACTACAGAAATGACCATTTGCACAACCCATTTCTGAACCCCAATATCTTAAGGGACTGCACAATTTGAGAATCACTCACACTCCCTATAACTCCGCCCAGCATCTCACGAGACTACTATGAGAATCAGTTATACAACCCATTCCTGCGACCCATTATCTCAAGGGGATGGCACTATGTAGGAATCAGTTACACTACTAATTTCTCCGCCCAGCATTTCAAGGGACTACACAATATGAGGATCACTCACACAATCAATTTCTGCGATCCAGCATCTCAAGAGACTACACAATGTGGAAATTACTTACATTACCCATTTCTTCGCCCAACACCTCGAGGGACTACACAGTATGACAATCACTTACACAACCCATAATTATGCTTGTGTCAAATAGCACATCGAGCCACAAAACATGAGAAGCACAAACGCACTGCATTGTTGGGCCCTACTACTGAAGTAATGGCCAATAGCCTACGAATGAATATTGACAGATAAGTATGTAGCACACTTATTAATTTATTTATAAGATTGCCCGAGAAACATTGGTATATTATGATTAGCTGGTAACCAAATATGGATAGAAGTCATACAAAGAGAGTAAAAGATATGGTAACCCTTTATAATATAGAGGGATTGATACTACCCGATCGGGCCGATTCGTCGGCAGCAGGTAAACGATCGAAAATCCGATCAGTTTCAGTAATGTTGAATGAAATGGATCCGATCTAGTAACTGGGATATAGATGCAGATTTAAAGGTTGAAACTTTCGGTTCAATATTGTCCTTAACGCTGTCTTTTCCTTTTCGAAGCCAGCGATAAAGTGTGACTTCTGACTGTTCACCTGGTTTGCTGATGCTGATGCCCAGTCTTCGGAATATATCTCCTCTCTCTTCCGAGTCGGGTGTGGATGCGTTTTCTGATATTTTTGTTCATCCAGGCGTACATGATGGAATTGTAGATAATAGTGCTCACGGCGAAGAGATGTGCAATGATCAGAACAAGTGAGAAGTAGTTGGGAGGTGGATAGGTAACTGCTCCCAACATGAGCGCCGTTCTTGCCGCTTCTAATGGCGTCCAACAGATAATATACATCGCCACCTGCGGATAGAGGTATTCAGTGGAAATTGGAAGTACACGTATATATGGCAAGCGTGTGTCTTCCCACTGGTAAACAGAAACACTGAGTATCATTTTATCCACATAATATATTTTGGAGATAGCAATTTTTTCTTTTCTCCTGGTAACCCCCGCCCGTCTTCGTAGCTGTTGGTATTATGTATCTGTGTCTCATTATGTCTGTCTAATTGCGGATATCTATCTCTGTTTAAGTTTTTACTCACAAATGGGTATTCTTGTAGCTATACACCAGCCAAATTTGAACTACCATAAGCACAACACCTACCATAGCCAAAAGTATATTGTTGATGCGCTTGATTTTTCTCACTCTCTTTTGTTCTCTTCCTTCAATTTGACTCTCATTGCCGATAACTGTTGATGTTCGGTTTTTGAGTGTCAAAAAGGACATCGTATAGCAATAGATGACTCCAGTTATAGGAATAACGTACTGAATTAACATGGCCAACAGGAAATGAATCTGTCCAAGCAATGGATGCGAACGCACCTGACATTTAGTTACTGTCCCGGTAGCTTTTCTTACTGTCCGCAAATCGAGTGCGACAACCATCGGTATTGAGATAGAAAACGCCAAACTCCACATAATAGCGATAACCCGTAAACTCTGTTTCGTACTGACACGTACAATCCTGTGTGGATACACGATCACCAAGTACCGGTACACGGCAATGGCTGCGCAGGTCAGTGAGGACACAGTGTGACTAAGAATCATGACTGGTATGGCTATGCGACACAGAACTCCCCCAAAGATCCACTGTTCCAGCAATAGAGTGACTGCTGGGAAAGGCACTAAGAACAAACACATGAGTAAATCTGCCACAGCCAGATTTATCAAAAATAGCTCGTACGAGGTGTGCTTGACTTTATTTCTACATACGACCCAAAGAACAATTGAGTTTGTTAACAGTCCAAGCGCAAAGATGACCGAGTTGATGATGAGAATGATCATTGCAACCCACCAAATCCGGGCTATCGGTTCAGTTCGGCGTTCAGAAGGGTCGCTGAGATTGTTAGGACTAGTCGCATTTTCCTTATATTCCATTATTACGAGAGGATGATATAAATGTGGTGACCAGTGAGGCGGGACTCCCATGCTGTAAGTTTGCAAGTTACTGTGGATACGTCAGAGGTTTTCAACCATCCGGCTAGATGCAAATGCAACAGAGCAGGAGAATATTGTAGAACCTGGCATGAAAGGACACCACAATTATTCCTGGAAAAGAATGAGAAAATGGCCTTAAAATGTCATTGGTAATCACTGTTAGGAGACATGAAAGGACATCACAATTATTCCTGGAAAAGAATGAGAAAATGGCCTTAAAATGTCATTGGTAATCACTGTTAGGAGACAGAGGGGTTGGGAATTAAAACATTCCCAAACCTCAATGTTTTGATAATCGTATGAACAATTCCTCAAAGAAAGGGGATGGGTGTCGGCGTTTTTGTATTTTGTGGAGGTGGGGGATGGGGTTAAGATGATGGATTTAATATAGAGGATCTATAATGAGTGTTTGATATCAGATTTATGAAATTCGTTATACATTTATATGTATAAATAAATGTATAACGAAGTTCATAAATCTGATATCAAATAAACACGTTTGATGTCCTCTTTTATCATATAAACTCTAACTAATAAAAATGAACTTTCAGTCGTGAAAAGGAAGTGGCCCTCACCCTGTTTGAGACACATCAATCACAACTGAACCGAATGAACCACATAGATCTGCGACACAAAATAGATCCAAACAGCTAACAGTCATCGGTGAAACCTTAGACTACAGACACACCGTGACATTTCAAGTACTTTTAATTCAACTGTTCAACTGAACTGAAACTGAAACGTGAAGTGAACGATGACAAGTATGAAGTAATAAAAAAGGCAGGCTGTTTTGTTGTGGGTTTTTTTTCTATTTCAATCTAGACAGAGGGACACCCCACGGCAGTGGAAATAATTACAAAAGAAACAACGGCACATATTTATACTTTTAAATTATAAGCCTAATGGTTTCCAAGGCTTCCAATCAAAGTATTCGTAAGCAGATTAAAAGGTCAAATTTATGATATGTGTGACATAACAAAAAATATTAAGCCTTGTTTATATGATGAATCTTAATACATCATGGTGTACACAGTGCATATTTTAAAGACACAAGATTTTTAAACAACAAGGAAAAGGCCTCGGAGCCAGTGAAAATGAGACTTACGTCATCTGGCTAAATGAAGTCACTAGTTTGATATAAAAGCCTAATGTGTGTAGCTTAATTATGTGAAAATATTTCCGACCTAGCATTCTTTAGACTCAAGATATAATATTGTTTGAAGCAGCAGGTGCCACCCCATCAACTGAAATTGAGAAATGTTACTGACGAGCACTTCTATACTACATAAGTCATCTAGTTTGACTCACAAAATCATAAAATATTATATTATATCCAGAGGTAATGGGCATTTACCCATATAATCAATGTTTTTGAACCCTGGAAATGATTGTACTCTCGATTTCCGCAAAAAAAAAAAAAAATTGATACCAGAAGGCCCTACTCACCTACAATGCCTAAAGCTCCTAATTTAGCGACGTAAGTCCCATTTTGACTGGCTGCAAAACACTTTTTGCTGCTTAGCAGAACACCTCTGGAAAAGCCAGTGCGTTCACTGAACGTACAAGTTATAAAACACTGCGTCGCTATACAACACCATAGCTCACTATAATCACAACGACCACTACACCCTATAGCCTACTATTGTCATTGTTATTATAACTACCATTGCTGCTGTTTCTAATGGTAATGATGAATATGCTGTTCCTGCTGCTGCTTCGAAGCTGTGCTACCCTGCTTTGAATAAACACTATCCCTGATAGTGGTTTTTTTCGACTAGACCAGTGTCACTCTGGTGATCGACTCTACTACGTACATATTTTCGACCCGGCATCCGATTCAAATGCTCGGTTTCAACTTCGGGGAGCGGATATAAACATTGCACGGCGTTGGTGTTAAAAGTATGACCGGCTTTGCTGACGATTGGCGAAACGGACGGATTTAAAAGATCTATCGGAGAATGTATTTCGTTGTTATACACATTCTTTTTTTTTTTATTAAATGATACAAAAAATAAAGAGGACCGATGTGTATAGTTACCTTTTGTGTATTTCTCTACGAATTTAGGGGAAAACCGCATGTTTTTACGTCACGTAGTTCTCAAGAAATCTGTGACACAAATTTGGCTGAAGCGTATTATTAATATAGACGATCACCAGAGTAAATATAAGTATTATAAGCATCGTTACAAAAAGGAGTAGAATTAATAGAATGAACATGACTTTGATCGTGTGAACCACCAGTGGGAATATTGGCTGTACCAACAGCCAAGAGACGCTTCCTCCCAACCCCATGCACATCGTTGGGGTTAATTTCTCCACCGATTTCATTATGTGTAAGTCACAAACCAACCAAAACTGGTCCTTTTTCTTTACAATTCGTGGGCAGCGATGTTCCTGATTGTTTCCGAAATATGTAGAAACTCGATTTTCCCATATCCAAATATACTGTTCCATTTTTTAAATGGACGTTTATGCTCATGACATCACTTCTATTGTGGTGTCTGCAGCCAGACTGGTGTTTTGAAGCCAAATTCCTCAAATATGGCGGCTTTTAGAGAGGATGGCGATGAGAAAAATCGTTAATTTTTTAGCTTGTTTTTTTGTTTTGTTTTTCAGTTTAACTGATATGTTTACACACAATGACGTGTGAGAGCACAATAATTACAAAAGGAGGAGCGGTGTTAGTGTTGTAGATATGTAGTTTGGTCGTTTGCATTGCACATAACGCCGCAAATTTGCGGGTGCTTTGAGTTTGACTAGTCTCATGTAAATTTGTTCATTCGGGGTTTAGACTGTGCACTCTTTGTCTTCCATTCTGAAACCAACTCAGCGTGTAAACTTTCTGAGCTTCACATTGTAAAACACAGCTATCCAGTTTACTTACGTACAAGCTGGCTCTAAAAGACACACAAAATGTAATGATGTTGTCCATTGTGTACTTTGGTCATGAGTTTTATCGGATCATTTTAAATTCCAGCAGGATATAAGCGATAGGACTCCAATGTCCTAGGGTGTCCCCAAGTTCTTGATGGTGTATGGATGTCATCAGATCTAAACTGCTTGTTTTGGGGACTGCCGGCCTGCTGAAAACAATAAAATGTCAGCTGCACTTCAAAGGGACAGTAATGTCCGGAAGTGTTCTAATGCGCGTCGCTTAGAGAATTTCTGTTCCGGGGAGCTGATCGAACAATAATAATTTTATTAGAGAGTAGTCCATTTCCATGGTGAGACTTCATTACTAAAGAGGATACGAAACAAATTAGTAACATAACAAATTCTTTCGTTTGTTTAGTAATGTAGACGGGATTATTTTCATTGTCTATAGACCATCTATTCTTCACTTTCATGTTTACTCATTTGTACTTACAGTACCTGAGCTAAATAAACTTATTGTTATTGTTGTTATTGTTATTTAAGTTTAAGGTTTTACAGCTCGTCAGCACAATTACGGTTACATATTATTAATTCGTTATTGCGTCTTGCGTGTTGTAGCGAGCAAGCTGAATCAGTATTGGCGTGTAGTGAAGAGGCACTGAATACGATAGCTTCTCCTTAGAAACGCCACTGACTTTGCTACTTTAAGTCACAAACCAAGACGCTGTGCAGGAAACCGAATACTTCTTTATTGGTAACAAGGCGTATACTGCAAATAATTCACTATGCACAGTCTTCACGAAGAACTTTGAAAGCCACTAGCCCTTCGGGCTACTGAAACATCAGATGTCACTAGCCCAAATCAGGTTTTACTAGCCCGAAGTCCCATAACATAATTAAAGGAAAATTAGAGACAAACATGTTCAAATTGGACTGTAAAGTATTTTAATCCCTATTGGTATTTCTATAAACAAATCATCACCTCAATCCAGCCTTCCGATCTTTCCATTTCTACTCCCACATCATCTTCTCCTCCACCAGCTTCTCCTTTTTTTAGTTTGAGAAGACAGCCTGCTGCTGTGCTAGTAGCAGTTGTCTTGGTTGTGCCCTCGACTGGCTTAAAACGTTCCGCTATATACAAGTGTGGCTTGCTGTTTTCATNGCGGTCCAGGGCCGTATAATAGAGGGGGGGGGGGGGGGGCACTAGCCTAAACAAACAACAAGCATCACAAATGTTACACGTGTTGTATGACTGAACTACCGGGTAGAATTTTCCTATCAATTTAAGAGTGTTTTACGTAAGAAACTTTTTGCATCATAAAAGTGTGTTAAATCCAGTAACAGAGCCTTTTCGCAAACATACGGATGTTGACAGTAGGCGAAGGTCAATAAATATTTATTCTGATCTATTTTTACCTATTCCGATTATGAGCAGTCATAATACCGGTACCGACTAAAAGGATTACCGAGATTACCCCATGTACCGATATTGGTCAGTTGAATGCGCGACGCCGTTTTAAATGTGCCCTTTTCGGGGAAATCCCGCTATTAAATTCAAAGATGTAAAGGCAGTAAAAGCAACCAGTTTGGGTGTTGCTCTAAAAAAACACTTATGATAAAAAGAACAAAACTATTTGGATGCCCTGATCATGTAGGCAACGATGGCAATGACCATGAAGAATATCTGATGAAGGCTGCAGCACCAGTAAGAACAGTATTACCAATTAAGGCAGAAAGATAAGGAACTGTTGTAGATTCTGATCCACGGTTCGTATCACCGAACAACAATTTAAAAAATAATATGATAGAGAAACTTCCAATCAATAATGCTACATCCTCAGGGGCACTATAACTTTGTTCTCAGTAAAGGTTCACTAAAGTTGATTATAATGATGAGTTTAATCACCATATTATAAAAATGTAAAAAAAAAATTTAAAATAACAGCAAGTAACCATTTATAGTTTTTGATATAGCTTTGTTAGAAGATTTCCCAAACTAGTTGGCACAGTTTCGTCCAAAATGTTTTAGGAAGGACAAACTAATAACAAAATTTTGCGCAAACTTTGATACCGTTCTGTTGAGTCACAGCGGAGATATTTTGGAAAAATAAAACATCATCCATTTTTTTTGTAATCACACTGTAGTCAGTATTATACCCTTTTCGCAAACATTATACAGGTGAGAATCGGTAGAAAATTGTTACACTCCTATGATCGGCTGGACGAGCAGGTTTTTGGCACCTATCAGAGGGGCAAATACTCATTATGTACAAATCAATTAATCCGCTAATATATAAAATTCACCTTTTTGGGGTCCCTGCCAGCTAGTGTCAGGGTGTATAAATTTATAAAATGACCAGTGATCTACAAAAAGCATCAAATTTTAAAGTTTCAGGTAAACTTCAGCCTTTTAGATAATAAAAGCTACAGTATGTTGGCGTATGTATTCGCACGCAGTCAAAATCAGCCAAAGAGAAATTGGGGACCAAATCAGAATTCGAGGTGACCTTTTTCGAAAAAGATTTGTGAAAAATTTTGGGCGTTGACGCCCCCCACCCCTTTTTTTTTCTTCCTGTTAAAAGATTGGGCCAAAGAAGTAATTTAACCTCCATGGAAGAAATTTCCCGAAATGACGGTGGTATTTGTAGAATAACCCAAAATGTTAATAGGGCCAGAAGAAGAAAACACAATAGGTTCCGAAGACCGTAACCAGCAGCTAGTACCTGGCATGTATCTACTTAGAAACACAATGTTTATATCAAAGCGGTCGAGGGCGGTCATCTAGGCTATCTGGGCAGTTTTTTTTTTTAAACTTCCTTTCCCCCTATGGCCCTTCCCAGGCCCCCTACCTACCCTCCCCACCCCACCCCACCAAATCCAGCCTGTATGGAACTTAGATCTAGATCTATGTGCTGCAGACTCAATTTACATGACACACGCCTTTTTTTATAATTTTTTTTTCTCTTTATTTTTTTTTCCTTGTCTCTCTTGTTTACTTCCCACCCCCACCCCCACCCCTACCCCCACACACACACAGCGTTGGCAAGAAATGCACCAAATTTCATCATTTTTTTTATTAAGGATTTTATTCCTTTCTTTTCCCTTCCCTACCTCCACCCCCAACCCTACCATCAACCCCTACCCATATATACACACCCCCAACCCCTGACATAACCCCCACCCTTAGGAAAAATCACCACTTCACCCCTTCTCTGCCCACCTCATAGGCTCACATGGTATTGTCAAAGGAAGCTGCATTTTCTTTAAATTCCTTTGATCAGAAGCACTATACTTTTGTTTCTTCAGGGCATCTTCCCCAATCAATAACAGAATGACCCTTTAAGAATGCTAATATGATCACTTTTAGGTTTTAAATGTGTGGTTACAATGGATTTAACTATTAAGGATTGCAAATATGGTCAACTAAAAACCATCTGCTCAATCCAAGGTGTTTACATGCACACAATGACCAGCGAAGAGGGGGTCACTTTCCCCCTTCCTTCCAAATCACTCCCAGGTCACTCCCCTCTGACCATTCCCTACTAGGTTCCCTCCAACTCTAAATAGGTTACCATGGAAAATTTTTAGGGTTGAACTTTAGGTTCATGAGAGCTTTCAAAGTAGCATAGGGTATATCATCAAGCGAATTTACTATTTTGAGAGGTATCAAACTCTAAATTGGGCGATAATATTGACCTAAGACAGATATTGTTTCATCAACATTCTCACCTTTTTGTAGGGAAATGACTGTGCTTGACGGCTGACAGTTGCATATTTCGCCAGGGAACTAACAAAGGATTTCAACACCCCTTCCAATTCATCTCAGTGAGTCAGACTACTGAAAATTTTCTATGTCCCTCTGCAAATATATCTCACCACGGGAATATCATCCTCTGTCATTAACGAAGCAAGAAAGAGACACTTCAACAGTAGACTATTCAAAACATATGTATGGAATAATTAAATGTGGGGAAAGGTCAAGGTTTTTGTCATATATTAAAGGGGCAAATCACTCACCGTGTACAACCCAATTAATCCGCTAAAATATATATAAAATATCCTTTTTTTGTTCAGGGCCCTGTCAATCAATTTCAGGGTGTAGATATATGTAAAATGACCTGTGATCAAAATTAAGCATCCAATTTTAAAGTTTCAGGTACAATCTGAGCCTTCTAGATACAAATATAAAGTGTGTAGACTTATGTATTCGCACGCGGCCAAAACCAGCCAAATGAAAAATTGGAGACCAAATTTTTAATCAGAATTCGAGGTGACCTTTTTCGAGAGAGATTTGTGAAAAATGTTGGGCATTGACCCCCCNCTCCCCCACTCCCCCCCCACACACACACCTTTTTTTTTCTTCCCGCTAAAGTAAAAAGATCGGGCAAAAGAAGTACTTTAACCTCGATGGAAGAAATTTCCCGAAATGACAGTGGTATTTGAAGAATAACCCAAAATGTTAATAGGGCCAAAAGAAGAAAAAACAATAGGTTCCAAAGACCAGCAAATAAACTTGTGACAGGGAAGACAATCTTGATTATGAAATTAGACTGAAGATTACTTCCCTTCACATTTCGAAATCCCACTGTGCCTACAGATCTTTGACACCTAATGTTTTCTCCTCTTTTGGCCCTATTAACGTTTTGTGTTATTCTATATATACCACTGTGGTTTCGGGAAATTTCTTCCATGGAGGTTAAAGTACTTCTTTTTGTCCGATCTTTTAACAGGAAGAAAAAGGGAGGTCAAAGCCCAAAATTTTTCACATGCTATTACAGCACTGAAGCAAATATTTATAAAGCCCGCATGCTGTAATGAATAACATTTTGCTGACATCAATATAAAGTAGTGCCATATTACACCGACCGTCATTAAAAAATCTCCACTAGCAAAGGATGCCTATAATAGAAGAACAAACAAAACTACGGGAAGAACCGTTCACACACTTTTATTTTAGACTTAAAAATAGTCTATAAGGAACAGGTATAGCAAATACAGTCGACTCCGCTTAATCGCCCTCCGCTTAATCGCCTTTTCCGCTCAATCGCCTCACTTCCCAAGGAACCGAATTTTCTCTATATAAAAGTCACTGGATAATCGCCTCTCACTCATGATAATCAACCACTCTTCAGCGCCCGTGAATTTAAAGATCAGCGGTTGAAGGATTACAGTTGACAAACAATGTACACGGACGGTTTAATTGCGCGACGGATGGCAGACCGAGTGACTGAGTGACAGCAGCCTTGCCGAAATAGGTGTGATAAGCCTTTCCTCCCCACCTCCCCCTCCTCTTGTCCCCCTTCGTCCCACGCTACGCATCACCGCCATCCTCCGTCCGATAATGCTAATGCGCCGAAAGCCGTATAGTCCCCCCCCCC
>JAWQUT010000113.1:1744448-1755494 GCA_033807755.1 Ellobium chinense | reverse complement strand
CCCCCCCCCAAAGCCTTTCGTCTCCGCGTCTGAAGACAAGAAGGTGTCAATGCACGGCATCACACCACGACATCAAAGAATTTAATCCCATTACCAAAAATATGGCCGAAATTACCTTCTCCGCTTAATTGCTTCCCCACTTAATCGTCCACTTTTTCCGTGATCCCGAGGAAGGGCGATTAAGCGGAGTCGACTGTATTTATTTCTGAATTTAAGGATAAAATCTCCCTATTGAATTTGGCAACCTCCTACTTTTTGAGGAAGGTAAAGCAGGGATGTGACTTCCTCTTGTTCCAAAATGTATGTGTAGTGGAAAGTGTCTACTGTCAGGGTGGTATACATTCTCGAAGCACAATATTCTGCAGTGTAGAACACTCATGTGTTCCAGGTCCTCATACCAACAGAAGACATTGACATATACATGTAAATTAGGATAATGCAGTACATTTTATTTACATTATCTGCAGTTGCATAAAACAAATTGATTACTTGATTATAATTGATTAGCCTCAAACATCAAATACAATATCTGCGTCTTCAGTACAGTGTATAGATACACCTCATCACATTTGTAATGGGGATGTCGTTTATAATTAAATGTATATTAGATACTAGTATAATTATCGTCCATGGTCAAAACAAATTTGTAGACAGCGATTCCACAACAACTAATGACGATAATAATAATAATAATAATAATTTGTAGACGACATCAAACAGACAGGATATTTAGCGGGAATTTTAGACAGTATGATGCAATTGTTGCACTCTGACAGCTTAGCTGGTGAGGCGACTGGGGATGTGAGAATGTGATATAAAGTGTGAAATGAATATTTACAAAGAGAATGAAAATTCAGTTTGTACATGGTCGTGTATTTTAATACACGCAGGCACATATACCAGACACTTTTCAACAGGATACAGAATTTGTGAACAAGTGACGTCATCCCATCTCTCATTGTCATAACATACTTTAGTCGTATTATTTAATAAAACCCTGATTGGTTGATTGATTTCTAGATTTATTGACTGATGCACTGATGTTTAATTAGTACGGTCATGTGTCATCTTATCTACAGCCATCTACCACTTTATGATTCAGCTTTTCCACCATAAGCCTTGCTCAAACTTTGTTCAAATCGTGTTTTAACTTTTGGAAGCAACCCAACAAAGACTTTTCATATTATGTCTTTTTCAGATTATATGACGTAAGGTTAATTTTAAAAAATACATTGGAACCTTGATACCAAATATTCATTCAATTAGCACAGTTACTTTGTTATTAAGTACGAATTTTATATGCACCAGTTCACTATTACTCTACCATTTCATTATTTAGGTGGACCTCAATATTATGCACACCCCAGTAATAAGTATGCTTTTTCCATACATCAAGAACTTATTATGAGATTCACCTACTCACATTCGTATTTCATTTTAGATATTTGAAACTGTAAAACGCATACTAAGGTGACCAAAGACTAAGGTAATCCCAGTATGGATGTAATATTAACGATGTCTGTGTGAGTGTGACATTAACAATAGTAACAATAGGTTTCTAGCGTCCTAAAGTCTTCAATGTATGGTGTAATTATATTTCTTCTTCTCATCTAGGGAAGCACAGTTATTCACCTCAGTGCAACATGCTGGTCAAGAATTTGATAACCACCATCTTTACAATGAAGGCTTGACCCTTACAGTGCTCAGTCTACAAGGTAAAATAATATGCATTCATGAACAGCTAGATATTGTGGATGTGCGTGAAAAGTGTTCCCAATTTTANCCCCCCCCCCCCCCCCCAAAAAAAAAAAATTGCTAGACATCGTCCGATGCTACAAATGAAATAAGAAAACAGTGACTATTTCACTACCAAGATGATGATTAAACATACAATTGCCATGTCACATGTCACTCTCTCTCACTCTCTCTCTTTTCTCTCTCTCTCTATATATCTATTCTCTCATTAGTTCTGTCACTCTCATTCTCTTCTCTCATAAGCTCTCTCTACCCCCTCTCACCATCTCTCTCTCTCTCTCTCTCTCTCTCTCTCTCTCTCTCTCTCTCTCTTTCTCTGATTTATTCAAGTAGCTCTCTCTCTCCCCCCATTCGTGTTTCTACTTTCTTTATTCCCTGTGTTTACTCTCGTGTTCTCCTCCTCTCTTCATATTTACATAAGGTCATGAGAGCAAAGGGAGAAGGAAAGAAGGGTGTCGAAAGGAAAACATAACATTAAAAAAGAAAGGAGAAGAGAGTTAATCACTGATTTGCTGCTTTAGATTACATGTCGATGATTCTATTCACAGTGTGTCTGAACCTCTCACACCTGTCATGTTCCCTTTCTCTTTAGATGTTCAAGACTTCTTATTTTTGAGTTCAGATCTTTTATGAGTCAAAACGCTCTGTTTTATCCTCAGTTTACCCATGTTCCATTTATTATAATAACTATAGCCTTGCACGATCGAACTTTCTAGAGATATGAAAAAAGTCCAAGCTTTTTGGACAGTTCCCGGCCGCGCTGGCTGTTTGTTCGTGTTCGATAATGAAATAATACAGGATCTGTCTATGACTTAAGAACACTGATATATAATATAATTGTCTGGATTATTTCTCTTAAAAGAACGTAAGTTGCCAGGATCTGTGTTTCTTTACCTTCAGTATGACATAACAGTTTACGGGAAAAACAAGCGGTGCCTCTGCTCTGCATGTAAGCTATATGAATTAATTTCCACCGAGAAGTTGTCGTTAAATTAGCTTTAGCTAGTGTTCTCTGAACAATTTCTATTTACTTACACCGCCCAAATTTAGGCTAGAAAATCATCGATTGTCGGTGAGTGAAATAAATAAACGAAATAACTGTCTCTACTTTCTTAACGTTCTTCGTCTTTTCCACTAGCAGATGCACAGAATTAACTCTAGACTGTGTTCAAAGAGGTGGGAGACATTAGACGTTTAGACTACACTTGTTCTCATACAATTTTTGTATCTTAGACAGTGCTACAAATGGAAACATCACACGACATAACTAATCAAAGCAGAGACATTCACAGCATGGGTTATGTTACGCGGAGCTGGTCTCAAAGAAAATAGCTTTACATGCCAGGAATGCCAGAAAATATAGTCTAGTGGGGAAACGTGTGGAGAACAAAGTCTTGAAACTGATTTCATTAGAGTACATTCTATTTCTGATCTAATCTGATGTTGTAGCAGGACTGCTGATCGGGATTCTGCAGAGGTATATGGATGATGACAGCTAACCTAGTCATGCTTGGAGGTTCTGGGGAACTAATGCTAAACTAGATGAAAAGGAACCTCACAGGGTTCAGTTTCAGAGGACTAATCCATAAAATGAAAATGAGAGTGTAAGTGCTCGATTCCGTAAGCAACTTTAATGTAGAAAATATGAGAGCTGAGGCCTGGGACCTGTTCATTATAAGTATGTGGGGATTCAGAACACTAGAGGCCCGAGGTTGCGCGGTTTTACCAAATTTTGAAACAGTGTATGCCTAGTTATGCACGACCAAGAATCATCCATTGTTTTAAGATTATCAAAATGAGCGAAAGCAGCCAATAATATAGGCCCAGAGAACCCACTCATAGATGCTAGAGAAAATGTGAATGCGTTAGTCTAGGCCTCTGCTTGTCAAAGGAGCCACTAATCATCTCGCTTTCCGTTCGCCTGAAGCCAGTATTTCATATGCATACAAAAGTTGGATACATTGTTTTGCTTCAAGCACATGCAAATTTGGAATCAAAATGACGGATTGCGAGATTTGTTGTTTCTATTATATACAGCGGCCTACCCGGTGACGTGTATCTACACTACGCTAGAACTGACTTGTATCTCCAGCCTTTTCAAGTTAAGCTCACCCATTGTTCAGACCCCCACAAGGTTATTAAACATGCCAGTCTGGTACATTACTAATAGGACAGATAGAAAACAATGAGTACATTCATGAACAGCCTTTTACCTCACTCATATAACAAGCTAGGATCATTGATTGATTTCACTACGTCAGAGTGACTGAACACTGCGTCAGAATAACTGAACACAAGGCATAGAACAGCATCTAAAGCAGCACGCCGAGAACAATCATGCGTGGTATTCAGAAACATATCTTAAGCCTAAACGCTCTCTCGAGTTCGTGCATGCTATGAAGATATTGGAGCAAACATGCAAAGTAGTGTGTTAAAATATCATCCCGGGTCATAACTCAAAGGTTCATGTAGGATTACTCGTTCAACCAGCAGTCTCAATAAAACTGCCGCCTTTCAAACTCAGCTCATCCACTCATCCAATAAATATTGTCCTTTTCCCTATAAATCCCCACAGCACCTCGTTTCTTGTCTGGCCCCTCCCCAGAGCCAGCTCTAGAAATGATGGGGTTTTAATTTCCCTGCAAAGGCCGCACTGGTCTCTGAGTTGTGACAGACACCTACAACTTGTAAGCTGTCGATGTGTCTCATTAGTCTGTAACAAATTATCTTCACATCGATTTTTCTCATCATACTTTAGCGGATTAAAACTACCTGAGTAACAACATGTGGTGAAAATGAATGGGAGTGTCAGATAAAGATTATGAGAGGGGAGACGAGAGGGAGGAGAGCTAGAAAACGAACCCGACACTCATTCTCATCTGGCACACAGCGGAAAACCCAATATCTCAGGGGATGCCACTATGTAAGAATCACTTACACTACCAAATTCTCCGCCCAGCATCTGAAGAGACAACAAAATATGAGAATCACGTATACAACCCATTTCGGCGCTCTAGCATCTCAAGAGACTACACAATGTGGAAATCACTTACGTTACCCATTTCTTCGCCCAACATCTCAAGGGACTTCACAGTATGAGAATCACGTACATAACCCATACTTGTGTCAAATAGCACATCGAGCCACAAAACATGAGAAGCACTAACACGTTGCATTCTTGGGTCCTACTCTTGAAGTAATGGCATGAATATTAACAGGTAGGTATGCAGCACTTTATTTATTTATGTGTTTATAACTTTAAAAAACACTGGCAGGTTTTGTGCCCGAGACAAATTGGTACATTATGATTAGCTGGTAACCAAATATGGATAGAAGTCGTACAAAGAGAGTAAAAGATATAGTAACCTTCTATAAAGAAGGGCGATTGATACTACCCGATTGGCCCATTTCGTCGGTAGCAGGTAAAAGATCAGAAATCGGATCAGTTTCAGTAATCTTGAAAGGGATCGAATCTGGTAGCTGGGATGTAGATGCAGATTTAAAGGTTGAAACTTTCAATTCAATATTGCCGTTATCGTTGTCTTTTCCTTTTAGAAGCCAGCGATAAAGTGTTGCGTCTGAATTTTCATCTGGCTTGCTGCTGCTGACCTGCCTAATCTCCGGAGAAAGGCTCTTTTTTCTCCTGAATCGGGTGTGGATGCGTTTTCTGATATTTTTATTCATCCAGGCGTAAATAATGGAATTGTAGATAATAGTACTCATGGCAAAGAGATGTGCAATGATCAGAACAAGTGAAAAATAGTTGGGAGGTGGATAAGTAACTGCTCCTAACATCAGCGCCGTTCTTGCCGCTTCTAATGGCGTCCAACAGATGATATACATCGCCACCTGCGGATAGAGGTATTCAGTAGAAATTGGAAGAACACGATATGGCAAGCGTGTGTCTTCTCACAGGTAAACATAAACATTGAGTAGCATTTTATCCACATAATATGTTTTCTTTTTTCCTGGTAACCCCCGCCCCTCTTCGTAGCTGTTGATATTGTGTATCTGTTTCTTCATGTCAGTCTAATAGTGGGTATTTATCTCTGTAACTGTTGTAACTCACAAATGGGTATCCTTGTAGCTATACACCAGCCAAATTTGAACTACCATAAGCACAACACCTACCATAGCCAAAAGTATATTGTTGGTGCGCTTCAATTTTCTCACTCTCTCTTGTTCTTGTCCTCCACTTTGACTCTCATTGCCGATAGTTGTTGGTGTTCGGTTTTTGAGTGTCAGAAAAGACATTGTATAGCAATAGGTGACTCCAGTGATAGGGATAATGTACTGAATTGACAGGGCCGACAGGAAATGAATCATTGCAAGCAATGGATGCCACTGTACTTGACATTTACTTTCTGTACGGTAAGGTTTTCTTACTGTCCGCAAATCGAGTGCGACAAACATCGGTACTGAGACAGAAATCGCCAAACTCCACATAATGGTGATAACAAGTAAACACTGTTTCGTACTGACACTTGAAATCATAAGTGGATACACGATCGCCAAGTAACGGTACACGGCAATGGCTGCGCAGGTCAGTGAGGACACAGTGTGACTAAGAATCATGACTGGTATGGCTATGTGACACAGAACTCCCCCAAAGATCCACCGTTCCAGCAATAGAGTGACTGCTGGGAAAGGCACGAAGAACATACACATGAGTAAATCTGCCACAGCCAGATTTATCAAAAATAGCTCGTACGAGGTGTGCTTGACTTTATTCCTACATACGACCCAAAGAACAATTGAGTTTGTTAACAGTCCAAGCGCAAAGATGACCGAGTTGACGGTGAGAATGATCATTGCAACCCACCAAATCTGGGCTATCGGCTCAGAAGGACGTTCAGATGGGCTGCTGAGATTATTAGAAGTAGTATTTTTCTTATATTCCATTATCACTAGAGGACTATAGGAATCTGGTGACCAGTGAGACAGGTAGCCCATGCTGTAAGTTTGCAAGTTACTGTGGATACGTCAGTGGCTTCCCGATGATCCGGTTAGATTCACAAATGGGTATCCTTGTAGCAGAAGAATATTATAGAATCTGGCATGACGGGACATCATAAGTATTCCTGAAAAAGAATGAGAAAATAGGCTTAAAATGTCATTTGTAATAACTGTCAGGAGACAGAGGGGTTGTGAATTAAAACAATCCTCAAACCTCAATGTTTTGATAATCGTATGCACAATTCCTCAAAGTAAGTGGATGGGTGTCGACTTTTGTTGTATTTTGTAGAGGTGGGGGAGGGGGTTAAGATGATGGATATAATATAGAGGATCTGTAATAAGTGTTTGATATGAGACTTATGAAATTCGTTATACATTTATCGTATTTGCAAGCCTCTGGAGAGCATATACGATAAATGTATAACGAATTTCATAATCTGATATCAAATAAACACGAGTTTGAGGTCCTCTTTTATCATATAAACTCTAACTAATAAAAATGAACTGACAATCATCGATGAAACTTTAGACTACAGAAACACCGTGACATTTCAAGTACTTTCACTAAACGTACGAGTTATAAAACACTGCTGTGTGTCATCGCCGCTAAAAAACACCATAGCCCACTACAATCACCACAACCACTACACCCTATAGCCTACTATTGTCATTGTTATTATTACTACCATTGCTGCGGTTGCTGCTGTTTCTAATGATGATGATGAATATGCTACTGCTGCTGCTGCTTCGAAGCTTTGCTACCCTGCTTTGAATAAACACTATCCCTGATAGTGTTTTTTCCGACTAGCTCAACATTTCTGAGAATAACGCTCAAGAATATTAATAAACTTTCCGCCGTGGTGCACAGTAATTACACCCCGAACATAACATAATATGGTGACAATTTCTGTACATGGAAATTATGAAGCATTAAAGTTTAGCCGCCATTACGATCAGAAAAAAAAAAGGCTCAAGTCCTCTGAAAACGGAAGAATTCGTAGACTCCAATGAAATTTGTTCACAATCAAGTGCCACTCTCTTGCTCACACTGAAAGTCAAACATTATGAATATTTTACTTAACAGCTGAAGGTACATTTCAATTCACTTCAGTTCAGTGTTATACAATTTTATCCATCTGTAATGAAGGCGGGGTCGGTCGGGGACAAACGATTATATACATAATTATAAGTTAATAAGCATTCAAAACTTAACTATTTTAAACTTGAAACGGTTAGGACGTTTTTCAGTAAAACATAATTTTAAAAAAAACTTTTTACATAAACAGTCAACTCTCTTACCAAACTCATCTATTGTATTGCAGCCTAAAATCATTGAAGTTTTGGTGGGTTTTTTTGTCGCAGCTGGACATTTAGAAAAATTTTATATAATTCATAAATATGCCAGGAGGAAAAAGACCTCAGAAAGCCAACTGGTACGATTCGGTCAGATCCCTTTTTTTTTTTTTTTAAATTTTAATTATTATTATTATATTGATTGTCTCTCGGAAGTTATGTTCCTGATAAACCGGAAGTAAGACATAAATATATCCGCCCGTAAAAGTAATTGCGTAGACTGGGTCAGTCAGTTATATTATCCCTCAATATTTATCTTTTTGGAAGGAATTCCGAATGAAAAGCACACCTGATGCTCCTGTCTCAATGGACATTAGGAGCAGGGACTCACAACGCTCTTGTCTCGATTGGTATTAGGGTTAGGATTAGGATTAGGGTGCATTGGTAAACAGGAGTTTTGGTAAGGGGTGTGAGTTCCATTAGGAATTCCTTTCGCATTTTGAGCTTGGTTATCTCTTATAAATTCGTCCATTCGGGATTTAGACTGTGCACTCTTTGTCTTCCATTCTGAAAACTAACTCAACTCGTAAACTTTCTGAGCTTCACATTGTAAAACACAGTTACCCAATTACGTACAAGCTGGCTCTAAAAGACACACAAAATGTAATGATGTTGTCCATTGTGTACTTTGGTCATGAGTTTTATCGGATCATTTTAACCTCCAGCAGGATATAAGCGTAGGATTCCAATGTCTTAGGGTGTCCCCAAGTTCTTGATGGTGTATGGATGTCATCAGATCTAAACTACTTGTTTTGGGGACTGCCGACCTGCTGAAAACAATAAAATGTCAGCTGCACTTCAAAGGGACAGTAATGTCCGGAAGTGTTCTAATGCGCGTCGCTTAGGGAATTTCTATTCCGGGAAGCTCTTCAACCAAGAAAAAATGAGTGTGACCCATAAGCATAAAGATACTCTCTAATAGATTAATATTAATAATTTTATTCGAGAGTAGGCTGTCTCCATTGGTAGACCTCATTACTAAAGAGGAAACGAAACAAAAATAGTGACCAAACAAATTCTTTCGTTTATTTGAGTTTAAGATTTTACAGCGCGTCAGCACGATTACGGTTACATTGCGCCTTACTGGTTGTATGATGGAACTACTGGGCAGAATTTTCCTATCAATTTTGCGCGGACAGCGGCCGCTAGGTATCCGCATGCATAATCCTAATATGTTAGTTAACACACTGTGGTAACCACGGGAAACTCCCAAAGCATTAGCAGTGTTCACTGGAGTTGAAGCAGTACGTTAAATGATGTACGGAATATGCATACGGCCACAGATCTACTCTTCTACGATTTTTAAACTGTCATGCAATTTTTAAAGAGAGAAATACTTTACGAGTGTTTTACGTAAAAAACTTTTTGCATCAATAATTTATGTTAAATCCAGTAACAGAGCCTTTTCCTAAACATACGGATGTTGACAATAGGCGAAGATCAATAAATATTTATTCTGATCTATTTTTACCTCTTCCGATTATGAGTTTCAATCAAAGAAGTAATAATACCGACTAGATGAATTACCGAGATTACCCCATGTACTGACATTGGTCAGTGTTAAATGCGCGACGCCGTTTTAAATGTGTTCTTTTTTTAGGGAAATCCCGCTATCAAATCCAAAGATGTAAAGGCAGTAAAAACAACCAGTCTGGGTGTTGCTCTAAAAAAACATTGATAATAAAAATAAAAAAACTATTTGGATGCTCTGATCATGTAGGCAACGATGGCAATGACAAAGAAGAATATCTGATGAAGGCTGCAGCACCAGTAAAAAGAGTATCACCAGATGAGGCAGATAGATAATGAAGTGGTGCAGATTCTGGTCTACGGTTCGTATCGAACAGCATTAAAAAAATAATATGATAGAGAACCCAGTCAATAATGCGACGTGCTTAGGCGCTCTATAACTTTATTCTCAGTAAAGATTTACTAAAGTTGATTATAATGATGCGTTTAATCACCATGTTGTAAAAATGTAAAAAAAACAATAACAGCAAGTAACCATTTATAGTTTTTGATATAGCTGTGTTAGAAGATTTCCCAAACTAGTTGGCATAGTTACTTCCAAAATGTTTTAGGAAGGATAAACTAATAACAAAATTTTGCGCTAACTTTTATATCGTTCTGTTGAATCATAGCGGAGATATTGTGGAAAAAAAAAACATCATCCATTTATTCCTGATCGCGCAGTAGTCAGTATTATACCCTTTTAGCAAACATTATACAAATGGGAATCGGTAGAAAATTGTTACACTCAAATAATCTGCTGAACGAGCAGGGTTTTGGCACCCATTAGAGGGGCAAATCACTCAATGTGTACAAACCAATTAATTCGCTAATATATAAAATATCCCTTTATTGGGGCCCTGGCAGTCAGTGTCAGGGTGTAGAAATATGTAAAATGACCTGTGATCTAAATAAAGTATCCAATTTTAAAGTTTCAGGTACAAGTTGAGCCTTATAGATAAAAAAATAAAATATGTAGGCCTATGTATTCGCACGCGGTCAAAACCAGCCAAATGAAAAATTGGGGACCAAATCAGAATTTGAGGTAAACATTGTGTTTCCAAGTGGAAACATTCCAGGTACCAGCTGCTGGTTAACCCCTCCCCACATTTAATTATTTCCTACATATAATTTGAGTAGTCAATAGTGATGCATTCTGTACTGTTGAAGTGTCTCTTTCTTGCTTCTTTAATGACAGAGAATGATATTCCTGTGGGGAGGTATATCTGCACAGGGATACAGAAAATATTCAATAGGCACACTCACTGAGATGAGTCGGAGGAGGTGTTGGTAGCCTTTGTTAGTTCCCTGGAGAAATATGCAACTGTCAGCTGTCGAGCACATTCATTTCTCTACAAAAGGGTACCAATTTTGCTGCAATATCTGTCTTAGATCATTCTTATGGCCCGATTAAGAGTTTGATACCTTTCAAAATAGCCAATTCTCTTGATGACATACCCTATGCTACTTTGA
>JAWQUT010000113.1:1699028-1734689 GCA_033807755.1 Ellobium chinense | reverse complement strand
CCCTTATAGTGCTTGCTTTAAAGTTAAGGGCAAGATTTGAAATAAGAAAGCCAACGAGAGTGTCCCCAAACAAATAAATAATGTTTAGGAACTGTCTCAAGGTTGCGTTTGCTTTCGGAACCATATCCCTAAATCATGACCCTAAACCACTGACTGAATAGGAAAGGCCGAAGATATTGCCTGGGACTTGTGGGTTTAGCTCGATGTCAAAGCAGTGCCATATTATGCTAAAATGCATCCCTCTATTAAACAGCAACGTGAGGGATGGTAGGCCTTTTCTCCAGTTACTTCCACGTCCAGTCTTATTTCGGTGCATTGTGGTAAATTATCGAGGTTGTAAAATCATACAAATAAGTTTATTGTGACCAAATTCACAGTCGTGCTGATCTGTCTTCTCTGTTCTCTCTCTCCCATCTCTCTCTGTCTCTGTCTCTCTCTATCTATCTATCTATCTATCTATCTATCTATCTATCTATCTATCTATCTATCTATCTTTCTTACACACACACACACACACACACACACACACACACACACACACACACACACATGCTATAGTTCTCTCCCATCTCTCTCTCTTTCTCTCTCTCTCTCTCTTTCTCTCTCTCTCACTCTCTTTTACGCACGCACGCGCGCGCGCACACACACACACACACACACACACACATGCTATAGTTCTCTCCCATCTCTCTCTCACAACTTACACACACACAGAGCTGTCTGAGGGTTGATACACACCCACTTTTTTTTTAATTGGCTGGATACTAATAGAGTCTACATACCCTGTACGATTTATACAGTCTTGTACTCTTATATTATCTAAAGACCTGAAGGATTCTCTGATCGTTTGCCCGTTTCTTGCATAAAGAGAAAAATAAATGATTTTGTGGCATTCGACACTTTTTAGGCAAGGGCTGTTAACACTAACGCCAAAAATTCTCCTCCAGTGACACTTCTCTCAAAATGTAATAAATTGGCTGGGCATTCGTCGCACAAGGTCAGCTGTGGCATAAATATTCTCTTAGCTCTCAGACATTTATCCGCATATTCATCCAGCTAAGCCTGCAGGTGAAAGATTTTTCAAAATCCGTCCAGGATGTGGATAGAAATAAACAACCTAACAAGTTTGGGGCTATCATTATTTTTACTGCCTCTTGCCTTAACACCAACGTTAATCTTATGATTCAGAACGTCGGATCCAATTTTCCGACCATAATCTTGGAGACCTTCAAATAGCTGCAAGACCTTAGTTAAGTCAGATACCCCTAACACTGAATGTTCAGATTAGGATTTTAAAAATTGATAAACCGAAATCTGACAGAAAGGTTTCACCCTTTAGGTCTGTTATATTAAAGCTGTCTGGGCAAAACCGATGTAAAAGTTCTACAGTGTGTCAGTTCAAGTATACACTCAGAAGTAACAGAGTAGTGTAAACCCGTGAAAGTGAACGATTCAAAACGCAGTAGTCAATAACTTTCTTCAAAAAAATAGTTGTATTTTGATCTGATTGTTTGATTACAAACAAATATATGCTCTTAAAGCCTGCCAGTCTTCGTAAAAATCACTTTGAATCTTTGACGTTTTGAGCATATTATAGACCAATTCAGAATAAGAACTAAACGGTCATGTGATTTCCGAAAGTTTGGACAACATGGCGACACAGGGCTTCAGCCCTACGGAAACAAATACGATGCTGTCGTCAAGGAAGTAAATGACTTCACGATCAGAAGGAAAATAACCTTAGGTCCATGAATTCAGACAGATATTGTTCTTGCTGAAACATTTGGAGCGCTTTAGCACATTCTGAGGTCGATGTAAAGCATCTAGACTAGTGCATTCGTGCGAAATGGTGCAAAGTGTATGTCATGAAGGAAGCCGACATTTTGCCCTCCATAAAGTAAAAAATTAGAACTTAAAAAGCTACTGGAACGGTGGCCTGAAGTGGTCCGTAGCGTAACATTTCCTCTTTCTTTATACTGAATATCATACCCGATGTTCGCACCTCAAAAACTGAAAAATATTGCAGTGTCGGGTTTGGTGGTGTTTTTTTTTATTCGTTTCTATGCTGCTATTTTATTTTGTCTGCCTATGTATTTGTCAGGTATATTGCTGCCTGTGTTCCCATATGTTATCACATTTGCAACCTGGGTTCAAATAAATTGAATTGGATGAATTGCTAAATCCAGGTGGAAAACTGTGCCGTATAAACCCGGCATGAAGAGATCTGTTTTTGGCTTGAGAAGAGAGCTTCAAAGCGCTGCAATCACTCAGATTCTTTGATAAGTTTAGTTTCCATTTGTTTAGTTATTTGTTGCGCCGCTTTTCCATGGGGTGTTTATGTATAACGTTAAAAATCACGCAGTGGGAAAATGCAAACCTTCCCCTTTCGAATGTTGCGGGAACAATAGGGTTGCTTATACTTTTATTGATTGTCTTGTACAGCTCTGCAGGCAAGCATGTTGCGGTATTCCAGACTGCGAGGTGCATTTTTATGGAGATTTTAATAAACATACCGTTCTTATTCCATGTTCGTGGTTGCTTTTGTGTGTGTGTGTGTGTGTGTGTGTGTGTGTGTGTGTGTGTGTGTGTGTGTGTGTGATTGCGAGGGAGTGTGTGTGTTGGCACAGATATTTATGTTTTGTAGGCACACTGTAACAAGACAAATTTCCATCTGTGGACAAATAAAGTTATCCTTATCTACTTCAATTACCCATTCACCGCCTCTGCAATACAGAACCACGACATCGCAATCTCTACAGCATGAACAACCCTCACTTGTGTCATTTTCCCTTTCCCCTTCAGAGTGCACATTGAGGGCACAAGGCCAGGTTTCAGCCATGTTGGGTCTATAGGCTACTATAAATTCCTCCACTTACCTGACCTCTAGATACACATCATCTGGCCCAGAGTGATTACGGACGGTCAGACTTTTATGAGTTGATCGAAATAGCAATCGTTGGATTTACGCATATGAGCCAAGATTTGCTTTTTACTTTCTGATCCTTTGAGGTCACTTAATTCGTAAGTCTTTTGCTTCGTCATGCTGCAACATAATGTTATGAGCCTTTGAAAATATCACTCTGATTCGTATATCAGCATCCTTAGCGACTGCCGTTTGGACTCGCCATGCACATCATCAAAATAATTTCGCTGTAGCATTTTATGGTGTATTGAATTATTATACAGTCAGTTTTGTCCTTGTTCTTTAATGCTGTCTTCTTTAATTGAATTTGTTGGTACCTTTTGTCGTGAGCTCGGTCTTGCATCAGGTTGGTGGTTTTTTTGCCTTGCTTTCATTTTGTATTAATGGAAAAAGCTTGCCATTAGATCGGTCTGATATCAAATCTTTTTTTTGTTGTTGTTTTTGGTATTTTTCTGTGCTGGTAAAATCTAGCTGGGCTTTTTGTTTCTTAAAGCTGCATTACTCTGATCAGGGGCGGGGAATCTATATAGTCTACGAAATGATCCTCGTCATATCTTGCAAAACAAGTCCATCACTGCAACTGAACACTGACATTTTGTTCACTGCCAGCGGTTGGCCTATTCTCGTTTCGCCCCTACTTTTGAACCTGACAGCCCTCGTGTTCGAACAATTTATTGTTTAAGAAGGATAAAGAAGAATCTGGATGACCTTACAGAATAAAATGGATAGAACGGAAAGTAAGCAAACCTTTTTATTTGCGGGTCAAAGGGTACTGAAAATCAAAATTTTAGTTCATTATGAGGCATGAGGGTTTCGTATTGTGATTAACGATTAAACGGAACAAAAATAATAGTAAAACAAGCTACTATAAAATCCAAACCAGGTTCATGGGCAAAATTTTGTGAAATTTACATTTTTATAGATGTCTTCTTATTTCGAAAAGACCGAGCATGGTCAGCAACTAACATGACATACGTAAGTAAAAAAAATCTGGTTTGGAGAAAAATCGTGTTGCCAGGTTGGCTATTTTATAGCTAAATTTTAATGTGCATGCTTTTTAGCTTTTTTCGAGGGTAATCTTCCGAAAACCTACTGATCCGTTTTCTCCAACAACGATTATCCTGTCCAAAAAGTCGGTCTTCGCCCCTGACCCTAGTCTGTTTCCTCCTGACTTGCTAGATCATATTTTTCCACACGCTACCTTCTACTCGGTCTTCCAGTGCCGTTCTTGTTTGTTGTCTTCATGCGATGCTTTGAAACTGCGCGGTACAGATTCGACTCTTTGAACCACACGCTGTGAGCGTTGGATGTTAATGTTTTTGTTATGCATGCATTTTTATTGTTTTTGTTTTTAATGACGTTCCAAGTTAGGGCATATCATTAATTTCGGATGGAACCTGCCTGCCTGCCTGCCTGCCTGCCTGCCTGTCAGCCTGCCATCCTGCCTGATTGCCTACCTAGCTGCCTGCCTACCTGCCTTTCATTAAGCCTACCTGCTTGTCTGCCTGCCAATCTGTACGTTGTCTGCCTGTTATTTTGCAAACGTTCCTCTGGTCAGTTAGGCGTGTTTATCACCTGCAACTATGGACACTCTCTCACCATCCAGAAACTCCCACTGTGGTCCCAGGCTCCTCAATATTTACGATCATCTGCGCTGTCACGCCAACAGCACTGTCACGCCAGCAGCATTGTCAAGCCAACAACAGTCAGGCCAGAGGCATATGTCACTCCAGCAGCACTGTCACACCAACAACAATGTCCAACCAGCAGCACTGGCACGCCAGTAGCACTGTCAAAGTAGCACCATTGTCATGCCAGCAGTATTGTCATGCCAGCAGTATTGTCACACCAGCACCACTGCCACTCCATTTCCACCATTAAAGTAGAAAAACGTTAAAACATCAGTTTGGTTCAAATACTTTTATTTCATGTGACTAAACAAGCAACATTTGATCAAGATAGTACACAGAACAGATGAACCAGTGTAATCATCTGTACAGCAAAAACTCATAGCGTTTTTTTTTCCTCTTTTGGTTCTTTTCAGGTTTCTCCAGAAACTGGGTAAGAACCCAGAAGTTAAACATAGATA
The DNA here is from genome assembly GCA_033807755.1 of Ellobium chinense. Lineage (NCBI taxonomy): Eukaryota > Metazoa > Mollusca > Gastropoda > Ellobiida > Ellobiidae > Ellobium > Ellobium chinense. The sequence continues at coordinate 1,729,677 of JAWQUT010000113.1, read as the reverse complement.
GTCTGTAATCTCAAGTTATTAGTTTTGTCTATTATCTTTTAAAAACACATCGTCTAACGACTGATATAAGGTAATATATCATGTTTTCATCGTGACGCAATACAAAAACTAAATATCACATACTGCACCTATGTCAGGTGGTTCACGGTAGACATCACATATTTCAGTAATTACAAAAGAAAAAAGAAAATTATGTAAACAAACAACGTTAAACAAATTTTAAAAAATGATGTGTATATATACATAAACATTTAACTTAAACTTTTCTTTCTTTTTTCCGGAAGCTTCTCTTTTTCATTCATGCCTTAGTTACTCACATCTCTTTGCTGAAGTTTGTCCCTTTCCAAGTCATGCCTGCCCCTAAAATATCCTCTAACTGGTACGTCTTCTGTATATCATCTGATTGACTGAATAATATCCACTACACGTTTCCAAGTGCATCTCCCTTAGGTAACAAGTTTTGTTTGTTTGTTTACTTTTGTAAAAAAAATGTCGTCCCAGTCCACTGATGGCTTCAAATTCCAGTGTCAATCTGTATTAATCCTTTTAGGCCCTACTGGCTGTACCAATATTGGAAAAGTTTCACATCGATTTCGTTTTTGTGTATGTTTCCAACTTAAAACAACAAACGAACCATAACATATTCGTTGGCCACAAAGATGTCAGTTACAGCGACGTCACGTCACTTTGGATTTTCCCGCAAAGTGCCTGAATGACGTCCTCAGTTTGTTCTCTTCCCACTGATCCTTACACAAAATGGCGGACCCCCTTAGTTACAACCTATATGCTGCTCCGGGTGAAGACGAAAAATTAGGAGTTCCCGTATGCACGTTGCGCACGTTAAAAATCTCCTGACAATTTAAAAATCGTAGAAGAATAGGTCACACGACCGCAGTCAGGACGAAATTGATAAAAAATTCTACCCCAGTGGTTTAGTCTTACAACCAGAAAGGCGCAGTATGGCCATGCTCGTGCTGATGCGTTGTGAAACTCTAGCTCACACAGATAAACAAGCTCCAGCCGAAGACGCGCTACCCCTGTCTAATCACGTAACAGCAGTTTAATGTTCCTGTCGCGATGCACGACTCTATATTATCCATCCTGGCTCAAGTTCATCTCTCTCCATGATCATCGTAAGAGCGGACCACATCAGTGCTACGTTTCGCACTTCGTGCGCTTTACTCACATGCTATTACAGCACTGAAGCAAATATTTATATAGCCCGCATGCTGTCATGAATAACATTTTGCTGACATCAATTTGAAGCAGTGCTATATATATATATTTCACCGACCGTCATTAAAAACTCTCCACTAGCAAAGGATGCCCATATTAATAGAAGAACAAACAGAACTACGGGAAGAACCGTTCACACACTTTTATTTTAGACGTAAAAATAGTCCATAAGGAACAGGTATAGCAAATATTTATTCCTCAAGTTAAGGATAAAATCTCCCTATTGAATTTGACAACCTCCTTCTGTTTGAGGAAGGTTCAGCAAGGATGTTCCAAAATGTATGTGTAGTGGAAAGTGTCTAATGTCAGGTTGGTATAAATTCTCGAAGCACAATATTCCGCAGTGTAGAACACTCATGTGTTCCAGGCCCTCATACCAACAGAAAACATTGACATAAACAGTACATGTAAATTAGGATAATGCAATACGTATTATGTACATTATCTGCAGTTGGATAAAACAAGTTGATTACTTGATTATAATTGATTAGCCTCAAACATCAAATACAATATCTGCGTCTTTAGTACAGTGTATATATACGCCTTATCATATTTGTAATGGGGATGACATTTATCATTAAATGTATATTATATACTGGCATAATTATCGTCCATGGTCAAAACAAATTTGTAAACAGCGATTCCACAACAACTAATGATGTTAATAATAATAGTAATTTTGTAGACGACATCAAACAGAAAGGATATTTAGCGGGAATTTTAGACAGTATGATGCAGTTGTTGCACTCTGACAGCTTAGCTGGTGAGGCGACTGGGGATGTGAGAATGTGATATAAAGTGTGAAATGAATATTTACAAAGAGAATGAAAATTCAGTTTGTACATGGTCGTGTATTTTAATACACGCAGGCACATATACCAGACACTTTTCAACAGGATACAGAATTTGTGAACAAGTGACGTCATCCCATCTCTCATAGCATAACTTGTCGTATTACTAATTGATGCACTGATTGGTGGATTGATTTCTTGATTAATTGACTGATGCACTTTTGTTTGACGTTTAATCAGTATGGTCATATGTCATATCATTTATACACACCTACAACTTTGTCATTCGGCGTTTCCACTATAAACCTTGCTCAAAATTTGTTCAAATTTTATTCAAATCTTGTTTTAACTGTTAGAAGCAACCCAACAAAGACTTTTCGTATTATGTCTTTTTCAGATTTTATGACGTAAGGTTAATTTTAAAAATACATTGGAACCTTGATACCAAATATTCATTTAATAAGCACAGTTACTTTGTTATAAAGTACGAATTTTATATGCACCAGTTCACTATTACTCTACCATTTCATTATTTAGGTGGATCTCAATTTTATGCACACCCCAGTAAAAAGTATGCTCTTTCCACACATTAAGAACAATTTATGAGATTCACCTACTCACATTTGTATCTCATTTTAGATATTTGAAATTGTAAAACGCATACTAAGGTCACCAAAGGCTAAGGTAATCCCAGTATGGATGTAATATTAACGATGCCTGTGTGAGTGTGACATTAACAATGATAACGACATATTCTAGGCTTCTAGCGTCCTGAAGTCTTCACAGTATGGTGTAATTATATTTCTTCTTCTCTATTCTAGGGAAGCACAATTATTCAGCTCAGTGTAACATGCTGGTCAAAAATTTGACAACCACCAGCTTTACAAGTGAAGGCATGACTATTACAGTGTACAGTCTACAAGGTAAAGGTAACATGCATTCATGAACAGCTAGACATTCTGGATATGCGTGAAAAGTGTTCTCAATTTTAACCAAATAAAAAATGGCTAGACATCGCCCGATGCTACAATTAAAGAAATAAGAAAACAGTGACTATTTCACAACCAAGATGACGATTAAACATACAGTTGCCAAGTCACTTTATCTCTCTCTCTCTCTCTCTTTATTCTCTCATTAGTTCTGTCACTCTCATTCTCTTCTCTCATAAACTCTCTCCCTACCTTATGTCATCATATTTCTCTCTCTCTCTCTCTCTCTCTCTCTCTCTCTCTCTCTCTCTCTGACTTATTCAATTAGTTCTCTCTCTCTCTCTCTCTCTCTCTTTCTCTTTCTCTCTCTCTCTCTCTCTNCTCTCTCTCTCTCTCTCTTTCTCTCTCTCTCTCTCTCCACTCGTTTTTCTACTTTCAAGCTTTTTATATTCCCTGTGTTTACTCTGGTGTTCTCCTCCTCTCTTCATATTTACATAAGGTCATGAGAGCAAAGAAAGAGGGAAAGAAGGGTGAAGAAAGGAAAACATAAAATTAAAAAAGAAAGGAGTTAATCATTGATGTCAATGATTCTATTCACATTGTGGCTGACCCTTCACACCTGTCATGTTTCCTTTCTCTTCAGATGTTCAAGACTTCTTTTTTTTTAGTTCGAATCTTTTAAGAGTCAGAAACGCTCTCTTTTATCCTCAGTTTATCCATGTTCCATAATTATAACCATAGCCTTGCATGATCGAACTTTTGATAAATATGAAGAAAGTCCAAGCTTATTTCCTGCTGCGCTGGCTGTTTGTTCGTGTTTAATAATGAAATAATACAGGATCTGTCTAAGGCTTGAGAGCACTGATATTTCATATGAATGTCTCGATTCTTTCTCTTAAAAGAACAAAAAATACCAGAATCTGTGTTTTTTTACCTTCAATATGGCATAACAGATTACGTGAAAAACAAGCGGCGCCTCTGCACGTTAGCTCCCCTGATACAAATCCACTTCCACAGAGAAGTTGCCGTTGAATTACCTCTAGCTTGTGTTCTCCCAACAATTGCTATTTACTAGCACCACCAAAATTTGGGCTAGAAAATCATCGATCGTCGGTCAGTGAAATAAATAATGTAAATGACTGTCTCTACTTTCGTAACGTTCTTCGTCCTTTTTATTAGAAGCTGCACAGAATGAACTCTAGACGATGTTCAAATAGGTGGGAGGCATTAGACTATAGTAGTTCTTGTACAATTATTGTATCTCAGACAGTATGACAAATGGAAACATCACACGACATAACTAATCAAAGCAGAGACATTCACAGCATGGGGTATGTTACTCGGAGTTGCTCTCAAAGAAAACAGCTTTACAGGCCAGGAATAGACACTGAAAAATATAGTCTAGTACGGAAAATGTGTGGAAAATAAAGTCTTAAAACTGATTTCGTTAGAGTACATTCTATTTCTGATCTAATCTGATGTCTTAACAGGACTGCTGATCTGATGGTCTGGACTCTGCAGTGGTATATGGATGATGACAGCTAACCTAGTCATGCTTCGAGGTTCTGGGGAACTAGTGTCTACTAAACTAGATGAAAAGGAACCTGACAGGTTTCAGTTTCATAGGACTGTTCCATAAAATGAAAATGAGGGTGTAAGTGCTCGATTCCGTAAGAAATTTTGATATAGAAAATATGAGAGCTGAAGCCTGGTACCGGTACATTATGAGTATGTGGGCATTCAGAACACTTGAGGCCCGAGGTTGCACGGTTTTACCAAATTATGAAACAGTGTAAGCCTAGTTATGCACGACCAAGAATCACCCATTGTTTTAACAGTATCAGAATGAGTGAAAACAGCCAATAATTTAGCCCCAGAGAGCCCACTCACAGATGATGGAGAAAAGACACGTCAGTGCGTAAGGCTTCTGCTTATCAAAGGGGCCACTAATCATCTCGCTTTCCGTTCGCCTGAAGCCGGTATTTCATGTGCATACAAACGTTGGATACATTGTTTTGCTTCAAGCACATGCAAGATCGGCATCAGACCGACGGAATGCGAGATTTGTAGTGTCTATTACTTTGAGCGGCCTGCCGGGGGACGTGTCTCTACACTACGATAGAACTGTCTTGTATTTCCAACCTTGTTCAAGTTAGGCTTACCCATTGTTCAGATCCCCTAAGGGTGACTGAACGTAACAACCCAGTACAATACCAAAAGGACAGCTTGAAAACAATAGGTACATTCTAGAACAGCCTTTTATCTCACGCATACAACGAGCTAGGATCATTGATTGGTTTCACTGCGTCAGTGGGACTGAACACAAGGCATAGAACAGCATCAAAAGCAGCAAGCCGAGAACAATCATGCGTGGTATTCAGAAACATATCTTTGTTTGCATCTTAAGCCAAAACGCTCTCTCGAGTTCGTTATGCTATGAAGAGTCCAAAAGTCCAAACATGCAAAGTGGTGTGTTAAAATATCATCCCGGATCATAACTCATAGATTCATGTAGGATTACTCGTTCAACCAGTAGTCTCAATAAAACCACCGCCTTTCGAAAATCAGCTCATCCTCTCATCCAATGAATGTTGTCCTTTTCCCTATAAATCCCCACAGCACCTTGTTCCTTGTCTGGCCCCTTCCCAGAGCCAGCTCTAAAAATAATGGGGTTTCAATTTCCCTGCACAGGCCGCACTGGTCTCTGAGTTGTGACAGACACCGTACAACTACAGCCAAAGGCTGTTCTACAACTATAAGCTGTCGACGTGTCTCATTACTCTGTAACAAATAATTATCTTTACATCGATTTTTCTCACCATACTTCAGCGGGTTAAAACTATCTGAGTAGCATCATGTGGTGAAAATGAATGGGGGCGTAAGATACAGATTATGAGAGGGGCGACAAAGAGGGGAGAGAGCTAGAAAGCAAACTGGACACTCATTCTCATTTGGCACACATAGAGGAAAACTCTCTTCTCTCATTCCAAAACATACGATACATGAAAACAACAATCGTAACGTATCAGCGGCCATATCCTAGGACCCTCCCATCTAGTGCTTGGTATCGGGATAAGGACAAGGTCAGAGATAGGGATAGGGGGAAAATATGCTTGGGACAGTCCTTAGATATCAGCGAATTTGCACATTGTTCCACCGTTACTGGATCGGTGCTGAACGCCCTAACGCCCCGTTCAACATGCACAGTTAACGCAATTCTTCCGATGGTGAGAGAGCCCATCGTTAATGCACAAGCTAGAAAGTATTTGAAAAAACGACATGAATATTCTGTTTTTTAACCCTTAAAGCTACACCAAGCACTATGTGGAAAAGTCCCGGGATATTGTCGTATCAGCTACCAAAAGCGAGGGACTAGACTTAATTTAGCACGAGATATGAGTACCCGAGTAGCCGAACGTGCGTTCATGAGGCCACTTGGCCCCACGTTAGGTGATTTTTTTCTACACTCATTTGTCGCGTTCCGGCAGACCAATGCTGAGTGATATCAACATCATGATACTGATGATGAAACCATAGATACAACACTAATGTACAGTAAGTCATGGCGTGGCTAGAAGTTAAAGCTAACGTTTTTGGATATGGCTGGTTTGGCGCGGATGACATTAGAATATCAACAAATTACATCAGCCGAGAAGTCTGCTTGGTGCAGACCAACTTAAGCTATGTGATCTAAAACTGACGCTTGACTACAAATAATGTCTGTGTGTTTTTTATATTATTATTATTATTATTGACATAACAAGCAAAATACTTCGTGAAGCGCAGAACAATACATGCAGAGTGCCAATGATGGCGAAGCATTTTTGAAGACTGATATTCCTCTAATTGGCGAGATCTTTCCCTTCTTTAATGTGTCGAAGGTTTTATTAAGGAGCTCTTCCTTTGATGATGTAATAAATTTAACTAACCATCCCACTCACGTTGAAAAAGATGCGTGTTCGTGCATTTTAACTTTGCAAGTGCTTTTCCTGAGCAGCCATGCGTTATTATACAAGAACTATAGAACTTTAGTAGAAAAGAGGGGTGTGGAGGAGGGAGCACGGCATCTGACTTCAAGCGTCTGGACCGAGAAGTTTTTTTCTCAATGTCATAGGATGGAAACATTTTAATAATTACAATTTTGGAAATTACAAACATGTGGAATGATTATCGTGTTTGTCAGAATTTCTGTCCCATTATCATGATCCAGTTGGTATCATGCTTTTGTTTCTGCTTTTTTTTTTCTTGGCGAATTGTCCTCGCAAAAACTTGATAGTATTCTACACACTTTCCTGCGTGTGCTCACACAGAACGCATAGTCATTGAAAAGGCTGGTTAACCTAGTTCAAACACTTTGAACTTCACTGGATTAACTTTAAATGACAGATTTCCACCAGTGTGCAAAATATGTGAAATGTGAGTCATGAAGTAATATGCTTGTTTAGATTACTACTCACAGAACTTTACAAAAATAATGGCAGTAGCAAGCTTGCCTGATACGCCAGAGACCCATTTACCCCCTTTAACATGTACCTGAAAGTCATTCCCCAAATAAAAACAGAGACAGTTCATGAAGTGGTGTGACCCTACTTTCTCAGAACTTCCTTTAAAAATGTCTTTCTCAGTAAGATCTGTCAGAACGCGACCTAAAGACAACATTTAAGAGAAACATATTACTTATAAGCATGTCACAGTCTATGTACCATCTCAGAGGACACTTAATGAAAATAAAAATAAAAAAAGCATTCTGTACAACAGAGATATGCGTACACTGACTCTCAATGCATTCTGAATTCAAAATATCACATCTGACAATTGCACATCATAATTATCACATTCACACATTTCAATAATCACCAATTCATTCTTATGTAACTTTCAGCAGAACAGCCTAGCAAGAAATCAGAAAGTCGAAAAATACACATAATTTTTATTCTTTAAAGACATCTATCAGACATTAGACTTGCAGATGCCAGTTGTGAATTCCAGCATCCCCCTTCTAATCCTCCTTCCCACTCCCTATCATTTATGAAAACATTTGAAACTTACGTAACTTTTGTTCTACTAAATCTAAATGTGATTGTTTTGTCTTTATTCTAGGTATTCTAAAATACCAAGTCACATTTTATAACTACTTTGATATACAGCATTCTACAACATCCAGTAAACTTCCAAGGACTGTGTTTTGAAACGGAAATGGTAGATCAGTCATACAACATACAGACACTTTTCAAGAGGCGCTATTTTCTTTCGCAGAGAAATAATATTCACGAACAGAAAAGTCGGAAATGGCATTTCGCAAGGATCTAATTTTCGCAAACCTCCCATAACGATCTTCTCATGTGGTTTTGAGGGCATAATTCCTGAGAAATCCAAAGTTACATTACAAGAATCCCGCTAAAAATATTTAGCAAGCTTCTCTCGATTTGATAGAGAAATATATTATAAACTGATAATGTCCTAATAACGCGGAGTAGAACCTAGAAATAATAGTCGAGGGTTACTGTCTCCTATACAAAATAGGCATTAATAACAGGCCCTTTGAAACTATTTAGCAGAATCTTTATTCGCGGGAAATAAAATTTCAGGGTGAGATTCAACTCGCAAATTTGCGAAAATTAGATCCCCTCAAAAAACAAAAACCACTTACTTACTTAAACTTACTTACCGGGAATAAAAACAATGACATTTTGGTGCGACTTGATGCAACTGAAGTGTTTGTAATATCAGGTTATAGATCTCGATCTTACATGTCCTTTGTAGCTGTTATGGGAGGAAACCAATTCTATTTCAGTGTATGTGTGTAATCTCTCAGAAATGTATCTTACATGTGTAATATGCGCTAGCACTGTTTAGTTTACTCTAAATGGTGGGTTACTCTTTTAAAAATGGTTTAGACGACAATAAACGCAGCCTAGGTGTTTACTCTGACGATGCACATTCACTTAACGCGATTTAACCCTTTCGCTGCGTTTAAAGTACATGTACATCCTAATACTTTTGGTCCAAACAGCGCTTGGAATTTTACGCATATCTTTGACCAGGAAGTAGCATTTAACTTTGCTTAATCGCAATCGACATACCACTACGTCTTATTTCTAGCCATAATCGTGCTGAAGTGCCGTTAAAACTCTAACTCAAACAAACATGCGCACTGGCTGATGAGCTCAGGGTAACTAGGTGACATCAGCACTATAAACCATGAAGTAGCCAAGAGATGAACAAAATATAATACCAATGGAGCTCAAACAACGCAAGCACGCCGACTTTAAACAGCAAAACATGACAACCAAGCTACTTTTTTTTATATCAGTATTCCTAATCTTAATACACAGATAATGATGATGATATACAATTATACTCCAGCGAACCCTCAAGAAGATCAGCATTGCAATTTACAGGCGCGGTTTACATACATGAACAAACACTTATGTACAGTAATTTTAGCAATCAATGAAAGTTGTGAAATAAAATATGTTATTGTCCTTTACACTGCCATGCAAACGCGTTTTTTTACCGCACAGAATATATATCACAGTATTTACAGCATAGAAAGTATAGATTACAGGGTATCGAACAGAAAAATGCCATTCGCGCATCAAATAGCCCTGCTTAACTATACGGTGCATGAAAGGTTCAGTTCGCTAGCCTTCATTGTACACAGACTGAAATTTGGTTCATATATCAGAATCAGATGTCATGTTTTCCCAGGAATCTTGTCAGTGATGTGTGTTTCAACTGTGATTTCAACTCTATTTTCTTCTCCACCGGGATGGCTGGACCTCTAATTTAGTGAAGGAGACCTCTTGACCATTGTGGGCTGGGATGATAGAGTTGACTTCCAACTCTTGTGTTATCCATTCAATGACGTAGAAATGTGTTTCAGGCTGACCCGCAGAACAGTTTATATTTAATAATACTGTAAAACCTACACCTTTCAAAACGTTATAAGAAGTTCTGTTCTCAGACTGGATTTGTAAATTCCAAATTGATCATGGATACTGTACTGCCTTTGAAAGAGCTCTAAATATGTTTCAGTATGAGCAACAGGATTTCAAAGATTATTTGGTTTCATGACAACATAAAGAAATGCAATAATCTAATATCTGAACTTCGAATGCCCATTGTGTTGTGTTGTGTTGTGTTGTGTTGTGTTGTGTTGTGTTGTCTTGTGTTTCCTTGTATTGTATTGTATTGTATTGTATTGTATTGTATTTATTGTATTGTATTGTATTGTATTGTATTGTATTGTATTGTATTGTATTGTATTGCATTGCCTATGCCTATGCCAACACTATATTGATTCCTATGCCTAGACTACTGATTCCAAAAGGCACGAGAGTTTGCCCGGCCACTATTAAGTCACGCCTCTGCACGTGTGTCACACCAGTGCTCAATCACATACACCTACACGCCCGAATAGCCGACACCCTCACTAATCATAACAACAGCCTACTCTTGACAGAATAACAATGACAGGAGGATCGTCCACAGCATACTAAGTGTATTTTACCGGTGCGAAGACCCCCGTCAGTTTGCATTGTGTTGAAAAAAGCACTTATTCCACTGGAAACGTGTTCCTGTGGCTCCCAATAAACGAGCTGTTACAATGAAATGTGTGGTACTGATCACAGCTTTTCACAGAAAACAAAGAATGCTTCACTGACAATTATCCGCTGTCTGTTAAACTAATGACTTAAAAGCACTTTGCTTTGACTCACATGAAATCAAAATATAATTCTAAAGTTATTCCTGTTTGCCAGACAATGAAATGTAGAAGCTTTTGAAAAAAAAATATTAATAACATCGTGATTTTGTCATTTTGTATTTGACTTCAGCGAGACCGCTCCGTACCAGTTTTTCCCAAGGCTGTCTTCCATACGACATCATTACTTATTGATACTAAATCATTATTTACTCAGCTGTTGTATAAAGGAAGTGTTCGTACTGTGTCACTTAATAAAATACCTGCTACGAAATAAATCAGGTACAAAAATAAAATGTGCCTGGAGTAGTTTTTGCCTAAGATGTTTGGCAAGGACCTTTTCTTGTCATGCACCTTTAGCCCGATAATAATATAATAATAATAATAAATACTAATACAGAAATCATATTACATATTTTCACTGAAATATAACGCTCGAGGCTGACCAATTATCATGCGACAATTGTGCCTCACAATTACGAAAAACAGATATATTACATTCTGCATTCAGCAATACTATCAAGATTAGCAAGACAAAATCACAGCTCAACGACAGAACGTCTTTTGTACATATTTGGCACTTCATAACCAGTTGTATACCTGTTGCAATAAAATTAGCATGGTAATACAATAACTGTAAAATAATAATAATAATAATAATAATAATGATAGCAATAATACAATGTCTCTATAATTTACATCAAAAGAACGATAGTTATATGTCAGAACGTGAGTTCAGCGCATTGATATGACGTGCCAGTCTCTTTGCTGAATTGTGCATGTGTTTATGGCACAGCGAAACGCTTTTACATCTAGTTTCTTTCCTGCCAAATTGCTTCTTTGTATGTTTTCTGTTGAAAATAATTATCAAAACGTATTACCTTAGGTCAATGGCAAAAAATTTATTTCTGAGAATGTACTTCTTTATATGGATGAGTATCATATTCTGGTTCCATGTGTTCTATTTCTTTGGTTGTTACTTTCTACATGTTGATCACGACTTCATAACTGTCCCAGGGACAACGCTTTAAACAGTTTGTAAAGATATCCTCCATCAACAACGGTGTCGGGAAATATATATCAGGTTTTATGTTGTTTTGGTCCATCACTAGCGTTGTACTTCATTTTCTGGTAAAGAAATACGAATGTGAACCAAGAGCTAAATATATCAAATCCGAATCAAACTTTAGCCTCAGGCATCATAATTTTTATCTGTTGTTTTTTTTTTAAGTGAGGAGTATCGAACATGGGCAAAAACCCCGAGACTTAAAGCAATCTTTTTTTTAAAATCAGTACAGCTTGTTAGTGTCTGCATCAGTGACGGAAAAAAAACCGAATACAGGGGATTGATATTTATAAACCGTAGGTCAGAAGTGTCTAAATCTGTGCATTCCTCTTATTTCTGATGAATAATTGATGCTATTGCGACGCCTGTGGTTGAGTCTGTCACATCCCTCTTGGTATAGCTGTTGATATTAACAGCTATGCTATTCAAGACGATCACAGCTTGTGGCTGGTACTGACCATCGTGTTTAACTGAAACTGACACGTGTTTCACAGTGTCTTTCTACACACCCTGGCCTCCCACAGGTCTGCAATGATCTCAGCTTATCCTAAACACAGTCCATCCCTGGTGAAGCCTATGGTCGTATTCTGAAAATCGGATTAAGTGCAAAAAGACTGGTATCATTCTTTTTGGTTTCATCTTCTAAATCAGTTCTTATGATATTATAATAGTTCATGTATAATCTTAACATTTAAGTCTCAAACATTTCATGAGAGATTTGAAAGTGATAACAAAATGAATGTAATCGCTTCTTTTCCTATTAATATTTTTTTTAACATTTTAAATGCGAAGTTGAACGTCAACATGGCGAAATGTGTCTGTGAGGTACAGACTACATATACATATCTGTACATGTCTTTAGTCGTTTCGGTGTTGACACAGTCGTGCCTGCCAACCTCTCTATCTTCCTTACGATTTCATGTGTCTTTAACCCCTTCGCTGCCTAGCGGTTCCTGCCGATAGATTTTTAAAATGTCATCCTTCTTAAGCCTTGCTAGCTGTGGTCACGACGGTGTTTGCTCGCTACATGATTTGAACACGAACTGTTTGTGACTTTGGCCTGTCTTGATATGAGTGAGCATTTTTCGTAGCTCAAAACGTTCTTGATGGAAAACACTCTCAAAGGACAACAGCTGACGATCCTGTTTTTGACGAATTGAATGAAATTCCAGCTGCATTTAACTTTATTATTTGGATGACACCAGTCAAATAAATTTACATCAGCCATAAATCAGTCTCTTTTCATCAAGCCTCAAAATACTTGTTGATACTCACTTGGAACAAATACGCCTGGCATATTTTCTGTATACATTGTCTTGTAAATTTCTGGCAACAGCATGATTCGAAGAGCAGTACAAGAAAGATGATTTCGCCACTGCAAGGCTGGTTGGTTTTTTTTTGGTGTTTTTTATTTTTGGCGAATTTGTGAAATAGGCCAATAGGAAATGATTTTGATCGTCCATAATTTCTAACACTAATATTTACTTCAAGATAGCATCGATGCTTGCTCCGAGAACTTGCGAGAAATTTATTTCTAAGTAGCCTTCTTGGCAGGTCCTTTTACCTCTCTTGGCCGCACGCTTGGCTTTTCTTGCAGCAGCTTTTTCCCTTAGGCAGAATGATACCAAACAAAAACAGTCTATTATAAGAGTTCATATAGACTGCACTCTTCTTCAGCTAACACTGCCAGAGCGAAGCTAAGGCATTATGTTGTTAATTGGGACCACAGGATGGCTCTGACTTGGTGATTCCAAAGGCATGGGATCGACCATGGAGCTCTGATATCTTTCTGTCATAGATCGTATTCTACAGGAATTATGATATCCAAATTGTGTCACAGCAGATATACAAACTGCTGCAGTTCTGAGGCAATCACGATTCAGGGATAGTATCCGAGGATGTTCAGGACACGACACAATGGCAGTTGATAGATTTGTCAGCAAAATACTATTATGTTGATCTGATGAAAACCGATGTATAGGTGAAGTAAGTTAATTCCTACGTATAATGATCTGTTGCAAGTGTCACAATAATTAATACATTTCACATGTCTAAAATACAATGACAGTATTGGCGTGAAAACACGAGACTGCCTTCTACCGGAACACTGCATGCGGCTGAAACTTGATCTTCCAACGATTTATAATAGTCAGCGGTGTTCAGGTATAAGCACAGCGCCATGGGGTAATGTAAACTCGCATAGGTCTCACTCTTTCTCAGTCTGTGAGCTCCGTACTATGGGACAACACATCAGACCGTTGCCTGAATATCTACACCCGTCGCTGCACCTCTGATCAACAAGTTAGCATGGCTTGAGCAATACGAGTATGATGAATCATACAGGCTACTTGTGTTTTGTTTTGTTTTTTTCTACCAGTTGCACTTGTTAAGGCCAACATTGTTTTACAAAGTCAGAAATCAACAAGGCCTGAAATAGCCAAGTTAGGGGACTAGACTAGATCAGAAATTGTTCTAGATATCGTACTGGCAGCGCAACAGAGGTCACGTGGCTGTCTCTTCTTCCATTGTGTCTTTGTCGTGGTTGAGGTTCTTCCCATCGTTGCACTGCTCGCTGTGCTGGTGCTGGTTGTCCACGTGGTTGCCGGAGACGCTGTTGTTGCTGACAACGTTCAGCCGGACCTTTTCGGAGTCGGTATCATAGTACGCCTTGACGTCTTTCATCAACACGGCGTTGTCATTTCCGTTCTTCATCGGCGACCTGTTGAGGATGACCGAGGGCTGCTGGGTCTCCACATTTGTGTACTGCGTGTAACTGCTTGATGAGCTGCTGCCGCCGCGCCCGAAGAAGAGGCAAGGAAGAACTTGCCGGAACTCCTTCTTAAAGTTGTCGTTCATCCAGGCGTACAAGAACGGGTTGTAGATTGTCGAGCTCATGGCTATGACGTGTGCGATGAAAAAGATTAGTGTGAAAAAGTACCAATCTTCTAGCGATTTGTCAGCATCTCGCCACAGGTGAACCATGTTCAGGGGCATCCAGCACAGGACAAAGATGACCACCTATAAGAAAAGACAAAAATGATTTGTAAGATGACGTGAGATTTACATATGACGAGTTGTAAGGCAAGGTTACGACATTTTGATGACATTGTGCGACTAAAAATAGCATTATGAAAAACCACAGCATTCATGGACATGTCAGATGTTAGATTCAAATTTCAGAATCACAAGTTCATTTCCATCGTTACACAACTGTTACAAAATATAGACATTTAGCTGCCATTAGACAATACGTCTTGAAACAAATGGATACACAACCAGAAGGATGTAACACAGTACTGTTGCAAAGAAATAAATGCCAAGGCTATACTGGTGATAGCTGAAAAATTAGCTCGACTTTTCGTTATGAAACGTTTAATTCGTAATGAATCCTTCTGTCATCGGGCACTCACTGATCTGTTAAACTTCACAAAAGCCTGAAACCGGCACACACCGAAATATAATCCAAGTCTGATAATGAGTTCAGTGTAATTGCCTATGGTAGCAAAATGCTTCGATCCTAGACTAACATTTGCAGTCGCCTGTTTTCATAAGATTTGTGATTAGAGGGAAACGTCTTGTTACTTGCAGACGTCACAACTGTATTACATATTAACAAACTGATTGGCGAAGTTGCTCTGGACAAACATCCCTAGAGGGGGAAACAAAACAAACTTTGCGTGCAGAAAATCCTCGGGGGCAAACAGCTGGGACCAGAACAAGTGTATTTCATTCCCCTCACCCTTTTTTTTTCCCTCTAGAAGTAAAAAAATCATTTCCGTCCGGGTGAAGGGAAACAGGGAAGTTTTGTTTTATTAGTCATCATTGCTGCGTGATTTAATTTCCACGTCTCGAGCTCGCCCTACGCTACTGTTTGGGTTAATGCATTTTTCATAAAACTTCAACTATATATGAATTGTTGGTGTTTTTTTTTATCTCGCGAAGTTCTAGTCTTCACAAATATTGAGACATGGCTTTTCGCGACCTCTGTATTATGTTTTTTTTTTCATGTGGTTAGGAAGACATAATTCTAGAGTACTCCGTAATAACAGCACAGAACTGAAAACATATTTGGCAATCAGCACAGAACTGAAAACATATTTGGCAATCCCTATTCGTTTTGATAGAAAACAAAAATTACAGCAATCAATAACGTCCAAATAACGAGAGGTTATAACTAGATACAACAGGATTTGCATTCTTCTTAAAGGCTAATAACCCCAACCAAAATAATTTTTTACTAGTATAGGCTCTATGAAATTTTTTTAACGGAACATTTTTTTTGTGGGAAGTGAGTTTCCCGAGTGAAGTTCAGCTCGTCAAATTCACAAAATTTAGACCCTAGAAAAAATTGTTATGCAATGTACCATTATAGGTAATAAAACTAGATCTACTTCAGTTTACTTGTACCATTACTAGTAAAAACAAAATTATGTTTCGTTTACTTGTATTATACCAATGTTAGTCATTAAACTAGATTTAGTGCTGATTCTACTGTATCTCTGCGAGTTTCAGAGATGACTGGCATTCTAACAGACTTTGGCCGACTAGTGATGATATACATGTACCCACTTTGTTCACTTTATGGCTGTTTGTCTGTTCATATCACGTGGGCATTTTCCGAATCGTTAGGCGTGCGAACTTTTCTGTTCTTGCACCATCAATAGCATTTCTTATTTGTTGTTAATGCCGGGCGGATTCAAACAAAATGTTCTGAAGCATCCAAAAAAGACGCTCGATAATTCTGTTGGAAATGCTCGCGTGAAAACAAAAAAAACGGTATTGACACTGGAACAGGAAAAGAATTTAGGGCCAAAACAAAAATCAACGGCATAAACTAAAAGCAAATCAAATTATATGAATGTGGAAGAAATGCACAGAATTAATAATGTCGTTGTGTTTGAATACTGCACTTCGATAGATTCATATTATCTCCCCCTTGGCATGCCACATGTTTACTGCAGCCCATCAATTTCAGGTTTTCTTCACTTTCTTGAATGTTTGTTTTATCTCATCATTATTCTTGTTGTGTGTTTAGACAATTTCATTCCTCTCGTCATAGACATTCATATTTTTAGGTTTAAAAAGAGATTTTGTCAGATATCTGACTGTAAAAGTAAACCCTGCGAAATAAGGCTTTGTGCATCATTATTGTGTTTGGACGGTGTGCGTGAGCGTATGTGTCCTTGTGTAAGAGAAAGAAAAGGAGAGAGAGAGAGAGAGAGATTGATTCTGACCGCTAGACGCAGTCTAGATTCTAATGGAACAAATGATTTTAAATCCGATGCATTTCGGTGGGCGCACGTTTTACCACTCTTACTGATCGACTCTCTGTTAATGAACAAAAGAATTTCAGTACTGTCCTCATTCATTATGCTCTGTAATACGAAATCGAAAGCTCAGCCAAGGAATCCTGCTCGTAAAATATGCGTTATGGTTATGTTAATAGCCAAAGGCAAAATCAATCATTCGGCGAAAAATAAACAATAACATGAAATAATAGCCTACTGAATATTCGTGTAGTCAAACAGTGTTGTTGTCAAACTTGGATGAAATATATTCGTCAACTCAATCTATATTTGAATCTTCGTCACTAAACCTTCATCTTCGTCTAGCCCATAAATCACATCAAGAAAGCTCGATTAAGTAGGCAAATGAACGGAGGATGCCTAGCCTGTTAGCCGTTATGTCGTTAATAACAAGCAGATGAAGGCAAAGTCACTATGGCAACAGAAATCAATACTGCTGTGTTGATTAAAACCCTCGAATATATTTCCTACAACATCAGTGCGGTATAAACTAAATTGATTCTGTCAGGAAATTAACAGTTTTAATGAAGTTTTCTATTTTTAAAGCCTTGCATCAGCGTGGAGCCCAGTCGCTTCTTAACATAAAAGTGACTAGGGACGGAGTCAACAAAGCATTGTAGAAAATGCTTACGCTTTCTAGATGGACAGAACGCTGGGATAACTGTACCTGCGACTATCTATCTATCTATCTATCTATCTATCTATCTATCTATCTATCTATCTATCTATTTGCCATTTTACAGTTTCCTAATGCGGTGTAATGTGTGGAATAATCATTCTATCTTAACAATCTGAAAATCTACCCATCTGCGTACGTACGTGCCTACCTACCTGCCTGTCTGTCTGTCTGTCTGTCTGTCTGACTGTCCGTTTGTCTGTCTGTCTGCCTACCTGTCTGTCAATCTGTCTGTCTGTCTGTCATTTACTGCTGCCTTTCTAACGAACGATCCATCCATCCGTCTGACTGCCCGCCGTTCGTCTGTTTCCCTCTGTCTAATCTGTCTGGTCTGAGAATTTTTGTTTGGCTCCTAGTCATGCCTAATGCTCTTGACAAAATTGGCAAGTTAAACCTCCGTATCACAGCAACTGCCAAATGGCTAAATATTAGTTTTTTTAAGGTTGTGTGTGTGTGTGTGTGTGTGTGTGTGTGTGTGTGTGTGTGTGTGTGTGTGTCTGTATGTGTGCCTGTAATCCATTTGGCAATAAGCCTAACTTCAACAAACCAATATGGCCCATCTCAAGACAAACCGACATAAGTGACATATTGGCATATTTCTACTCTAGCATCTCTTTGGATTTCGCTCATGGTTATCATTAATCCGACAAAAGAAGGAGGGTGTTTCCATGTTCACGACACTTGGCTGATTAAATAGCTAACGATTACTATGATAAGCTAACCAGTGGCAAAAAGATGTAACTGCATTTTCCAAAGGCAACACCGCGACACTACTTTTAATTGTTGATGATTTACGTTGGTCTACCTTGGAAGTCACTGTAAGCAAAGGTGGGTCATATATCAGGAGACAGCGAGCAGTGTATGGCAGAGGCATGCCCATGAAGGTTTTTACATCAAAATTTGTGAAGAAAATGCTTTTTTCTTTGCATTTAAACTTATATGCTAAGCTCCTTCCCCCGCTCAAAATAGTTCCAGCTGCGTGCTTTTAAGAGTGCCCAAGGGCTACTTTGCTGAAGTTACATTTTTTTCTTTTTTTCTGGAAACAAGGAAATACGCCAATCTGTCATTCAACAGCAGAATAACAGCAGCCATTATGAAAAGCCCAAACCGGTATCCTACACAAGATAAAGGCGAACAGGTCTTTAGAGGCCCAAGTTTTGCCATGTTAAGATGCCTGCGTTATGTCTTCCAGTTTTGCATTTCTTCCAGTTTTGCACTTCTTCCATTTTCTATTACCATCAATTCATCTATTTATTTACCCGCGTACAGCAAATGAAGAGGGCATGTTTTCACAGCATACACAAAATTATGTCATAAGAAGTACGCAATGACGTGTCATACAATCACTTAAGAAAACATACGATGTTAAAACGTTCCTTTCATCAGCTGTTCTTATATCTCATACGTTCAAGTTACACCCGAACCATGGAGGAAAATTCACTGTTAAATAGGAAATTCTTTTGGAAATAGCAGAAACAGGAGTCTGACGGATCTGCGAACTCTTCACCTCCCTGGCTTTTTTTTTTTTTTTGTCTTCTAAAAACAACGACAGCGACAACAACGAAAAAATATCAAACAAGCGACAGCATTTGCGTAACCGCATCATCTGTCAAGATGTGCTGGCATTGTGAATATCTGGATGTAAGACATTCTTCTTAGGAATCTTGAAAATCTTGCCCTTGATTATACGACCTTCTGCTGATACATGGAGGCCTGTTGGCTCGAGGCTCTGATGGAGAGATGCTGATCTGTTTAGACTGTCACCGCTCTCCCTCAATCTGTCAGTCTACGCCTCTCTCTTGCAATGCATGTAGATTTTTATTTAGGGGTTAGTATATACAGGCGCTTTTCCAAAACTATTATTTTCTTGTAAGTGAATATATTGCTTTCAGATTATCATTATCTTTTTTGTGTTATTATTGTTGTTGATGTTTAGGGAGGGACGGGATTCTGCACTTGATTTCACCCTGCCACTGTTGTATGCACCTGTCTCTCCTCTTTGATCGAATTACTTCGCCATGTTTTGTTGGAAAATAAATGATGGTCTATCGCCATGAAATTAAACATTCTGCCACATCTTTGAACACAGTGTTCGGGAATAAAAAAAAAAGCCCTCTACTCTGTATTTCCCGAGAGTCCCTTTCATTTGCGTCATCGTGAAATCTTTTACTGTATCAAGGACTCGGCATCTCTTTGATGTAAAATATTCGTGACACTGGGTTTCAGTCCAAATAACAGTGTGACAGTAAATTAAGTTTTATCACAACTCGCTGAACTGCAATATTTTTTAGACGACACTCTGAATACTGCTTTTCAATGTGAAAGCCCAGAGTTTACACGCAATTCCTATTAACGGCAACCTTATCCATACTCTTGGGGACCCGCTGCGAAGGATTAACATGTGTATTTAACCTGATACGGTCTCGTGCATATTGAGTTGATATTATGGACTACTATGTAAATGTTAGTGGCTTGTCATGTCTCTCCTGTCATCCGGCAAGTCTCTCTGTATGATAAAAAAACAAACGAACGAGAAATGGTCACTATGACTGATGCATCGTTAACATCAAGGAATTCTCACGACTAATCTCTGGGCAACGACGATGGATTTTAGTACTGGTGCGATTTAGGATCGCCCAACTCAAGCTAGACGAAAGTCTACGTCATGCAAAATGTAGCCTATCCAAAACAACGTCCGCAACCGGATTTCTTATTTTGTAATAGGTGATAGACCAGTAGTTTGTTTTCTCAGTTCCACACCAACATCTATAATACCTAAAAAAGGCTACTCACCATGGCGATAAGCATTTTATTGGTTCGCTTCTTCCGCTTGATCTCCATCTCTTCTCTCTCGCGAGTTCGTGCGCCACTGCCGATCTTCACCTTAGAACGCTTCTTCAGTGCCACAGACACCATGGTGTAGCAGAAAGTGATGATGCTGCAAGGCACGATATACTGGAGTACTAAGCTGGTTACGGTGAAAAACTGACGGGCCTGTGGCTTGGGCCATTTCTCCGAGCACATGTAAACGTCTGTTTCGTTTGACTTCTCCACCTCGTGGTAGATTCCCAGGGGTAAAGAGATAGAGATTGATATGATCCAAATGGCGACGATCATCAGAACACACATGTAGACCTTCATGCGAGGCTTGAATGGGTATACGATGACAAAGTAACGGTCCACGGCGATGGCTGTGGACGTCAGGGTAGACACGTAGACGGATATGCAGAGGATCATGGGAACTATGTGGCACAGGGCCTTTCCGAAGATCCACGAGTTGAGGAAGAAGGATATGGGCGTGAAGGGCACTGCTAACAAGCACATAAGGATGTCTGATATAGCCAAGTTTGTTATAAAAATGTTGGTGATCGTTTGCATGGCTTTGTTTCTTATGACGACAAAGGCCACCAAGCAGTTTCCAGTGAGGCCCAGAAGGAAGATGAGCGAATAGAAGAAGATGAAAAGGCTCATAAGCCATGGGATACGAACCACCTGATTTTGGCCATAGTTGGCTGCAGGATGCTGCGTTGAGGTCTCTGCCCCACTAATGTCCACCACCAATGGAGTTGTGTCACCAGGGAGACTCATCTTTGCGACTTGTCTTCGTCTGCGTTTTTGTACTCACTCCAGTCGAGTGTTGTGACCTACGCTGCTGAAGGTCCACCAAAAATGTCTGTTTACTTCAGCTCACGCGGCCGTCAGTGGGTATCTTACATCCAAAGAATTCATGGCTCCTGTCGAACATAAAACAAAATAAAAATGGTTAGAGTATCATCAAATTGAAATGAAATCAAAGCGACACCAGCACAGGGAAAATAACATTATTTTTTCAAGTAAAACTTTGCCAAAGACACAAACAATTATGCCACACTGTCGCGTCGGTCGTTCTGGCAGAGTATGGTAGATTCTGAAGATTGTGCTAGACCAAACCCAAAAGTAAAAATAGGATAATTATGTAACAAAAAAAATAATAAAGAAAAACAAAAAGCTGTTGGTCTTTATCTTCATGGGTGTCTAGCCTAGGTGGTTAATCTCAGATTCGTGACGTATATTTTTCTTTCTTTAATTCTCTCCAAACAGTTCAATAATTACAGACGAGAGATTCGATTTCCATCTTATGAGAAAAGCAGGGTGACATTTCGAAACATTCCAAACCAATAACAGAGAGCGAGATGTGCGTTGTTTTCTATAAATCTCCAAACATGACGGTATAAAAATTACAAGTAAATTGCTTGTTGCTTTCACAATGTAGAACTTCACATTATAATTTCATACTTCAGCTAATGTCTACAATGGAAATTAATTGTGTGTCTCTAGGCAAGGCTGGGACTTCTTGTGGTTTAGCAACGTTACGATGTTGGAATGCAATGTCTTTTTCGCATAGTCTGGCGTCCAGGGAACTGCACTGCAATCTGAGATGAGGATTGGCCATGCAAGGTGTACGTGATCACCAATTGTCTACTCTCTGTTCGCTGGTAGGCTGATCTCTGTAGTCTTAAATATTTCTCCTCGTAGAATGTTGCTTGTCTATTCGTCTGTCTGATTGTCTGTCCATTTGTCTGCTGCATGGACTGGTCAATGGTAGCTACATATTATTCACTATTTTGTAACGACTGTTGCAATGGAAAAGAAAGATCTGAATCTAAAAAGCGGATTGCCTAAAGTTATGGCTTCAGTGCCTGTTAGGGGTGTTAAGGCAGAGAGGCGGCTTGATGAGGCATTTTACATATTTGAGTTCAGTGGCACGATTCACATCAAAGCCCCCCCCCCCTTTTTAAAAAAATATTTCACGAGTAAACTTTCACATTTTATACCGCACAGAAAGGTTGCCGATCGCTAACTTACTGTTCCTCGAATCGTTACTTACAGTAGAGAAATGTGATACAAAAATATCCAGTCTGTGAAAAATACACGCAAATCCATCTGAGTTGAGAATATCGTCGGTCATTAATAGGCCGGACATGTCTTCTGATAATAATGATCGGATGGAGCAGTTATATGTTACGTTTAAGTTATTTGAATGATATCATACAGGGTTGACCTTCCCAATGATCACTTCATACAGGAAGAGTTAAAGAGGGGAAAGGGGCGGTGGGAGGGGACGAACGGGGCCTTCGCTGCCAGATTTTCGCGAAAACTTGGCAAGGATAAGAGAAACATGTCAGTGTCACAGTTAGGAATCTCAAGAATACTGCTTGACAATGCTAGAGAATTCTAACGCGTCAGATTTTTAGTCTCTGAAATTTCTGCCTTTCTCCCTTTCTGTCCCTCCCCTCTTGCCTCCTCCCATTACCCATTATCCACGTACTCCAAAAGAATTTGTATAGAAACCTATAAGATCGTCATGTGATAGATCTACATCTAAACGTTTTCAAAATTACAACAAGTAACGAGCTTTTCTTGTTTTTTAATAATAATTCTCATATAGCGGGTTCGCCACAGGCCAACAATTCATAATAACACAGTAGGCAAGCCACAACAATCCATATTCAAGCCTAATCATTTCAAGATCGATGACAAAATAATAATAACATAAATAATTTACAAACGTAGACGACTAGGTGGATTTCGATTCAGTGATCCTAGTTTCTAATTCTCACGTTTCCTAGATCAATAGGTCTTGAAAAAGCGGCATGCTTTTGTGACCAGTTGAAAAGCCGTTTCAACGAAACTACACAGTGACCGTACTTTCATCAAAGGGAGCAACCGATCGATGACTTCACTCTCTCCGCCATATGTATCAGAGGAGAAAGTAATTAGAAAGACGTATGTTGGAAGATCAAAGATGTCGTCATTATATTTCACAACTGGTCTTCCCATCACGAGATCTCCCTTGTATTCAAACCTATGTACTCTCTACCATCAGGTTTACACCTCCCAAAGAAAGCTATGCACGATTCCCTTGTTTTGGTCACGGGCTGCTCAGCTAACGCACAGTCGATGCATTACAGTGGCGCAGCATCAAGCAAAGGGACCAAAGAGACAAACAAAATGTCCACTGTGCCGAGATGGACGAGTGTTAAGTATAGTACTAGACTGGAGCACCCGCTGAATGCATAAGAAAATGGCCACATGTTTGCAGTACTCAATATAAGCTGGATAGGACACTCTCTTACTTGGACAACGAGGCCAGAGAAGCTCCCGAAAGGAAGATACCCCTGTCTAATAAGTGTTTCGGCTCTTCCACTTCCTGACACTCTAGGGGCTGGGCCACACTTATGCCATGACTCTGTAGGCTTATTTGCTTATAGTTTTAAAAACATATTATTTTATTATTGTACTTAAACCACCACTGATTATTGGATCACATGCTGTCACATCTTCCGCTATGATGGCGACAATACTAGGAACTGCATTGCATTCCTATGAGGTATTTTCAGACGGGTCAGTTACACCACGTGATCTAGGGATTGCTAGGATATTTTGATAAATGACGAGTAATTATACGTGAGCAGAGCATGTAAACAAACCAACGTGTGAGCAAGGTTTCCTAGGTCACGTGATGGAGCTGAAAATACCTAATTGGTGTACCTGTACTTTCAGCTCCTCCTTTATCTTCTTTTTTTTCTCTCTGTCTTTCTGTTCTACTTCTTGTTTTGGTTGTCCTTCCGTCGACTGTCTTTGTAATAATCCAAAGCAGGACTTTCTCTCTCTCTTCCTTTTTTTTCAAAAATATTTCGTTGCCAAGCCAAAAAAACAAAAAAACAAAAATCCAGATGGGAAACTGAAGTAGATTACATCATTTCCTTCACCTGCCCCAGTGTACTGGGCTGCGAGTTAAAGTACTTACGAAGCTGGTACCAGTTAATGTTAGCTGGGAATTTCTAAAACCGGATGAACATCTGATCACGGACTCAACATGGGGATGATGTTGTTGATGATGATATTGAGATACTGCTGTTATTACTGTGTCTGTTGTTGATTACTGTCGCCTGTAGCAGGTGCGCTATTTGGCAAAGTTTCTAAGTAGCACAGACATACTGTATACATTTATGACTAACAAATGGGATACGATAGAACAAAGCTGACAGTACGTGGGGCACGACAGAAAGCAGTGTATTTTTTTACTTTAATTTGTATACCGGCAACCCTTGACAATAAACAGTTCTGTATTTATCACTTTGTATATCTGGCATTCTTTGTCTATTACCGTGTATGCCTAGCGTTCTTTACAACCAATATTCAGTATTTTAATTAACCCATTGCACTCCTGACGCTTTTGCCAACATACTCCATTACAAATTAAAGTACTATATCTGGCCTTCTTGACAGTAAACATCACTGCGTGTGATCCTTGTTTATCTGGTGCTCTGGACAGCGTACAGAACGATATTCATCCTTGTGTTTACCTTGCACTCAAGACAGTATGCATTACTGCATTTAACCTTTTTATTTACCTGATACTCTTGACAGAGTACATTATACTGATTTTAACCCTTTATATACTTAACACTCATGAAAACATACTGCATTTAACCCAAATGAATACATGGCACTCCATACAGACTACCATTCTGTTAGAACATGTCCCAAGGTTGCCTTTTCTTCCTTAATTCCTATTCCTTACCCCTCTTCCCTTAATTCTAAACCAAGCTCCAGGCAGGAAATAATGCCTACGGAATTTGTCGGAGATCCGACTTCAACAGGTGTACAATGCAGCACCGTGAAGCGGGCCGAACAAAAACACAACCCTTTGTTTGCAAGCCAAGATATGACACTAAGCCACGATTGGAAGAAGCCGCTTAAACATGCTTTCAAAAAGCAGGTTATTTAGAGCACATCTGCCGCTCTAAAGAAGATACTAGTTTTTATTCTTAACCTTAACCTATCAATCTATCAGGAACACTAATTAGTGCCATCATGCCATTACACAGGAGTGACGCCCAAAAATATCTGATTTTTGTTTTTAAAACAGCTTCCTATTATAAGGGAATCTTCCCCATTTTTTTTAAAAAAGCTAACAACCTTACATTTTAGTTGGCTGGCAGCACAAGTAACAGAATCTCAGACCACCCTCCAGGGAGTCTTGTAGATTTTCCCATCAGTTTTCCATCAAGTATCATGGCAAAAAGAGGCTATTCTGGCTCATGACCTCATAAAGCTTCTTTTACTCGTAGGAAAAAATACAGAAAATTCCACAACGCCAAAGGGAATTGGCTCCCTATTGATACTTGTTTTCCCCGTGCAAATAAAAGGCCATAAATTGATATTCTCTCGGGTAAACACCGTCATAAATATTTTGCCAGAGATTTATGGGTGCGATCATTCCCTCTTCTACAGGACTGACGGGTTCAACAGAATATTATTAATCACGTTTAATTAAATCATTCACATCGCGGTACTGGTCCCCAGCTATATAAAACGCAAACAAAAAGAGAGTGGAACACAGTAGCCCACATAGTCAATGCTTTTATTACCATTCAATGTAGGTGAATTTTGATCTCTAAAGTCTCTCTTTGTCTACGTCTATCGAATTCTTTCCGCTATAGTTAGGATAGAAACGCCACATAGAAAGCTGGTCTAGTTCTTGCATCATATTTTTAATCACTGCAAGTCTAAATTGAATATTACATTTCCAAAATATTTTTAAGATCTCTTCAAAAACGTTTTATCAAGTTGAAGGACAAAGTACCTCTACTTCTGGTTCAGATGTACAGTCTTGATTGCCAGTAAAATATTGACAAGGGAAAAATATTCCCTACCATAATAAAAGTAAAAACTATGCTTTTAGCTGGAAAAGAAAACCCCACTATAACTTAATGCTTGGAAAATGACCAAATAAAAAGAGAAATGATTCACAATGTCATGGGACCGAATACAAAACGCAAGACAGTCTTCAAACATCACATTGCATTACAGTATTGAGCTTCGCCTGCGGGAAATTGCAGGAATGAAGATGGAGCTTGATCTCAACTAACCTTTCTCACTGCACAACGATTAGTAAGTAACAAAAATCATAACAAGACCAGGGTTAGACAGCGTTAGAAACCGCCTAAAGCACAGTAAATGGTATCAGCCAATGTTGTATGCATGTACTCCTTACAGACAAATAAACACGCAAATCAACACTCCCTTCAGATATCATTTCCGTTTCCCCTAGACAAATTCTGTTCTAGTATTAGACTATCTTCCCATTAAACGAATGGGATCAACCTGACGAATTCCAGAGTATAGGCTACTGATAATGGTCTAAAAATTATATCAAAGCGAAATGGGCAGACAAAGTGCTACAGACAGGCGAAAGGATATTGCACCAAAACGATCATAGACAAACGGCTTAGACGCCATGAAAATGTTAGAGCATTCGATCGGAACTATCCCATTTCAGAATAATCAAAAGTCGGAAAAAGTAACAGAAAGTGGTATTTTGACGTACGCGCCTAAAACACAGACAGGGACGTCCTTAACTCATCCTGGAAGTAGATTTCATCTCCGACTCACATCAACGGAGGAGCAGAAAAAAAAACCACAGACAGGGACGTCCTTAACTCATCCTGGATGCAGATTTCATCTCCGACTCACATCAACGGAGGAGCAGAAAAAAAAAACAGCTTCTCAAGGCCACCTTTATATATATGCTATAGATTTACAGACTAATCAGACAATGAGACAGGCCAGTCCAAAAGAAGAACAGAAATACACACTACTGCAGTATAGACAACCAGATGTCTGCAAAATTATTCAGCTGCTTGTTCCATTTCTTTTATATCATACAAGAAATTGGCCAATGACATCCGTTGATGGCGTTTCTGCTAGAACACCCTATCTATCACGCTGGAACTTTCGGATCCTCATAAACTCCTGCCACTAATCTACTTGGCCATCGTGTGCATGCTTTATCGTAATGCATCCATTGCCATCGTGCTCACACCCAATACAGACACGCATGATTTATCAACACAATCAGCACGTGTGCTTCCCCTGCGTTTCAAAATCCGATAGAGCCCACATTGGCACGAAAGTAATAATAATTGCAAGCTGCACGTCAGACATGAGAACACTAGATTTCAGCGAGAATCGAGGTAAACTAGGGCAGATAAAACAATAATTATTTTATGAAGTATGCACTTTATTTGATATAATTAACTTCCGTCTGTAAATAATCGATATTTGTAACCAGATCGTTAATTCTTGTTTAAACGTTTCATTACATACACCCAGAACTAACAATGCTAGTGTAGATAAAAACAATTATTTTCTCACCCGTCGCTGGCTTGTAAATTCTTGAACGAAACAGGCGTGTTAATGTCCACGACGTTGCTTTCAGATGTAAATCTCCCATGGAATATTTTCACAGTTCATTAACTACAGTTGACATCGATTTTCCTAGGCGATACCCTTGCAAATAGCTTCAGGATACGGCATTCATTTTATAGAGAACTGGCTTAGATTTGAAGCTCTCTTACTCGGAGAGATAGGCAATAGAAGTGCATACAGAGGAAGATACCTTCGTCGAGCATTAGTTTTTCGGCTCTTTGGCTGGGTCAGAGTCAGTTCCTACGTTCTTCACGTCGAATACATTTCGTAGCATGTTACATTTCCAAAATATAGCAAAAAAAAAACCGCTCTACTGAAACAGAAAGAAAAGGAGAAATGCAGTGATATTGATTTGAATATACAGGAAAGATTTATGAAGGCATTTTGTTGTATAATTCACATGAATGGAGTCTGACCTTGTATGTTTGTTATAAGATTACTTATGGAGGTCAACAAACATTTAATTATGGAAGTCAACAAACAATAACATGGCGCTCATGAAACATACTTAGGATCTGCATTCATGAAGATTCAGATTCTATGATGGCACTTCATCCGATGCCTTGGAGGGTGGGCTATTTTAAAAGATTAACCTTGGGATTATGTAAATGCACCTGGATCTAAGTGTTTTTAACCCTTTTGCTTAATCCCTAATCCCCGTATGTTGCTCTGTGCTTCCAAAGAGACAATGCTGCAGTCTGAATCAAGAACTCCTTGATTCCATAATTATTGTTTTTATTTATCTCTTGCTTGTCTTCGTTTTTCGTTTTCCTCCTACTGGGTCCATGTTTTCCCCGATAACCAGAAAATCCAGGCATTGTTTGGTATGTTTTCCTCTGCTCTTCTTTCTCTAAACCTTTTAGCTATTCTCCATCCTTTCTATTCTAGATATCTCCGCTATTGTACTAGTATTAAAAGATTTTCTTGTTTGTTCTGTCTCTTGCGCTCCAGGCTAACAGAAATTCTTTTCCCGCAGTCACAAACAATTTGAATTCAGCCGCATCATAAATATCCCCGCGGTGAACAGTCTTTATTTCGTAAAAACAACAAGGAGCAAAAACGCGTATTGTTTATTCGTTTCAGGAGATACTCCCATCTTTGTACATTTTCTAGGTGACGTTAGGCTCTTTTTCAGGTAATGGACCGCCTACAGAGAGCTGATATAAGATTATGCCTTTTGTATAAAGACAGGGCCATGTCTCAGCTTTCGGTTTTGTCAGAAAAAAAAAATCTTGCCAGCGGGGATCACATGGTTTTTTTGCCGGTTTGTTTCAAACATAAAAGATATCAAGATGCTGAGGCCTCGGGACATGAATAAGTGGGACATGAGTTTGATGCAAGGTCACTGGATCTTTGAGTTCCTCAACATGTAGCATAGCTCAGCTCAGGTGCTCTGCTGTATTAATATAAAAGCGAGCAAGTTCTATGCATGACTGTATCATAGAAGTGTGGTGCTCTGCTTTTCATTGCCCCAAAGGGCAAAATTTTGCACTTTTATTTTCATTTTCAAGTTACAAAATCCTGCTCACATTCGAAGCCTGACCGATGCGCTAATGTGTTCAGTATGTTTGAATTTAGTTTGTCGCTTCTTTTCTTTTGATGAAGAGAACAAAAGTTTCCAATTCAGATGAATGCCCTCAGACTGTCATGGTTTCCCAGTGAAGCACTATCGCATCTGGATAAGCTTAATAAGCAACATGGCTAAGAACCTCGAGTTTCACAAACTTTCAGTGAAAATGTATTTGCTTCAAAGAGTTTAATATCTTTTTATACGTAATCAATTTAACTAATATTAAAATTTAAGCTCTTAAAACGTGCAGTTTATTAAATATTTCTGAATAGGCTGAACAGAAAGTCTGGCACGGACTCTTGACAGTATCCTGCATTTTCAAATCATGCACATTGAGAAGAGCAAGCGCAGGTCATCAGCTAAGTTTCTACAGGTCGCTGATTTAATATTTTAATATTATTTGTATATTTTAATTGAAGCCACATTGTTAATGAATAATATTATTATGGAACTGTATGTTTTCAGTCTGGCTCACACTTTGACTAGACTTTCTGCTGTAACTTCTTATCAGGGGGCTTCAGGTTTTTCTATATTTTGGTGCTTTACTAAATATAAATCCGGCCTTGCCACGAAACTACAGAAACATCTCAGCCACCATAGTAATGATCTTCTTAATATCCTTGGTGTGCGATAGCTGTAACAATGAAATACGCTGCGAACCTGGGCTCTCGAGCGCTTGTATGTTCAGATTTTTATATAAGTCCAAGGTTTGAAAAAATTAGAAGCCAATATTTACCCAGGTGGGCCATCAGAAAGCCAAATATGTTTGGATTTGTAAGACTTTTTATCTTCTACCGGAGAGAATGATTTGCAAAACATCGCTAAAGCATGTTATTGTATTCTGAAAGAGTATGAAGTTCACAAGTAGGCTAGTGTATTATTATTAATATGCTATTGTATTATTGCATACATGTGTCATAACGCGGTGGGGAAGGGAGAGAGTGTGAAAATGCGATGGACAGTGAGACTGGTTAATTAGGATCTTTTGGAAATGTAGCTCGAACGGTTGGGGTCAGAGAGGGAGAGTGAGTGAGTGTGGGAGAGAGAGAGAGTGAGAAAGCTAGAGTGAGAGGGACAGAAAGATTATATGTATGTGTGCGTGTGTGTGTGTGT
>JAWQUT010000113.1:1649441-1674525 GCA_033807755.1 Ellobium chinense | reverse complement strand
TGTGTGTGTGTGTGTGTGTGTGTGTATGTATGTGTGTTGTGTGTGTGTGTGTGTGTGTGTGTGTGTGTGTGTGTGTGTGTGTGTGTGTGTGTGTGTGTGTGTGTGTTTTGTATACTCACTGTATTCTTTTAAACTGAAACTGTGTGCATATATGAGAGAATAAAATATTAGGTCTAAGCGCCTACAGGCTACCTAGGGCATCAGGCGCTATACAAATGCAATCTATTATAACATTATTATTACTACTGTTACTTGTCGGCCTGACAGATCAAAAACTGATGTATAACAGTACCCAAACTGTATTTGCCCCGAGCAAATTCGCTGGAAAAGTACTAAGTTCTGCAATGTGCTTGATTACCGATAGCGGTCATCCAAAGAAAATGGCCAGTGTTTAAAACAGCACAAATAAGCCCCCAGGTTCCATCTTGACCTTACCATAAAAGCTCCCTGTTTGCCTCGTTATCTCCTCTCACTTTGGCCTTGGCAGATCGTTCAGTCGGTAAAAATAAACATCTTTTTCCCGTTTTTGGTTGTTTCTTTGGAAACGTCAATTCCTCCCTTCCTGAATACAAATTACATTCACCAGTATCCCTTGACTAAGCATCCCTACTGAGCTTTCTTCTCAAACGCCTTTCACTTTCTCATGCATTATACAGATATCTGAGGGCAAAGGCTCAACCGCAGGCCCCAGCAGTCCGTTGCTGGGTGACACCCTCGTTTCCGGTCTCCCTGCTTGTGTTCGAGGGCTTAATCATCCAAACATTAATTACTATGCATGTTTCGGATCTGTCCTGCCTTGTCTCTTGGAGAGGTTTTTGGGTTGTTTTTTTCTTCTCTCCTCAGCTGATAAGGAGGAGGGTTGTCGTTGATCAATAGCACGGGGAGACACACCAGACATCTGATAGTTCTATCAATACTCTGTTGTTTCTCCACCCATTCTTTTTCACATATTAGCGGAATTATATTTTGTCTGTATGCTCATCTATTGTTATACTTTTATTCCGGGTATAACGAGAGACTAAGCATAACGGCTGACGGTTTGAAAGTCAGCAAGAATAACTAGTTGCCTCTGCCGCTTCAGTTGCTGCTCCTGCTGTTGCTGCTGCTGCTACTGCTGCTGCTACTGCTGCTGCTGCTCCTCCTCCTTCTCTTTCTCCTCCTCCTCATCTTCCTCCCCCTCTTCTTACTACTACTACTGGTACTACCACTACTAAACTGCTACTACCACTACTACTACTACTACTACTACTACTACTACTACTACTACAAGCGAATTCCTATCTGGTCTACGACATTGATCTACAATACCAACCACACGTATGTCACACTAGTGTACATTGAAACACAAATTCGCAGATCTGAGAAGTGCTGCAGCAAAAATCATCTCTACACGGACACCCACTAAAACACACTCCTCGCTGCGTAAGACGGCATTAGGAAAAAACAAATTCCCATCAGCAAACTCAGAACTTTTCATAATTTAATCTTCACAACAGGTGTACGGATCTCATTCCCAGAAACTGCAGAGGTGGATTTCCATCGTCCCGACGCGCTCTTGAAACGTGGCAGCAAAATACTGATATATGACTCAGTTATAAGCTCCCTGGGGAAGTTGGAGTAAGAAACGACACGCAAAAAATACTGAAAAAATATGGACAGACTATTTCTTTATGTTCTTATCTACTTAAAAAGATAATAAAAAACTGTCCGTAGTAAGAATTGAACACCCAACCCTTGGTTCTCAAGCCTAGTGTTCTGTGACCGTATGCATATTCCATACGTTAGTTAACGTATTGCGTTAACTACAACAGACACTAATAATGTTTTGGGAGTATCCCGTGGTTACCGGCGTGCGTAAACTAACGTAAGATTTGTATAT
The DNA here is from genome assembly GCA_033807755.1 of Ellobium chinense. Lineage (NCBI taxonomy): Eukaryota > Metazoa > Mollusca > Gastropoda > Ellobiida > Ellobiidae > Ellobium > Ellobium chinense. The sequence continues at coordinate 1,672,646 of JAWQUT010000113.1, read as the reverse complement.
GACCACTGGCCACTGAGTTAGCGAGCCGTTGGAGTTTACGACGTTAGCAATCTAGGTTACACTGCGTGACGAGTAATTGTGAAGATTTCACGAATAATATGCTCCGGATTGTCTCAAAAACGTAGTCCTGAACCAGATGTTTTCACAATGTCCAACGGGTGAGGTGAGGTTTCGGGTGGGTGTAAGTAGAGCGGTTACATTATGAGAGACAATGTGTGCGTGCGACGAGTAATGCGTGACGTCTCATCCGCTATTTTACCCGTTCTTGTCACAACTGTGCTGTGGAAATACAGTAGTGGCCAGGAGAGCTTAAAATTATGTTCCTGGGTGGCAATTAACTCTCGCGTCACTGTGGTTCGTTAGAGCAAAGTAGCTTACAAGTTTATCTGTGTGCAGGTGAACCTTCATGACTGTAGATAATTATTGTTATGCTGTCTCCTTCAGTGGGTCAGGAATGTGGCAATACCAAACTATTTCCTGCTGTGCTGATGTAGAGTCTACAATCAATCATAAACAGACAGAATCTGGGTACACTAATTATACACCTATACGAGTGTAGGTCTTTTCTCAACAGTGGACGTCACAACTCAATTCCGTCATGATGCGGTTAATTAATCTTCGACCAGACATGCTAGGATGGTGGTCAGTTACTTCTGGTGCATACCGAAGAGATAAATTCACAACTTTCACGGCACTCGACTAGCGCCCAGCTATTCTGACTCATACCAATAACCCTTTCAGCGGCGGCGGGAGGCCTCCATCAATCATATCTTCCAAAGACAGCTGTAACGTGTAGCATAGAATATATATATATCGAAATACATATCCTATGGTGTGCGAAGACCGGCAGGATAACTTCAGACTTAGTGACCAAAATCAAGGGCATCAGTCTGAGAAAGTTGTGATTACTTTTGTGCCTCCTTAATCACTCTTTACTCCAAAATGTTGATCGGGGCTAATCTGTTTGCTACCCGCGGATACGCGAAACGGACGGTCCTTTTATTCTGTGGGCGGTCCCTCAGAGATTCTAAGCAACGGAAGTATCAGTCTCTAATCAAGCCATGATGGCTGCGACTGATGCAGAAGCGCTAGAAAATAGTGTGCTGACTTACCAGTGGTATTTGCTTTTTTATATCTTTGCCTGTTTTATTGGCATATACACCACTGCGGATTCTTGTCATGTCTTTCTCCTACACAAAGCCGTTGATGAATAGTTCCACTAACAAATTTGACATCATAGAAGTGGAAGCTCGGCGAATGCCATTTTGCCGAGCTTACACTTCCGGTCTACGAACAAGATTTCAATATCCCCTAGAAGCTGCGAGCACTCCCCAGCCGCGGCTAACGAGCTGCAGCAAGAAGCGTATCCCAGAAGATGCCATTAGTTTGTATTCTTCTTAGGCCTACTAATTATTTCAGGAACTAACAAACTCCCTACTTCAGTCGCGTACTGGCAGTATGCTATCATGGGTACATATAATCATAATTGTCTCCATCAAGGAGGCTATCCTTTCTTTCCAGTGTGTCGGTTGGTTTATTAAAAGGAAACTGGGAAAGTTGCAAAACAAGTCAAATGAATTTGATTGGAAATGTCAGATTTGGCCTCGAATTGTTGCCATTTAATACAGTTAGAGTCGATTTTATTTTCTCTGTTAGATTTTTTTATTTTGTCCGGTGGACTCTTTCGTAGAAAGAAATGAGGACTAATTTTTTATCCAGTTAAGTTTTTCGCAAAAACCAATGCTGATACAGCATGGGATATTACCGTGATGAAAGAGTCAGCATCCAGGATGTTCATGTGAAGACAACTGGGACGTAGAAAGCTGATGTAAAAACTGAGCTGAGACACCTGGACACAGTATTTCTTCGCGGCAGGAAACGGGCAAACTGATTATCTACACTGTCAAATGAAGACCCTCTCCACACTTTCTATCCCACTACTTCTTCGACACATTATGCTTTTGCTCCTTGCAGTTACGTCAGAAAAAAATAATTACGCATAAGGACATAATATATTCCCAACACAACCGTGAAAGCGTGGCAAACAACAGACAGACAGACAGACAGACAGACAGACGAGCAGGTTGATATTTGACAAAGACAGACGACAGACAGTCAGACAAACAAGAAGACAGATGGAGATGAAAAAAGCGAGGTTTAACAGATCCATGGACCTGCTGAAAGACGAAGTGGCATAAACAACAAGGTACGATAATGGGACTTTTATTTAAATGAGCAGGTTGATATTTAAATGAGCAGGTTGATATTTGACAAAGACAGACGACAGACAGTCAGACAAACAAGAAGACAGATGGAGATGAAAAAAGTGAGGTTTAACAGATCCATGGACCTGCTGAAAGACGAAGTGGCATAAACAACAAGGTACGATAATGGGGCCTTTATTTAACTGAGTGAGAGAGTGACAGAGCGAGAGAGAAATGCAAAATATAAAAAAAGGCAGACACACAAGATCTGTCCTGCTATGCTATCTTCAGCTTGCACAGCGCTCCGTGAGCCCGCCTGCTTGTATGACTGATTTGAAGCGCAGGCATTTCCACTCGCGCTCATTATCTGGCACGGCGGTTTAGGGTAAACAAAAGAAATGCGCGCTGACAGGCGGACAGACTTGAAGACACTGTAAACAGGGAAATATTTTGAGATCTGTTGTATTTGTGGTGAAAGATTCCAGCTTTGCAAATGTCAGTGTTTACCTTGCAAGCTTGTTCGAGACCCCCCTGGCATACCCTCGAGATCTCAACCAATAGTGTTGCTGGAACGCACAGATGCGCCAAGGGCGCAAAATGGGGTGGAAGGGATGTCCTTTAGTCAGTACAACTTGAAGGGTGTCAACAGTTTGAATTCTTTCTACTTTATCTATCTATCTATCTATCTATCTATCTATCTATCTCTATCTATCTATCTATCTATCTATCTATCTATCTATCTATCTATCTATCTATCTATGCGCCCCAAAAATGCCCCTATTTAGCTATTGATTTTTTTCTGTGCGTCTGGCTGATTGATTCGCCCATTAATTTTCTCCATCCATTTTTATTTTTGTCTGCTGATGTGTCCAGTGGCAGCTTTCCATCCATATTTTATAACGACCGTAACAATGGAGAATATAGATCTGAATCTGACATCTGACAAAATAGTGTGCACCCTAGTTAAGCCAATAGGTAACTTCCTAACACAGTAACCGGGACCAGGTTTCTTTTTTTTTTTTTTTGCATTCGATCTCGCCAGCTTGTCCGTCTCATTAAAGAGACCTACACATGTCAACGAAATGGCATTCGATCAATTTGAAGCCCTAATGAGAAACTTCCTTACGGTTTCAAGAAAAGGAGGTTAATAAAACGGAATCCTGATTTAGCACCTTCGGCTATTCAACGGAAGCGCATGCCATATTCTACACGCACATCTGGTAAAGACAAGAATATGCAAGCGAGCGTTACCCAACGCATTTCTTCCGACCTTTCAACATGAGAAATGTAAACAGATTCTCTAACCTGTCTTTGTAGTGCGGCTTATTTTCGTTATGTTTATCTTCCAGTGCGTTGCACCATCTTTCTTTTTAATCTTTCGCATTTGCCGGTGGAGAAGTGAGGGTGTAGTCTATAAAAGAGTCCAGGTGATGAGTATCCTTTGACTTCGCTGCTCTCTTTGAGCATGCCACACATGCGAGCAATCACGGGACATTACATCCATCGACACTCGAAGAAAAGGTCGCCAGGGCAAATGGCTGTGAGCTTGATCATTCTAATTCAGGATTTGGAAAGGGCGAAACTAAAATTGATCTGTGCGTAAACATAAGTAGGTCAAGATTCGTCATGGAATGAAAAACGGTGCAGACACCAGCCAAGGTAAATGATACGTTTTGATGAAAATAATAAATGTCTGTTTGTTCCGGTGAATTTTTACCGGTATTACACAATATGAACGCCTCTAAGACTTTTGTCTTTTTTTTTTTAAAAATCCCACTGTCATTTCTTGTTTTCTCCTGCCCGCATGTTTTGAAGGAAACGCAGTCTTCCGAACAAGAGCGTGCTTTATGTTATATTATTAACATGGTTCTTTCTTTCTTTTTGCTTTTCGTCATGCTCTTGCAATATTCGTGACTGCCATGGCGTCGCCCTAGAGCCACATTGTCCTGTGTCCAAAAACGCTATCTTTGATGAAAAAATGGCTTTAAAGTAAGCATTCTATTGTAGCTGTCATTTTGTCAATTCCTGGAAGAATTTTTACGCATTCATTAAAATGAACATTAAGCAGGGACATCTGCTACGAACTCAGATTTAATTCAGCGCATATAAACATCACTGCCTTTAAAATGGCTGTTTTGAAAACCTTGCATATTTACTGAAGTGGAATTAAAAAGACCCATTTTGATACATTCTAGTATTATTTTTTAATCTCGCACAATCAGTTTCCCTTTCAAGACATCTATCTACCTCAAGATCTGACTCAGTTATGATGCCCAGAAATCAGTCATCCTATGCTTTGCGCTATCAGTAAATTTGAAAGGCAGAAGTTTGTCGGTAAACACAAACGCAAAAGTTTAATCAACCAAAAGATGGTGATATTATAATAATAATAATAATTATTATTATTACTGGAGGGAAAAAATAAACTTGAGACAACCTCGATACTAAAGCTGCGCCATTCGATCGTTACCGCCCCAAGGCAAATCCCGCCTACACATGGTCGTGAGCACTGTCTCGACTCAGATGAACGTGCTTTTATGTTTTCATATTTCAAATACCAGACATTTCTCCTTCATTTTTTTTTTCTAACATAACGTTCGGACGGGCAGTAAACCAGCACTTTGCAAAGTTCCAGCACAATATGAAATCCTCCACTCGTGAAATTGCGAAAACATGATGCTCTGATGTGACGCGTGGTGATTCAATTCAACTATGTGAATTCATTGTGCCGCCCCTCTCCTTATATACCCCGGGCGGGAGTTTCAGTACTTATTCAATAGGTGTAGTTTGTTCTCACATATGAATTTTTTTTTTTTTAAAAATTCAGATCGACCAGGGTAATAGAAACCAAAGATACTCATACAATATTGTACATTTTTGACTGTGCATCACGACAGTCCTTTAAAAGTGTTTGAAATCCAGAATTTCTACAAGAAATGGGATTCCGACATCTAGAGTAGGATTTATTTACATTTTTAGCTGGTATTTTTCAATCTACATTTTCAACGTATCTTGTGCATATGGCTGCAGAAACTCCCGTTACCACTAACCCAGTTTCACCAGCACGCATCTGGAGATTCGCTGATGTAATCACTTGGGGGTGATAAAATTTAAGAACAAAACGTCGCTTCTTCCAGGATATTGCGGCACCTCCGAAGACACTGATAACAAATTTGTGTCGCCAAGCAGGATGAATATCGGGCGACGGACTTCTCAGGGTCGTAGAATCAAGTAGTCATTCACTCAGAAGATCCCTCATTCAGTATCTGTCGTACGACAGTCAAGAAGCAACTTCGTTCATGTCACTAATGGAATTTCTTGCAGCTCATTGGAAGTGGCGAAAACAAAACACGGCCTGGGACAACAAGGACGCGAGTAGTGGTGGGCCAAGATCTGAAATTTTCGGTATCGCAATATTCAGCCTTTATGCTCTAAACGTTGATGGTATGGATTCTGTGTCGAGTCTGATACTCCATACAGAGTAGAATTTTCGATCTTTTTCGACACTCTTCGATACATTTATTATAATAATATTTCCTCAACTGCTACATTGACAGGCAATTCTAGATCGCCGATTATATCGAATGTATCGAAAAAGTATCGAAACTCAAGGACGTGAGTTCTGATACCGACTTCGGAATTGCTGAGTACTGAAAGTGTCGATACTCAGAAACGATGCCGTCCACCACCAGACACAAGAGAACCTCCCTGGACGACATTGAATCAAGAAGCAAGAGAACGGTGAAGGAGGACACGATGAATAAGAAAGGATAACAGTTATCCTCTGATGAACGGACGGGGATCAAACGTGTTTGAAGCACGAAGGGAAGATGCTGAGTGTAGAAAATCAATGCCATTAAAGTGCCAGTAGGTGTTTTGCCCCGGAGAAGGTGCTTGACTTGTCTGAGGAAGGGGTCCAATCTTCCGTCCTAATCGGGTTATCAGTGGAGCTTGCGCAACGTGATGCGATTTCTCTGAGAAGCTGGTGTGTATTTTGTTGTTGTTACTGTTATTGTTGTTTCATGTTATTTATAAATCTTTTTTCTCAAAGGCTTGTTTTATTGATGGAAAAGAGGAGTTGAGGAAAAGGGCGGTGAGATTTTTTAGAACAATCAGGAACATGTGAGTGTCTCTTTGGGGCATTCTCGTTCTGAGTAAAGTATCATCTGTTGTACAGTGAGTGTCTCTGAGGCGCTGTTGTTTTGAGATAATTACATATTATCAGAGACGCATATTTATGTTGTTATCTGTAAGACTGAAGAGAGTGCTTCACTGGAAAGGAATAGATGTTTCTTGTTCAGGTCGTTCGTTACGTCCGGAGTGCATTAAGTTGAATTTCAATGACGGTATCTTGGGTTTTCCTGGCAGAGTTCCTACTTACGAACTTCATTTAAAAAAAAAAAAATTAAGAGGATTTGTTTTCGTTCTCTCTGACAAAATGGCGATGATTCTTCTTAAGCCTCATGGTAGTAGAGGCAATAATGAAAGAACCAGGAGGTGTCCCGAACAAAAACAAATCAACTATTTCCATGGTCTTTAATGAAAGATATCACAGCATAGAGTCAATACTACTGTTGGGTCCGACAATGTTTGTATTTCAAAGAGTATCATCTAATGTTTACTGTTTTGACATTGCAAGCCAGGACAAGGGATACAGAATTGAAACACAAATATGAAACACATATCTCTGTGTCATTTTGAAAGTGACGGACGCTCGTCTCCGAGATTTTATTTTATTTGTTTTCCGGTTTAGTTTCCTTAAAAGTTAACAAATTGGGAAAAACTAGTGAAAGAACCTCGAGCTGGCAATGAAAACATTGAACGAGCAAAAAGGTTTACAACAGTTGCAACTTTCCACTCGATCGAGCGATACTTTTAACAAACACCCAAGTACTTGAAAGTTTATGGCCTTTTTCCTATTTTCTAAATTACAAAAGTTTTACCATGTGACAAGAGGTGTGATTTTTATGAGCCATTTGATGGAGTAGTTACCTATTAACTTAGTGAAGCCTGGGCTAAGAGAAAGAGATTTTATAGCATTTCATTCTGATATATCCGGGTGATAAATGTACTTGCACTATTATCATTTTACCATGATATTTGTACAGGACACCCCGACCTATCTGTCCCTGATTGTAAGAAGTTGTCTGTAAATAAACAATAAATATGGGTGGGAAGGCGATAGAGTAGATGACCAAACTTGCGAGTTTGAATCCCGTAGTGTCATTCCGAGGCAAAATAGCAAATTAACAACACCCAGGAGTCTTGACCACCGCTTGGCTCAGTCCCTTTACGGCGTCATGAGGTATAGGACGAAACCAAGAGTGAGGGAGAATTTCTCTCTAACGATCTTCTGTTGCTTAGGTCTCCAAAGCCGAGTTTTCTGTCTTCCCAATCTACAATAAATTTCCGTCTAAACCTCTGACATTTCCCATATCTGCACAATAATAATATGCTTTTCCTCGTCTACCAAAATGTCAAACTCACTGTCCTATTTCAACCGAAATACAGTGTAACGCAGTATCTCTTGACACCAATAGAGCAGAACAATGGGGATTTTAGTGTGATTGAGGGACCTGATTAATAATTTATACTCTCATAAAATCGTATTCGGCGAACTCCCCGGTGTCAATGGTTTTTGCGGATTAGAGTCCCTTTGCTCTTTGAGAATTCCTCGCATTAATTGACCACATTCCCACTGCGGATATTTACTTTAATAGCCCCTATTGTTTCTTTTTTTGTTTTGTTTTGTTTTGGGGAAAGGGAGTGNGGGGGGGGGGGTGGGCGTTGCTTTTGTCCATTTTACTTACATGTTTATGACAATCGTGTAAGATGCAAACAAAAAAAAATCTTTTAACGGAATCCTTTTGATGGATTAACAGGAAAATAGTTCATCTTGTCGAATCAGCCGGTAAGGACAAACATTCCTGAGTCTGTCAGTCACAAAAGCTTCAGTGACTGAGTAATGTTTAAAATACTGATTAAGAAGCGTTATGATTGGTAAACGGGGCTGCCAAGTAAATACACCGTAAGCATAGGCCGGCCTGGTTTAGCCACATGGAGCGCTTTTTTTGGCTTCTGGGCGAGATGAATTGGAAGCTTCTTTTACCTAGGAAATCATGCCCAGAGGGGCGTGCAACTTGTTTCTTAAGCACGGAGCAATACACATCGCTTAGGATGGCGGGTAATGTCGCAAGCCGCACAATTATTAATGAGACTAGTTGGAATAATGGGATCGCGCACAATAATGTCACTAGCAGGAAGAGACGTTGATCCCATTGATCACAACAATGTTACGCCCTTATTATCTTTGTGAGGTCTTTAGTGAATTTGTTATTTTCGTCAGAAAAAGCTCAATATTGTGAATATGATAGTACCAAAATCTGGATTTGAAGAGTATGATAGTGTGAAGTCGCATGAGCGGGCATTAGCCTGGATATGAGACTTATAAACCGCATTATTATTATTATTATTATTATTATTATTATGTTGCTTACGACCGTTTAAACTAACGCGAACGATATGAGATATAGAATTAGATCTATTTTATTCTCAATTTCAACCAACAAATGCAGAATTTAAGCACATTTCATAGCAAAGGAAAGTCAAATTCATTGTATGACTACCAGTGTAGTCTTCACAGGGTCCCAAAGAAACATAATTATATAAGAAATTGCAAAAGAATATTAGGCATGTGCCTATTTGACTGCAGGCACCAGCGCCATATTATTGTTTTGGTGCCGTCAGACACTTGACAGGGGTGCTTGTTATAGCCCGTTCTTAAACAGTCAATTCCAATGAAATTCACATCCGTTTTTTGGTTGTTGTTGGTTGTTTTTTTGACAAAATAGTGAACGATTGTGTCATCAGGTCTTGCTTTCAAATGTAAAACTTACAATAAAAACAATGTAACAGGCCTTATCAGTAAATCATATTCCTCTGACACAGGAAAAGTAGGAACCGGAAGAAATTATTGCTGAAGTTATGGCCGACTATGCCCGAATGACAGTACATGCATAACAACTGAGAGTGATTCATGGAAACGATCAACTGATGGGAACTGGGAAAACCCAATATTAATTAATTAATATTTGCCACCCTGCAAAAGGCGGCCAATTAAATTAAAAGCAAATTGGTGCCTCCGTGGTGATTATCGACCAAAAAAAAACAAAACAGGAGGCACTGGATCTCGGCAGGGAAGGTGATTTAAAGAGAATCCACTGTACATATTGTAGATTATAACGCAGACCACTGCCTCTTTGTATTTCGGTACATTTTGCATGAAAAACTGTGCACTAAGGCGCTGCATAGAGCTTTCATCTATCATGGGTGGAAGACCCACTTCAAAACACAGTTGTTTAACACATGTGTCTCAAACTTATTACGGCATATGCTCACGAAGATAGTTTAAATTTAAATCTTTATTACATATTTTAGAGAGATAGTCCCTTCTCATAGTCCCACATATTTATACTTGAGACACAAAATATATTGACAACCATTCTGTGAGTATGTGAATGAATGGTGTTGAGGAGCCAGGAATACCGAGTTCAAACGTCACTTTAACTTTGAAGTTCGCCTGCCCTCAGCTTACTCACGGACCACGTCATGATCAAAGAAACGTCTAGCAAAGATGCTAACCTACCTTGATGCTAATCCTCCCGCACCGTTAATCTCATAGACGTTAGGAACATGATACACACATCATCATATTTTATACCCGGATCGACTCAAAAATCGTGCAAGTACCTCGGTATCTCATGAACGCTTGAAAACAGATTTACCTAACTTTCATGACTTTTAAATGTTGTTTGTTTGGTTTTTTTTGGGGGGGTGGATTTTCTTAGGTCCTTCACAAAGATCTAGCCTGTGAAAACATTGAGACGCACACTAGCTGGAGTACGTCCCGTGTTCGTAGTCACAAGCTTAATATACACTCTCTTCTAGCTTCATTCTAGCAATAACATTACTAAATATACTGAATCAAAAGAGCTGCATTTCAGTGTACAGACCTTTAATTTGAAACTTGCATCTAATATTCCCACAAAAAGCCATTGAGGACCAACCTGCATGCCTTCCGGTACAACCTTCCTAAGGCAGGCATCACCCTCAACAAACATTAAGGTCACAAAACAAATGGAGAAAGGGGAAGAGGGGGAGTGGGAGCTAGCTCTACACCGCACGACAACGCATCGCCATGTGTGCCATAACTCACAAAAACAAACAAGTTGTATGAAAAGCAATATGTGTGAGATATATTAGGTCGGAAAAAGCTATTAGCGGTCTTCATTGGAAATATTTACAATCGTAATATCCTACATGATACATATACTATGGAAAACAAAAGTTCATTAACCTAATTTAAGCCTACTCGGTCCAGTAGATCCAAATCCCAAGTCATCAGTTTACCCTGTAATTAAATATCCGCGAGCTCTGGTGATGAGGCCAGGCATTCCCACACGGTTTTGATCACTCGCAGGATTAATTATGATTTGTGAAACTATTGACCCTAAATACGTCATTAAAATGAGCTGGAATCGTATTAAATGGCTATGCTCGTGGCGCAACTAATGAAGCCTCATGCGCTTTACTGATACGGGAAATACCATCTTCTACGCCTTTCCTGCTCTCATAAATGGGATTCCTGCTTCAATCCGCCATGCCTATGCGTAAGGCTGTGGCAATCCAATTTTGGAACCAGGAAGTTGCCGTAACTTTAATAATGTGGCTAGGAGATACATGTATAGCTAGAGTTAGATGATTCCAGAGGTAATATCGGTGGTAATTGCATAGCCATATTTAGCATGGAATTTCTTGAAGGATTTGGCTATTGAGGCTATTGTAATTCATGATATGAAACATTGAAACATAATATGCTTGTCAGCACGTCGTTGCCTAAAATATGGCAACTTGAGTATGCCTATGACAGGATAATGGGATAAGTTTGTGTCATTATGCTCTTACAAAAAGATTCAGTGAAAGTATTACGTAGGTCTACATCATCATGAAGCACAATGAAATTTCGGCTTAAGCCAGACTTGAGTAATTTAGTGTCATCAGTTTGTGGTCCGATCAGGAACCTGGCTTTATCCTTCTGGATGTTCTGCCGGCACAGGGAATAACACTGCTGACAGACTAGCCCGTAATGCTCAGGTATCTGGGTCCATAAAGTGTGACAATTCAAAGGTAGTCGTGTTGAAAGAACTGACACTGAAATTGAGGGAAGAGCAGGAGAAGGAGTGGAAAGAGCATTACTACCTAGGAAATAAGGTCAGTAATGGGCAGCTGTAGGGAAGAAGGTAGCTGATGCAAGCTTGCAGGAAGCCTAAGATGAATATACAATCAGAGAGCAACACGGACGATCAGTAGCGAGGTTCTTCGCTCTGTTTTAAGTCGAGGGAATGGAGCTTATGGACCTGTTCAGAGTGAAAAGATGTTGTTTCCGTCAACAAGTAAATAAATTTATTTTCTTCCCACTTGTTCCACACCCCTCTGACCAAGTGTCTAATTTGGTGGGGTCATCATTTGGCTGTCTTTTCATTTCCCCTTAACTTAAAATGGCAGACAACCAATTTCAACCTACTGGTGAGAGCTCACGGCCTGGTGATTTTTTTTTTTATATATCAGTCGAGACACAACTAAAACTGATAAGTGAAAGCGGCCTTGAGATTATTCTCTGAACCGAGAAAAGACTAAAATTGGTGGGTGATCGCGGTCTAGAGGTTATGCTACCAACCGAGAAACGACTAATAACAAAAATTCCAGAAAAGCAAAAAGCAAGTAAACACAAGAAAAAGCCAAGAAAGCCTTTGGCATCCCCCTTCATCAGGACACAGCAGTATAAAAGCTGACAGAAATCTCCTATCGACACTAGTGACGACACTATAACGAGGACTCAAAACTTCAAGAGAGTCTTCGGTATAATCTTACATTTTCTCTTCTCTGTTGGCCTTGCAAGAATTCATGATGACTTAAGTAGCTGCGGCTTATAGTACCTCTCGGAGACACGCGCGCTGTTCTGACCCCAGAAGAAAAAGAGAGAGAGAGAGAGAGGAGAGAGAGAGAGAGAGAGAGAGAGAGAGAGAGAGGAAAAGGGCGAGAGAGGTCTTTGTAGCTAATTATCAGAGGAGTAACCCTTAACAGGAAATTGTCGAGTGTGTAGGTGTCACGAAAAAGAATAAATATCTAATGTTATGACTTAATGGTAGGTTGATTGTTGATAGTTCTCAGTATCATGATCATGACTTAGGAATCATTATCATTGATGGCTTAGATATAATCATCCATGTCCATGTGGTCGAGGTAAAGTTTACTCCGTGAATTGATAAACGCTCAAAAAAACGTAGAATAAATCAGAATGAAAATATCAACAGTATATATCTCAGGTTTACATAAACCTATATACTAACATCGACAACATAAACAGTCCTGGAATAGGAGATTCGTCACTGCAGAACTCAACACGTTCATTCACAGAACACTTTGTTGATTTTACAATGATAGTGTTCATGAATACGGGCAATTCCAACAGAATATCACGTCAGTTACACTAATTTCTGAAAAGCTCTGACTTTACAGCAACCAGTCACAGTTTATATTTAAAAAATAGATTCACCCCTGTTAGAAACAACCAAAACTAATTGCTGTTAAGGCAACGCTTTTCAGATATGAGCATAATATCTGAAGTGGCATTTTGCTGGAATTGCCCCTTATTATTTTTTCTGATAATTTATCATCTCACAGTTTTGAGAACAGGCATTCTTTACGTGTCTAGGGGAACGCGCTATACGCTCTAAATAATATCTCTTGCTAGAAAATCATGCCGGGGCTTAGGGAGTGTGCTGGGGCGAGGAAGGGGAGGAAGAGAAGGAAGTACGACACTGAAGGTACAGCAAAGCTCTGTCAACAAAACCTAAGGGTCCAGTCACCAAGTAAAGCCCACTATCCTACCTACTGTGAATATTTAGTACGATGCATTATTACTATAGTTATATTATCTGCTTATTGTATTATATTGATTATGATATTATAGTGGCGTCGAGTTAGAAGTCGTACTTTTTTATGGCTTCGCATTATCGTATGTTGACACTTGATGTTACTTGATGAAATTGTTTATTTGCTTTAGATCTAGCATAACTTCGCACTGTGCGAGTCATGTAGCCAGTGACAATTCGCGAGCTGAGAGTCAAACGGTTCCATCTCTCAAAATGCCGATTTTGAGATGAAGGTACCAGCTGAAGGTACTCAAAGATGACTAAGGATGTTCAAGCGAAGAAACATATATGCATCCATTCCTAGTTGATAAACTCTGTTGTAACTATAGGTTCGATCTGCCAGTTTCGGCCTCAATACCCCAAACCATTAACTTCCAACTTCTCAAATCACCATTATTGTAGATGGAATCTTGTGACTCTCAACACGCTGGTTTACATCTACAGACGAGCCCACACATGAACATCAGCAGCAGCTGCGACATCGCTACCATCATGCTTATGGTCATTACCTTGAGCGGATTACATGTCTTTCACAGTCTCCAGTGCATTCTTTGCCAATGGCAGAGACGTGAATCAGCCGTCTTTTTCAACTTGGCCAAATCGCGTGTCCTTTCTGTATTTCTCCTAATGCCTTTCACTTCTTTTTGTTCGTCTTTATCTGTAGAAGACCACAGAAAAGAGAGAAGAGAGGGTTATTTGAAGTTATACATTTAATGCAGGAAACTTCCTCGACATCATGCTCTTCCACAGTTCACTGAAATGCAACATTAGTCAAGACGTGACATACTGGCAAAAAAACTCCCCTTAACATCAAGATCTCACAAAACCCATTAAAATACAACATTAGCCGCATTTAGAAAACATTATCGTGATACATCAAAGACCACCGCCAGAGATGTGAGGGACAGCAAAGCCTACGGATTGAAAACGGTCTGGAGCTTACGTATAAATGGAAATGACAGCGACTTCCATGAGTGAACAATACATTGAGACTGACGTGGGATTTGCGTCTTCATCTACAAGGGCTAATCTGCTTGGTCAGTTATTGAGTTAATGTAGTTAAACTCATCGTAGAAGAATGAAAAATGTGAGATGTTGATGGTGTGACAATCCTTCCCTCCCAGAGGGCTTTTGGGATCGTGACGTTGTAGATATATTTTAGCGTTCACGGAAACTGAAGTTCTACAACAAAATTCTCCTCAGCTGCACATGCATACATACAACCTCATACAGAGATTATCAAAAGCCGGCGCCCATGCAAATCTATGTGAATATCGCCTGAAACATATTTTCACAGTATCTCTGAATAAAATAAAACATCCACCTGACGCTTAATTTCTCTTCCAATATCAACCTCTAAAAACCAATCAAAAGGGTTTCTTATAACAAAGAAAGAATGGAAAAGAAAGTAAGAATGAATTAAAGAAAAACTGAAAAATATACCGCCCCGCGCAAAACATCCGTTCGTTATTATCAAAAGAATGTCGCTGAAAAAAGTGTGGGTTTATTATAATGCCATGAATTTTAAACCTAACTTCGAACAAAGACTAGCAATAAACCTGGTAAAACTCTAGCCTCGCCTGTTGAAACCACAGCTGTCTGTTGCTACATGTTTCCGATCTGAGCCTGATGATGTCTAAAAGTCTCTACTTCTTAATATAATCCTTTTTGATTGTCTGAGTAGAATATGTTATGAGACCGAATAAGTCAAATCCGTTATGTTGATCGCATCAAAAAGACACCATCTTTATAAATTTGTGACAGTGTTTGAATACCCCGTGCCTTCGTTTACGTTCATGTATCATGTCGTGCTCTATACAGAAAGTCAAGCATACAAATCTATTACTATTTTGTTCAAAATGTTGCCAGATTCGTTAGAATGCTTGTGTTTCTACTTTCAAATAGTTCTTTAGTCTTGTAGGTACTGAGGAATGAGCTCTCTTCATGCTAATATAAACGCTGCATATTATCCTCTTTTTCAGAACGTTTTTCAAGAGAAATGCGATATTATACATCAGCAAAGACCATCTTACTACTACTATAGAAGTGATATGATTCGCAATGATCTAATTTTCGCGAATTTCGCAGGTTAAGCTTCATTCATGAAAATTGTTTCCAGCAAGAAAGCAGAAGAATATGTTCCGTTCAGGGTTTTTTGTTCCCATTTTACGCAAGAAGGGGTAACCTGTAATTGAACGCAAGTGCCATCATTTCTATTTTTTTTTTTTTTTTGTAATTCTTCAATATTTGGACATTAGTTCTCTTTTTCTGTCACTATGGAGCAGGCTGTCGGTTTGACAATTTTATGTCTTTTTTTTTTTTTAAAACCGGAAACGAAAAGAATCTTCCAACGTACAAACATACAGAGTGACACTTGTGGTTTGGGTTTATTTTCAGCAGACCTTGTCCAACCTTGTTGTTCAACTTTGACACCTTGCTGTAGTTCAAACACTCTACGTATGCGTTGACTACGTCACGAGTACTATGCCAGTACCCTCTGTATTATGACCGAGATGTGTAACATTAATGCATTGTGAAACGATTTCTCTACCAGGTAAATATAGGTTTTATTCTCATTTCGTGTGTGTGTGTGTGTGTGTGTGTGTGTGTGTGTGTGTGTGTGTGTGTGTGTGTGTGTGTGNCCCCTCCACCCCTTCCCCGCCGGGCCTCACGACATTGATATTGTCTTGCCAGATCCACACGACTCA
Source organism: Ellobium chinense (assembly GCA_033807755.1). Taxonomy (NCBI): domain Eukaryota; kingdom Metazoa; phylum Mollusca; class Gastropoda; order Ellobiida; family Ellobiidae; genus Ellobium; species Ellobium chinense. The sequence goes on along the minus strand of JAWQUT010000113.1, from coordinate 1,656,740 downwards.
ACCAGCGCCTCAGCGCCGTCACATGTTTTATATAAGGCAAAAGACAATACAAGCGTCCACCCAGATTTAGCCCTCTCATGAAGGACGTTGTGTTAAATTTGTGAAAAACTGTGGGAACGCCACGAACAAAAAGATAGTCATAAAGAGAACAAAGGCCCTGAATTACGGGGACTCATTATCCTTTGATATAACTGCAACATTAAATTCCCAGGGCAGCGAAGTCAATTAATCTTTCTACTTTAGGCGGACCCATCTCCCTTTGGGGAAAACCTGTTTTTTGTAGCACCTTCCCTTTGCGGTAAGATCAAAGTGCTCGTGACGGAACTGTGGGCGTTCCGTCTTTATTTTCGCCTCGTCCTACATCATTTTAGTGTTTGCACTCTGTTTTTCAGCATAAATTGTTATCATTCCTTGAATTGATCACCCATCTCTATTTCCCAGCTTTAGTGGTTCATTAAATTAATCTCTATCTCTTCCTCATCTATCTATCTATCTATCTATCTATCTATCTATCTATCCTATCTATCTATCTATCTATCTATCTATCTATCTATCTATCTATGCCTGCCTGCCTGCCTGAATGCCTGCCTGACTGTCTGTCTGTCTGCTTGCCTGCCTGCCTGCCTGCCTAACTATCGATCTATCTCTTACACACACACACACACACACACACACACACACACACACACACACACACACACTCACACTTTCTCTCCTGTTCCGTCGTTTCTCCTTAACTCACATTCAGCTTCACTGCATTTAATGGCCTCAAGACAAACTATATGCTCATATATTAACAACGCCTAAAAACAGTGCCCGTGAGCCGTATTTTTCAGATGGTGCATGCGAAATACTCATTTCCATAATTTAAGGAGTTTCCGGAAAGGGAGACAGCACCTCATGTCTGAAGCCATCCATTTAGTGAGCCGGAAAGGTTTACACAAAAAAGAGGAAGAGAAACCCCGATGGGAAAGTCTGTTTCAATCTGTCTAGTCAGGTGCATGCATAGCCATATTGTGTGAGTCGACGGAATAATATGGTATTTATGGAGCTAATGCGCACAGTAAGCAAGGCAAAGCCAGGGATCCTGTAAGATTACATGGGAATATGAGGTGAACTGGAAGATGGCTTCTAGTGTTAAAGAGCAGTTCCTAATTGAGAAAAGAAAACAACAACACAGGTTTCATGAAAGGGCTTAGTGCTGAGTTAGAATCCTTATCCCGCAGGAAGATCATTAATTAATGTATTGAAGTCTATTCTCGGTGTCTTTTCAAGATAATCAAAAGGATTTTTTTAATTGTAGCTACGTCACTGGTTGCTTTGAGCTACCAAAAACGTTAGGATGGAACACATAGGCATAACGCTCTCAGAACGCGTCATGTTAATTATATTAAAGAACAATAACCATGCACATATGATATGAGTATTTTTCCTCAGCTTCCATTTCAGTTAGTCTATAGTTGTCCCATTCAACAACAACAACAACAACAACAACAACAACAACAACAACAACAACAACAACAACAAACTTCCGTTAAGGAATCCCAGAAAAATATCAGTTTGAAAACAAAGTCAGCTGGTTTTTCTTGCTAGGATAAAAGTCTGCCTAGGAAAAGTCAACTCTTAACAAACCAAAATCAAGCCGCCCTTTGTCGGAGTTCCGTGTTCATCAAGAGGTCAGTCCCGTGCCGTGTCCACGAAAGTACTCCTGATCCTCGTTTATACTATAGGGCCTCCAAAGCCACAATTTCAGGGAATTGAGTTACAATTTCCAGTAGGGTAGGGTGTTCGAGTTCGCGAGCAAAACATTAGATGATAATAATAGGATTTCAAAAAAAATATGCAGCTTTTTGTTTTTCTTGAGACGCGAAGTTACAGATCCTGAGGTCATATTATAGATGTTATCTCAGTTTTCTTCGACCTGGCATGACAAAACAGTAAATCATTCGTTTATAAACAAAAGAGAATAGTTTGGGATCGTAAAAGCAGTATAATCACGTCTACCCAAATAAGATCAAACTGATTCTTCGTTGACACACGATAATGAAATACAAAAATGCCCATTTTCTTAAGAATTAACGTATTTTCTTCAGGCTTGACCCATTTTATGACCATTCCACGACTGGACCCGAGCTAGGGCTTCCATTAAATCGTTGAATCTCGCCGATTAGCAAATGGTGAGACAAACGTCTTGGTCGTGATCAATAAATCCATGATAGGCTTAACTACTGGCTGGGAAACAAACTAGCCAGACCGGCTTCGCTTGATTCTGGATTCAGAATTTGGCTGTAACATTACTCTGCGTGCGCATGTATTTCTCAGTGGATCTAAGCTAAATTTAGCGTTTAAACCAGCTGTCCCCTGTGTACTAAAATATTTACGCGATCTTCTTCCTGCTCTTTTAATTATACCAGATGGGGCCATCCGCGTTATCTGTGGTCATATAACTTTTATGAAAGAAATCACGAAATACCCTTACGCCTCAGAAAACTATATTTAGAAAAATGATTAGAGGAGTTGTGGGATACAATAAGTTTCATGAGCACCACAGCTGACCTCAGTATTAAAAAAAAAAAAGGTGTACCCCAAATTAGTATATATTCCAAACAGTGCTTTCATCATTATTTATAGTGATAAATGAGAAAACGAATCCGCATCCGAGCCTCGATAAAGACCGAAGCACTCAATGCACGGCAGAGCCTCCCGTCTAAACTTTGGCTGAAATCAGTCCATCCGACAAAAACACCGAGATGGATTTCCCATATCTACACTCATTCACACTGCTTTTTATATGGTAATGTGTTCAGGCACATCAATACATTCCAAAGAAATTATATCATTTTTTTTCTAAAAAAATATCAGGTGATTTTTCCCGATGCGGGCAGCTTTTTTTCAAAATTCAACTTGAGCAATGTGGTCTCGTTAAACTAACTTGGCAACCCTAGGCTGCAGACTGCACTAGAGGCAATAAGGTCATCTGTTGACTGGCAAGTTATGGGCGCTAATCTTTAGAAAAGATGGCAAGAGTCTTTTGTACGAAGCATTAGTAGATGAACAAAAGTCTAGTTCATGTAAATGCGGAGACAGGTGGGGATAATGCCACTTAATGCAAAATAAAGGGCCATCTACATATTATAATGTTTGACTCCAACAGCACATGTGGTTACCAGACTATTACTATATCTCATTCTCTTTTTATATTGTCCACTGTTAGCAACGAAGTAGAAACAGCCAATAGACATTAACTCTCAATCTCCTACCCATACACTCTGCCAACCCAAAGCCCTATTCACATACTCTATTTCTTGTGTAGCTTTGACTATTTTCGCTAGCTGGCAAGATATCAAAATATCTGTTTTCGTCCAGTCGGAAACATTTCAATTCCTTCTTCTAAGTGGAACGACCAATGTGTCGCTGCTTCAACAAACAACATAACCTTCGGTTCTACTCACACACTGATACAGAAGACCAGGACCAGAAATGAAATCACAATAGTTGGGTTTACTCGAAAATCGATTTTTAAAGTAAAAGTGAAACGAAAGACGCCCACTAGAATAATCCCTAATGCATTCCCTGTTTCAAAGAATAAGTGCGCCCGCTTCTTTAGTTTTGTCTTGTTTAGTTCAGACCTTTATCGCCTAGGGAGTTTAAATATGGTCCAAACAAACGAATGGTATTTTGTGGATGAAGCCGGTTCACCAGTTCGAGCACTGGTGGGAAAAATAAATCGATCCATACATCCAAAATTTATGCACAAAAGCCGCTGCACAAGAAGTGTGTTGCCATGAAAGAAAGGTGTGAGTTTATAATAAGACGAGAAAGTTGTTTTGTTTTTTTTTTTGTACCTAACGTTCCTTCAGATGCGCGGTCGGTGTAAGTTCCACAAAACCGCATCCGTTGTTGCACAAGTCCTGCGAGGTTTTCGAGGGCAAAGGTTTTTCATTCCTCCTTGTGGTGCCCGCAGGACGTCAACAATCCACAATAATAAATTGCGGCAGGATGGATTTTCGATTGCTGTCTCAGGCGATAGAAAATTCGAACATAACGGGATGCCTGTTCGAACTGAGGAAGTGCAAAATAAAAAGGGTAGGGGTTTGCTGGGTGGATTAATGGAAGAGAGAAAGAAAGCGGGTAAGGAGAAGCCGGGAGGGTAGCAACGTGATCTGACGACTTTTTCATTCCGGTTTGCCTTGGCAATAGAGGTTATCTCGCTCTGCAGCGGACACCATGAGAAAAAGAAGTCGTTAAACATGTATAAGGAAGCTTTCAAGGATGAAAGGCAATTTCTGCGCTGGGTGTATGTTAAGTTCAACATCTCGCTGACAGACATCCGGATCCACAAATCCCTGATGAATGTAGATTGACTTGAGGCACCAGTGCACCCGCTCACACGTCCATTGACACGTGCATTGGGAACGGTGGCCCCTTACGAAGTGGGCAGATTAAAAGGAATACGGCTAAGCCACGGAGTGCGCTGACACACTCTCCTCCTTCACTTTCTGACCCTGAAGAACAACCAGTATTAGAGCAGATATTTTTTAACAAAGCCAGGCCAGGCTCGGGAGATAGACACAAAACTACTGCAGTGAGCCAAACAGTGCAGGAATAAGAACCACAGGTTAAACAACGTTTTGCAATATTTACCTTCTCAGGTTCGAAATGAATTTTTTTTTCTACTTGTCGTCTGGATGTTATGCTCACGTGACATGCATTTGGGTGAATAACTATACTATTCAGAGAAAGAGAGAGAGAAAGAGAGACCGTGCGTGTGCCAATGCTATAATGTAGACGGGATTATTGTCATTGTGTATAGGCCATAATAATATTCTTCTGTTTCTTGTTTGCTCATTTGTACTTACAGTACCTGAGCTAAATAAACTTATAGTATTGTATTGTATTGTATTGTATTGTATTGTATTGTATTGTATTGTATTTTGTATTGTATTGTATTGTATTGTATTTTGTATTGTATTGTATTGTATTGTATTGTATTGTATTGTATTGTATTGTATTGTTTCATAATATTATTACTTCTCTTTTTCCATCATGTGTCAATCTGACCTACTCTGCCAAAAAAAAAAAAAAAGCAAGATTCACATAACATAATACTATCTTTGATATCAATTATTATATAATGTAAACATTTCCAGTAAAATGTCACAAAATGTAAGTTGCGAAAGTGTTGCCGAAAGTGTCGAACTCGTTAAGGGACACTAGGGTATTTGTTATGTTTTCACATGTATGATTTGTTCTGCTTTATGTATCCGTATAAGATTGAGATGTAAAACACTGTATCGCATTGTAAATCAAGTTCTCTTCTGTGAATGAAAGACTATTTTCGATGTTCTGATTATTAAAATTCATGCCCTTTATAATTTCCCTTTTTTTTCGTTCCTAGTTGAGTAAGAAAATTCCTATCAACAAAGTGAACACATACATCATCCTTATTGATTTCGAATCTTAACATCTATTTATGAATAAGTTTGCTATTTTGTTCGGGGACGTAAGGCTCTTAGGAAGATTAAATATTCCTTGTTCTTGTTGACATTATGATAAAACAGGACGCATGATTGTTTTCGCTTTGTGTCTTCCTTTGTACCCACTGTTGTTGTTGTTGTTGTTGTTGTTGTTGTTGTTGTTGTTGTTGTTTTCTTGTTGTCATGGTTGCTGCTGTTGTTGTTCGTGATGAACAAAATTAAACTCTCGCAAAATGCGAGCTATGGCAGTGTTGCACTGGGCCGCCATGCGGGTGAAGTCATTCTTGTTACTCCGAAGTCCCATGAAAAAAATCACGTCATCGGATTCTGTGTAGCTTATTACTCCTTTTAAAATATAGGCTGTTGTCATTCTGGTTTACGCCCAGTACAAGACAAGAAGAAAACTCACAGATGTTTGATGACTGATAAAGTCACGAAGAAAACTCACAGATGTCAGATGACTGATACTGCAGTATCAGCAGGTGACAGTTACTGCAGTATACGCTAGTGACTGTAACTATTGTAAACGCTCCTTAAGAGAGTTCAGAATTAGTCTGGTGCTTGATAAATAATGTAGGCGCTGGTCTGAAACAAATTGGACAATCTACTATGGATTGAAGCCAACCACACCTTTCTCAGTGTAAGCGGCTGCCGATTGGTACATTAGAGTCATCTCAATGTCTGGGTTATTACTTATGCATGCTTTGGCTCATATTTGAAGTAGAACTCTTACCAGCTCGATTTAGCACCATTTCGAAGACAGTATTCAAAGGAAAACTAAAGCTGAACAATTCAAAGAACGGTTTCAAAGAACATTGTGTGAAGTAATTCAAAGTAGCGCCAGTTCTTCGGCCCGTTATGAACGCGTCAGTTTGCTGATGAAGAAAACATCACACACACACACACACACACACACACACACACACACACACACACACACACACTTACACGCACACACACACACAATTATTTATTGATATTTCTTGTCTTGTTGCCGCTGTACGTGCATCTTTGATCTGCGAGTTCATTCAATGGACACAGAATATCTGCTCTGTTGGCCTCGATGATTAAAGCTTCGGAAAATGGGGCCAAACCCAATGTACCCTATGTGTACCGAGCGTAAATGAGGTTTGTGTATAGCCGGAACATGAGCTTGTGGTCATAGAGTCCATGTCTGAGGGCCATGCGTCTTCATAATCCGGAGACAGATATTTGGTATTCTATTGGATGTACCAATTATGGCGGATGCGCTAACGGTTGCAGTTTCTCGAAATAACTTGCCAGCAAGTCAAGTGCAAACAAGATTCATGGCCTTCTGATGGCTGTCGAGCTTGTCATCGGGTCGGGCTAATACCCCGTGATAAATCAGTGTCAAGGTCGTACAAGCCGGCAAGAACAGTTGCCTGCTCTTTACCGACTTCCTGTAGAATTTGAGAGAGTGTGGAACAGCTGCCTGATTGGACAGGGTGCTGGGGCAATTTCTGATGGGGGTCTTGTCAGTCATGTTTCTGTGATCGAACTGATGGACATGATTTTGACACACAGTGAGTGAGAACACTGTAAGTCGATGAAATGGATGCAGTGTGGCTTGGTGGACACAGCATGTCTGGCAGGAAGGCTGAAAAACATCTGCGCACATTTCCTGGTAATTGCACTTATATTTGATGGCTGCACCTATGGTCATATTTGATGTCTGCTACCATAACAAATGACGTGGGACCACTAATGTTCACTAAATTTGATCTAAATGTAGACGCTTTTCTCTCTCTCTCTCTCTCTCTCTCTCTCTCTCTCTCTCTCTCTCTCTCTCTCTCTCTCTCTC
>JAWQUT010000113.1:1615847-1637089 GCA_033807755.1 Ellobium chinense | reverse complement strand
GGGGTATGAGAAAACAAAACTAAGAAAGACGGCCAGTCAAACAGTCTACAAGAGAGGCAGACATGATAGGATTAAAGTAATGATTAGAAGACAATAAAAAAACCAACAGTATTTCAGTTTGTTATTCTTGTTTTTGTCGTCATTATTGTTGTTGTTGTTGTTGTTGTTGTTGTTGTTGTCGCTGCTCCTGATACTAGTGCTACTAGTGGTGATACTGGTGGTATTGCTGGTGGTGATGGTGATGGCTTCTGACGAAAAATGTCGTCAGAGATTTCCACGTGAAACCCAAATTTAATTATTTTAGCCCCGCTGAATAAAAGACAGGGTGTCATGGAAACGTGTGGCATTATTTTCCATTATATTATCCTTAACATGATTTACGTCGTGTTGCCCAAACTCAATCATCATGACAATGTGAGTTTAATCATGCATGCCACATCTCATGAAAGATAGTCTAGCCATTCGCAAATATGTATCAAGCCTCAGGAGATATCTCATGGCTTAACTGGACATGACTGTGTCATTGGGAATGCCACATTTTCTTGCAGAAATAAAGGTCATCCTGTCTGGATTAAAAAAGTCACATTTTAAAATTCAAAACGACTAGCATATCAATTAAGCGCAGATAAATTCATTACATCCCTCTGCGACGTGCGATATATTAGATCTATGCCACAGTCTCGTGCATTCTTTATCTATGACATTAAAGCAAATAAGAGTGTCTTTAGAGATGAGATATGCCAAGGGAATAGAGATCTGTTTTTTTGCACAAACTGTCCTGCACTCAAGCTGAACTCCGAAGTTCCGGCAAATTTCGAAGGCAGATAATCTGGACTCTACTCTAATGCTCCACTTTGAGTTTGGCGTAGGGTTAGGGTTAAAAAAGAAAGGAAACTTGGAAGGTTTCTATACAGAATTGTCTAAACACAATTTCTATACAGAATTACCATTGTCTAGGCACAGTTTCTATACAGAATTACCATTGTCTAGGAATTTTTTTCTGTTCCTAACTTTAATTAAACTAAGCTCTATGCGTGTCTGTTCTTTGCTGCTTGCAAGAAGGAAGTCAAACAGTCAGAGATCTACGTTCTGCCAGCCTAAGTATGCCTTACATTAAGATTTAGGTTTATGCATGACGTAAGGACAATATCTTGCCACTCTCCCAAAAGCCTATGCTGATGAACTCCGAAAGTCCGGCAAGTTTAGGGAAGCTGACAACTCACGACTTTAAGCATGCGATAACGCTGAAGGGGCAGCATGCCGTACGCATATGCAACCCACTGTTGAATCTCGGTGAAGCGAAAACTGACGTTCACAAGTGTTGAGCCCCTAACCTTCATGACAGATCAATCTTAGTGTCACTCATCTGGTCATGTTATTTCAAAATAAAGAGACCTTATTTCAGCTGCCAAGTGACCTTTCCAGTGCTGCACTAGTCACTTGCCAACGTTTATTTCCCATAGCCTCCGTTTGTTTCTTCACCAATGCCGGGTCGCCTTAAGTCTAAGAACACTTTCTTTGTTTATCTCCTACAGCTGTGGCTACAAGGCGCCAAGATCCGCGGCGGATGTACTATATATAGACCCACATTAAGTTTACTTTCAATCAGGATCTCCGAATGACCAACACTTAGCCACCAGGAAGCGGACCGTTAATCAGGCTAGAGCGGAAATCGGGTGACATTGTTAAGGAATGAAAAGATTTAAGAGTTTGTAACGAGGTGCCACAAATCTGATCTGTCTGGGCCCCTATTCAGGTCAGCATTTAATATTTAAGCTTGTAATAAACTTAGTATCGGGAAGAGACAAGCGCGCTAAATATTTTGCTTTAAGAGGTCTCAGATTATTTAACATTACAAAATATCATGTGGACGACTGACGGCACACATTCTCCACCTCTCTGAACCAGCTTCATGCAGTTTGATAAAGCATCGATGGCAAACATGTAATTCTTTTTAAAATTGATTTTGTGCAGAGCCATAGGAGTTTGCTTCACCACCGATTTGGCTATTGATTTTTGTTTTTTTTTAATTTACCATGTGAGTAACAGCGTCATTGTGGGTGACCTTTTCCTTGGTCAGAAGCTGCGTATCTCCTGTCTCCGAAGTTATAGAAAATGTATTTTTCCATATCCGTTTTACCAATTCCATCTTTTAGCATCCATGTTTTGCTGTTTTGCTGAATGCAGCCCACTTGACATTATGGGACAAAATTCCTCAACTTTGGCAGTGTTCAAAGGGTGCTTGGGATCAATAAAATTGTTGGGCGTTATGTTTTATCATAGCATTATCGGTTCCCTGACTTGACGCTTTTGACTTTCATTACTAAATGAGGAGCCACGTTAATGCGGAGAGATGTGGTCCGGTCATTTGTTTCAAGCAAAAAGTGCCTGCAAAATGGCGGATGCTTAAGACTTGATGCATCCGAAATTTCGTAGTTCGTATGGCTCTGGGGCATAATGTGCTTTCCACTTCTATGCCAAACCACAGACGTGATCCTCGCCTTAGGTGCAGACAGTTGCTTGTTACAACATGATATTATAGAGGACTGATCCACTGTCCAGACCTGAGACGTGAGTCACATCCGTGGTATGGCCTAGAGGTGGATAGCGCTTGGGTCCCTATGCTATACTAACGACGATTTATTAACGTCCAGACGTCATCCAGATGTTTAACACTTTGTTCAGTGTTTTTATTTCCAGCCACAAGATTTCTACAAATTTAAAACTGTTCATGTTCTTTATGGGATAGAGAAGTTTTGAGTTTGGGATACAACAGGGCATGCAACCCAGAGAATAACAGTTTGCTTTGCACAAATTGAATAAATGATAATAATATTTACTGCCTACAGTTTAGGATGATTCTATAAACTTCTACATGGGTGCAGTGTTTCAAAAGTCTGCAGAGTACTGTATTTTGGGGTCACTGCATAAACTATCAATTATTTTTATTATTATGCTGCAGCTTTTCTATAGATGACCTTCTCCATAATCAAAAACGAACCATGTGGAGCCAGCAACTACTAAGCAGCCCCTGTAGAGAGCTATTACCTGACATCCCTGCTAAGCCACCCATACTAACATCTTCATACATCCTTCATGCGCCTCATTGTCACATGAGGTCCGCACGGCAAAACGTCATCCATATCTGTCCCTTGCAAGCTTCTGGCTTTCCCCGAAAATGTTCTGTCCAATCTCTCCAGCCTCACTTGATAAGATTCTTCTCAGATTTTCTTTTGGATGGCCTCTTTCTTTTTCCCCCAGTATTTTCCACTTAAGGGTTTGCTTTGCAATTTTAATATCATCTCTTCTAAGGACGAGCCCAACAAATGTCCGTCTTCTCTTTTCTCTGACTGATGACACACTGATGAAGTTCTACGCATTTTAGAGAAATAAAATTGTCATAAGATGCGCACACACACAATGACAATAACGCTAGGCTTGGCATCTGTGCCTTTGCTGTGTAACCCAGTCTTGGTCTTCTTGCCGTTTTGATTTGAAGATTGTCAAATAATTTGACAATTGTTCTTAAAGGAACAGTACGTCAGTGGGAATACGCTCGCTTTACAAGGGTTAATGTTAAGGCTACCCTTGGGAAGTGCTGGAGGGAAGCAGATGCAAGATGCCGTCTCACAGAGACAGACACACTGGTGTGCGCTCAAAATAGTGTACTTTCGTCTTTTTTTTTTTCAAAAATCCACTGTATTTTATGTTGTTTTTTTTCTGTCTCAAATTTCACCTTGACGTCAGTCAAATTAGTCTAGTTGAGTGAAATTAGGTTCTTTGATAATTATATAAAGTGGACACAGCTGGCAGTGAGGCGCCTGGGTCATCTTTCATCAAACTAAACAATCCGCACAACCCCCATTATNGGGGGGACGTATGAGTGTGTGTCTGTGTTTCTGTGTGTCTATGGGGAGGGGGCGGGTGTTTGTGTGTGTATATAAGTGTATGTGTCTATGTCTGTGTCTGTGTTTGTGTCTGTTCTTGACATAAAGTTATGACCATTCCCACCTGATGAGCGTAACTCCCGTGAAATGGACCAATTTTCCTCACTCCAGTTAAACTGCTTCTGATTCATTATTGATTGAAATGACCATCTCCTTCGTATAGTTGGAAAACATAATGGCTGGAATTATTGTGTCGCCCGAGTTAAATGCCAAAGCCACGCTGACAGTGGTATACCACAGAATATGGACAGCCAGGAGGACGTGTCATGGGCAATCTCACAGAATACATAGCTTGGTTGGTTAGTCGGTCGGTCGGTCGGTCGATCGGTTGGTTGGTTGGTTAGCGATATTTATGGTCTTCTAGATGAGTTGCTTTATTCCAAGATTTCCAAACAACCCAAATATAATTTCCTTACAAAGGAAATGTAGAAGAACTTAATCAGGGATGAGTAAAAAATACAGTTTTTTTTGCTTACACTTCTACGATAACAAAAGGGTTTATGTCTCGTACCAAGCTAACTCCCGCTCCCGTCTCTCCACACTGTTGCTGCACCCAGCAGGCCTGGTCATTCTAGAACGTTCTCAACTCCCCGGGGAGCACACAGTGCCCCTGCCAAGTACAGGCGCTGGGCAATATCATTCTGACAATATCATCCACTGTTTATAACCAGGTGCCCATTTTACAGACGGATGTATGAACTAAGCAAAATGTGAATGAAATGCTTTTCCAGGTTACTTATGACGCCCTAGCCATCCATCCACGTTTAGGAACCTCAACAGTCACGTAATTGTTTTCAGAATTCAGCTTAGTTGCATTGTTTGCAAACAAAAAAAATTTAATATCCTCTGGTGTTATTCATATATACTGGATTGTCTGGGGGTCTTTGAAACCTCTTGTTGTTTTTTCTTTTGACTCTATTAACTTGTTGTGTTATTCTACTTTTTGCCCGATCTTTTAAGAGGACGATAAAGAGGGGTCAACGCCCAAAATTTTTCACAAATCTCTTTCAAAAGAGGTCACCTCAAATTCTGATTTGGTCCCCAATTTTTCAGTTATTTTCATTCGGCTGATTTTGACCGCGTGCTAATACATAGGCCTACACACTTCATATTTTCTAATCTAGAAGGCTCAAATTGTACATGAAACTTTAAAATTTGATGCTTTATGAAGATCACAGGTCATTTTACATTTTTCTACACCCTGCCACTGGCTGACAGGGCCCCAAAAGAGGGAGATTTTATATATTAGCAGATTAGTTGGGTTGTTAAAAATAAGTGATTTGCCCTTCTAATAGGTGCCAAAAACCTTGGAAGTCTTCGAATAGGGCATCCCGTTCTGAAGGATTATAAGTATCTCCAAATAACCAGCCAACCTGGAGGCTGGGGTAAGTCTGCGAGATGCTATAGAATATTATATGGACCGCACATATCTGGCTCATCTTCAGTGTCCGTTGTCATCACTGTTACAATAGTATGCCGCGCCATCTTCACGCGTGCTGTGAATAGGTTAGGCTATTTTATTTCATGACTTTAATTAACAATATAATGTGACATTTAGCAAGAGCTAGATCTTTGAAAGCAATCAAACTGAAAACCTGATTCTGTTCTATCTAAAGCGGACTCATAGTGACATTAACTTTCATTGATCTCTATGGATTTCTACAGATCTCTGATGCCCAGTCCTTGCCGAATGGTTGATAGATATTAAAAAGGTTGGTGTTTGTTTTCGTTCGTTTCAGTTGGTTGCTTTTTTTTTTCGTCTGCTGCATGTCACAAAACTACAACAGGGAGAAAACGTTCGGGGTACGCATTCAGCTTTTCAACAGAAGTAAGGCGTGATCTAGCTTGAACAGATGTTCACACAAGTAACGGTTGGGAGTATCGTACTCGGAAATGAAAAATAGAGAGAACAACAGAGAACGAGGATAATTATGCTGAGTGAGACGAACTGGTGATCTACGTCAGTGGCGCCTCGCCGTTTTTTCGACGCTCGGAACCAGGAAAACAAATATGCCGTCACGACAATGTGATAGATAGATAGAGACGTGACAAAAAATACTCAATACAGATTATTTTCCCGGGCCAGCATATATTTATCGTGCAAACAATGTTTTCTCTTATTTTTCTCCCTGCTCCTTCGTAATGCATCAACAAACAAAAATAATTGTCAAGCATACATAACGTAATGACGCTCATTTTAATAGCCTATAATGTCTCCACATGTGTACATAAACATATTTACGCTCATTTTAATAGTTTTATTCTCTCTATATATGTATATATAATTTGAAGCTCTGCGCAAGAATCTTCCTCTCTTACTCATTCGTAGTAGCAGAAACGTCCGGTAGTCCAAACATCCGTCCAACTTACAGTCGTCCGTCGACCAAACATTCAGCAATGCACTATCAACATCACGTCTCGCAACGGTCGGTATCTTTACAGTCAATAAAGCAGGCATTAAGCTCCCTTCTGCTATGCCTTTGCACTCCAAGACTAGGGGCGCAAGGATGTTGTTGTAGCAGACTAAGACAAAGCACTCACCGGGTCATTCTACATGTTATTCCACGTATCTCTTGTTATCATAAGGATAGAGTGTGTCTATTTGCTTGATTTTGTTTGTTTGTTTGTTTTGTTTGTTTGTTTTTGGTAGGTTGTTTATCTATATTTAAGATGCCACGCGATTGTGCTCAAAGAAGGAAACGCCAAGAATTCATCAAAGCGGGTTAAGGCAGTTTGAAAACGCGGAACAACAAAGTAAATGGGGGATTAAACAAGGTCTGGAGAAGATACTATTCGTACATGTTTGTTGAAAGAAAGAAAGAAAGAAAGAAAGAAAGAAAGAAAGGAGGTTCCCTGGGCGTTCAGAAAGGGAACGGTCAGATGTAACACTCGCCACTGATGTAACCAGGGAAAAGTTAAAATAATTTCAGAGGCTTTATACAAAATCTTTGCATTAATTAATGAACTGAGTTAACTAAAGTGACCATTACTAACGTTTTATGAGCTTCCCGTGGTTACAACAGTGCGCTAACTAACGTAAGGACTATACATACGGCAACAGAAAACGCCCGTTAGTACCTTCACCTTCAGAGCGCAAACCCTTCAGATCCTGAAAAAGGCATGTCGTGTCGCTGAGACATTTAGCATTCTCTCTCTCTCACTACGAACTGGACAAAGCTGAAACCGCCAGATCCACAACAAGAGGAGAGAGGCTGAACAAGGTTTATTGGGGAAACGCCCAATCCATAAAAGTGGGATGTGATCATACGACATAATGACAAATGACCGTACCGATTAAACATCAAACAAATATTCATCAAAGAATGAATCAAGAAATCAATTGACCAGTCAGCGCATCGGTCAATCGATCACTCAATCATTCTACTCATCAATCAATTAATCAGTTTTTTTATATTTAGCACTCAGATCCAATGAGAATAAAGGTGGGTGTTTATATGTGTCATGGTTTCTGTGTCATGTCTAATCCGAATCCGGCGGAATCGGTCTCTAAGCGTTACCGCCTTTGAAGTCGGGCATCATGGTAATACAATAGTCGTCCTGAAATCCAAATAATGCCACATGCGACTAAGTTTATCCTCTAAAGTTAAAAAATATTACGAAGGTTTAAATATTCTGTTCTGACCTAGACGACCCAGTTTCTCAGACTGCCTCCTTTATTTGATTATTAGCTCTGGATCCTTGTTTAAAGAAAACGAAAGTGCTCCATGCTGACCTCCTTGTAAATTGTTTTGACGAGACACAAACTCGGGGATATTATTATGGAACAGAAAATTAGCTCAGTTTGCGGACGACTGATCAAGCAGGTTGAGAGCTCTAGGTTTCTACTAATTTGCTGGCGCAATGTGATTCAGGCAATAATCAATGCTACTATTTCAAGTATAAGAGATGTACAAGAAATATTCGTTGGTAACCTTTAGACTCATAAAAACAGTATGATGCTTATTTGTACTTGGGTGAAAAAACTGGCTTTAATTCTATTCCAGTTCTCCTCTCTGCCCTATTGAGAGATAAGAACCAAAACATGCGCTAGTGTTTTGTAAGGTGAGTCGATTGACGGCACTGTTAAAAGCAATGCGGTCTCATGTGAGTGTATCCAACAGCAACTGACACTGATAGATTTTACATTGAACAGAGACCTCACTGTTTTTATGCTGCATGCACAATGAATGAGCAATTCATTAAATGCAGTTTAAAAAGTAAAATGCAGTTTCGTGTCAGTGTATTCTAATGCAACTGACACTGACAGATTTTACACTGAACAGACCTAACAGTTTTTAAAACTGCAAGCATAGTGAAAGAGCTTGCCATTTGTATTCTGAACCCTGGATGAAGTTGCCATGTGTCGACAAAACTCAGTAATAAAGCAGAAACGAAACTGTTCTGAGCCAATTTGCGTGTGTTACGTCAGCGAGTAGACCTGAAAGAGATCAAACGACAGCTGGCATGTACATATAAATCAAACTAACGGGGTTATTCTGGTACGATCTTCTGAAGTTCAATTAGTCTGGACTGGTCCGAAATGAAAGCAAAATCGACAGCACGTCCAAACTTCCACAGACCCCCTGGGTGACAGCAATGTCCGGGACGGGCGGCCTCGTCTCATCCACCACCTCAGCTCGTACCAAAACCATTATGTTTCCCCGTTTCACTCAAGCTAAATGGCAATGTAACAGTACGTTTCGCCTGATCAATAGGTAGGCTTGCTAAATATCAATAAATTATTAAAGAAGATCGTTTCTTCCACACGACGAAGCACGGGAATTGATCATCCGTCTTTGGCTTACTGGGGGTGCTTTTGAAATCCATTGCATGCGTCTCCGTCAACGGTATGGGTATAGCTATATCGTTATCATCAATGTGTTTTTGCTGGAAGCCAAATTAATCAGAAAAACCATCAGGGCTCCTTTCGGACTATGCAAGAGTTAAGCCAGTCGCTGTGGGGTGCTGTCATAAAGTCGTGCGGCAACGAGATTTTTGGAATGATTGTCTTCATTAGCTATTCTTACACTCTGGTGGATTTACTGCATTGTTGTGAAGATTTCCATGAATGTTATTGGAAATCTAATGGAAATTAACAATTTCCCCTGAAACGTAGCTGGTGTATGTGCCGGACAGGGGTCAGGAAGTAATAATTATTACATGTGCGAATGGGTAAGCGTACAAAGGAGAGGAGATCTTAACTTGATCTGGTTGGTCTACCTTTTGCGCCTTGGTTTTTATATTAAATACATTATATATAATTTTTATATTATATTGTTTCCGCGCTCAGTGTGTAGCACTTCGTAAGAATACCCAGGAATGAGAAAGAAGTGGTGAGAAAGAGGGCGAGGTGTGAGTGAGTGTGTATGTGTGTGTGTTTGGGTAGAGGCGGAAGAGAGGGAGAAAAACAAAGAAATAAAATCGAATTGCAAATATATGAGTAGAGACGGAACATGGATGGATGGATGGATGGATGGATGGATGGATCTGCAATCGTTTGCAAATACCTGTGCAGCCAGACAGGAGAGCGCACAAACTGCAAGGCTATGAGAAGAGCAGATAAAACAGAATCAGAGAAAAGCGAGTGCAGAAGAAACTAAGTCAAAGCATGTGATGCACGTTACACATCCCATTAGGGCTTGCTGGTGCCGCCGACCAGACGAGAAGTAATGGTGTGTGAAAGAAATCTTCACAAAGGCCCGTTCCACCGTGACAAATAAGCCGGTCCGAAACGGCCAAAATTTCGCTCGAATTGGAATCTTCCCACTAACATCTGTCAATAACATGTCTGCTGTGTGAAATACCTCTCTCTCTCTCTCTCTCTCTCTCTCTCTCTCTCTCTCTCTCTCTTCCGAGTCGATCAGTCACTCTCTCTCCCTTTTCCTTGAATTCCATCTTACGTCGGCTGGCACATAACACGTCCAAGTGTCCAAGACCGGAGAAATCATGAGACACACAGAGCAATCGCCGCGGGGGCTCCGTGGTTTCCAAGAACCCAAAAGACTGGTTCTTTCAAGACGCAAGGGGCCCTACATCTCTCAATGGCTAAATGGGGCCCTGCTCTTCTCAAAGACCGATATACCTACTAGCGTCAAATTCCATTATGAAATGGCATTGTTGTAATGCCTAAAGATTTTGCATTATGTTAATCTTACCCTGAATACACAAATACGACATATATACATGTACATATGTACTTTCTTTCTCTCTCTCTCTCTCTCTCTCTCTCTCTCTCTCATCTCTTTCTCTCTCTCTTTCTCTCTCTTTCTCTCTCTCTCTCATCTCTTTCTCTCTCTCTCTCTCTCTCTCTCTCTCTCTCTCTCTCTCTCTCTCTCTCTCAGGCTCCTGCATTATGTAAATCTAACCCTGAATACACAGGCAATTACATACACGTACATGTACATAATAATAAACTCTCTCTCTCTCTCTCTCTCTCTCTCTCTCTCTCTCTCTCTTTCTCTCTCTCTTTTTCTCTCTCTCTCTCTCTTTCTTCACGACTCACACCGTGATCTAAATATCATTTCAAACACTGCGCAGCACGAGCACGCACGTACCAAGATTACCCCCTCACTCAGTCTTTGGTCTGTTTTTATGCTCTTTCCTAGCCTAACCCATAACTCTCCTTCCCTATCAGTACTTTGTCAGCGGTATAATGTTGTATCACTGTGGACAGGTAACTGGGCGAGGTATGTATACAATCCTGTATCCAAACATCAATCAACAAAGGACGATGGTCAGTTCGGCTCCTGCCTATTTGTTTCGAATGCACTGTTACGCCCTTCTAAACTACCGTCTACTACAGGATGATGTACCTTTTTGCCTCTCCCATTCCTCCTCCTCACTCCTCTGGCCTTCCATTCGAGATTCCAATCACAAATTTGACACGGTTGACGCGGTCGATTGTGCGTAATCCATGCCGATTATCAGCAAACTCCGCATGATCGAAACATTAAAATGTCCTCAGACAATAATAGCATGCTGTAGTTTTATAGACACATAACTGGATATTCGTGGTTACTTTAAATCCAACCAGTTGCGTGCTCCCAGTGCGATGTTATTAGGTAGAATCAACTGTACCAAGCGTGAGTGCATGAGGTATATGTGTGTTTGCAAGGTTGACTTAAACCCTTAAATCAACACTGCAGCTGGACTTTATAGTCTCGGAAGGAGCGAGGGCCAGAGTTTGGAGAGGGAGAATGGGGGAGGGGTGTTGAGGGTGCTGATATATTGCTCGTGGTATTACAGGTAGAGCTGCTGATCCCAAAGGATGTTTATTGTGACTGTTATCCCGCTGACACTCTTATAAACTTTTCAATGCCAGCCTCGCCTTCCCCGCCTGAAGCCAGAGAGTAGGGGGATGTAGAGCAATAAATAATACCCATCTGCACGAGAATCATACCCATTCCTCATCGTCAAGCTACACCCATTCATCTTCATGACTCGCGCGAGTGTGAGTATTTAATAATGATACCTCTGAAGTGCGTGAGTGGAACCTTGATAAGCCAGCAGTGCGCGGGTATATTATTTACCTCCATACCTACCTGGAGTCTTAAAATGCGATAGTACGGGTACTTCAAGCCAAACATGTTTTTTTTCCTCCGACATACTTTCGATTTTTTTTTTTTTGCTCTTTCTGTTTGTGCGTTTGGTATGTTAAATTTCACGAGCACACACCACCTATGCTATTGTAAACAAACACTCAACACGCGTTCCCCTTCTTTCATTTCTGTGAAGGTACTATAGGTAGGTATGGCGTCACTAATTGGTTTAACGGTCTCTGTGTATTTAATTAGGTGTTGTGTTACTTATCTACCTACCTAACCGACTATAATTTTACCTGTATACCTCCACATCCACCCAACTATCCGTCCATCCATTTATCATTTTCATCCGTCTAACCGACCGTCTGATATCTGTCTGCCTACCTGCCGGCCGGCCGGCCTGCCTGCCTGCCTGCCTGCTGATCTGTCTGTCTGACTGTGCGTGTCTGTCTGTCTGTCTGTCTGTCTGTCTGTCTGTCTGTCTGTCTGTCTGTCTGTCAAGCTTGCTGGCTATCTATCTGTCTGTTAAGCTTGCTAGCTCTCTGTCTACTTCTTGTCTGTTATTTTGTCGGTTCCTGGGAATGACCATTCGTCCACCTATCTATTCGTCTGAATGATTGTCTGCTTACGTTTAGTCTGCACCGTCCACGTGCCAGCAGCCTCCATACATGCATGCCTGCCAGCCTCCCTGTTCTCTACAAACATTGTTTGAATGCCAGTACATAGCCTCTGCCAACATCATCCGTCTGCACTGGGCTAGACGTTTCTCATCATTTGATGTACATGAGTTTACAAGTGAACTGAACAAGAGATCTGCCCCTCTCACCTCACCGAGTTTACACTGTAGTAAAGTGCTCACGCACACGTTCAATTTTTTTTTTTTTTGGTGGGATTCTTGACAGCACCGATAAGAACAGTAACTCTTGCGTCATGTTTCTTTCAAAGCTGGGTTAAGTGAAAACGGGAAAATGCAATACAGTATAGCGTTGGGAACATTCGCAAAGAGGTCAAATTTTACAATAATAATAACAATTGTTTATTTAGCTCCAGAGGGTATCTTGATCAGAGCAATGTATACATACAAATAAGTGAAAAGAGTGGAAACAAAATTAAAGGACATGCAATTCGAAAACAATACAAGAGAAAGGAAAAACCGTTTTATTTCGTTAGGACTTATTTTTTTCACAGCCAGAAAATGGGGATTAAAGCAGCTGGAATAGGTAGACATAGATCTACTTAACTCTATATTAAAGTGTGTTGATAGTTCCTTATAATTCTGTGTTTTGACAGAAAATCAGAAAAAGCCTCCACTGCATCATGGAAAATGTTATCTATGAGACTAGTTAAACAACTAGTGATGTCACAAATGACGTTTGTCTATAGATCATCACCCTTGACCGAGAGAATCGCACCATTCTTTGGTGTGCAGTTTTGCATAGAAAGCCGATGCACTCATTGTGATAAATTGCACACCATGTTATGTGCATTACATCATCTGGAAAAGAATAGCGCTTCCTTTTAACGTGTAATTTAAAGGCCTGCTAGAGATATAAAAGATGAGGCTTGGTGTGATACTTGACAAATCTGAATGAAGTCGTAAACTTCACATTGAAGCGCTATTTTTCCCAATTTCTCCAGTTAAGCATTTCATGAAAGTTTCCCAGATTGCTAGTTTATGAGTCCCTCTGAACGTTTTGGTAAATGTCATGTTGATATCAAAACGTCAAGTATTTGAAATACAAATAGAAATCGATCTGAATCGAGGCAAATTTTTTGAATTCTCTATGGCCACTGGTAGACAGGGCCTGCAACATTCGAGGGTTGACCGACCTATATCTCTAGATAAAAATAGAGGAGGGTAAATACATCATAATCATCCGATCAGCTGATGTACTCTAAACACATAAACATAGCGCGAATACAATTGTTTTCGCGTTCTTTGGCCTTGTGGCAGCAAAGACGCTGGAACAAGATAGTAATCGGGTTGTTCGATCACAGACTGCCACAAAACAAATCAGCGAGCCACAGTGAAGCTACTCGATTTAGCTTAGGCTGCCCCTTTGCTCCCAACTCCCAAATGACGCCATCCCCACCCCCTCGGATTTTTCCAGTTTCTTTTGATTTTATTTTTAAATACACTCGTGCCGGAAAAGCATCTTGGATGAGATCAAAGGATCAAAGGGAAGAGATGAAGTTATAAAAACTGAGAAGTAAATGAATGTCCTCTGCGTTATGTCGGTGGAGACAATTTTTTAAAAATTATGATCGAGCCATCCTTGTATCTCCAGTCCCTCCTTATTTTTTTTTCCTTTTCAAACATCGTGAAACGTGTCATAGTCATACTCTCTTTATGAAGCACCAACTGCCCAGTTTAAAAAAGAAATGTTGATATAATATATGAATTCCAAAGTGAACGCCCTAAACCATTACAATATGTATATTAGCATTAAATTCTCTGTAATTACGTCTTTGACGTATATACAGTATGTCTATAAATATGTCTTCTGTTAGAATGTCAATATGTCTATCTGTCTGTGTGACTGTCTGTAAATTATTTTGTCTCATTATTTTGTCTGTTGATTTATCTGATTGTTTGCCCATTGTCTGCTTGTTTACAGTGTCCAATGGTAACTGTGTGTCCATATTTCGCAACATCTTTACAACAGAAATTAATTTCTGAAATCTGGACTCTATTCTGAAATTTGTGCTTATTCTCATCAGCCGCCCTTTCCCATCCACAGCCGTAAGTCAGAAGCCCCAGAGAAGTTCTTTTTCTTCACACAGCTGTTTCAATAAGCCCTAGACATAACAAGAAAATATTATAGTGCCTTATGGTGTTCATCTTGTGCCCTAGCAACTACGAATGCCATTTACCGAAAACCGCAAGGCTATAATGTTGTTGTTCACAGATGCAAGCTCCGTCCATATATATGCCTTTTTCTGATAAAATGACGTCTGCGCATGCATTCCGACGGTTAGGATCCGATGGCACATCTTCAGGTATACTTTTATGTATCGTGTTATGTGTGTATGTATATATATATATAGATGTTAAGTTCTCGTTGTAATTTTACGAGGCCACGAATGTGAATCACCCCATCGGCTGCACCCTCACTGTGAAGAGTAGTTCCAAAATAACTCTAATTGAATTTTGGCATCTGAAATCTACTCACTGCGGCGGCTAAATGTAGCGAAGTGTAACCGTGTATACAGGACACTCATAGTGAATTAATGTACGCACCACAATGTAATAAATAACTCCTAAACATTATAACCTTAAGGTAAATTCGATAATAATAATAATAAATAGGTTTATTACGAGACTACCCCTGAACTACAGAGGCGGGCAGGATGTGATCATCTGTTTGCACTTTAAACAAAAATATGTGCCATGCATCATACTGCCTAAGATTTAAAATGTAAAGTGTCGCAATGTCGTATAACATCCTGAGCTAAAGTATCTACTACCTGACTAAAAATACTAGTAGTTGGATCCAAATCTTCAGATTGCAGGACCTTATTTGATTTTAAGAAATTGGACTATCAGAGACAGTAGTAGCAGGGTATAAAAATCTGTCCAAAGGAAATAATCGTATAACATGAAACTACACTGTTAAAGTGGTGAAATTCAGTGGCTTAGGTTTTAAAAAAATAATTGTAGACGTTTCCCAATAGCTTCAGCGAATTTCATTTGTGCGGGTCTGTGATCTGCTAATGAAGGCCAACTTTTTAACCCCCTTCGTCTAAATTAAAACTGAAAAAAATAAAATGAAAGACGCCTACTGTAAACAGTGTATAATTTGAGCACAGTAGTGGCACCAGACCTTGCCCATCTCGGAAGGTTCGTGTAGTTTGAGGAGAATATTCTATTAAATGGCTTAAAGAGGCTAGTTTTTAAGATTAGTCCTGGCTCTCTTAGATGTCCTACGATATTAAAGAAGGAAATCGTCTTGGAACTCTTTGTAAATGACTGCAGAGATGATACCTGTGTACGAATATTACGGAACATAGAGAAACCTCAATACCTCATTCCAGATTCTGACATTTGCCTAAGGTTTCTGAAGCATGCCTCCATTTTCCGCTACCCATAATGCGTCGCATGCCTCCCTCGTCGGCATGAGAAAGTAACAGTGACCCAGGGCTGCCGCTCGGATTTTTGCCATTTCACTAAACTCGAAGACCAAATTTCACTGAATTTCTATAAACACTCATTTCATACTCATTGGAGGTATATAATTTCATACATAGCACATGTTGGATGCATACTGGATGCATTAGTAGGTGAGATAAATTACTAGAAGTATGAACTGAACCAATAACAATAAAGAAGTAAAAGACACTTAAGATTTCACCTCATAGCGGCGCGCTGGATCTACAAGACTTCAAGAGTTTGATTGTCATAAGTATATGTAAGGAACTTACATTTTTAACGACTTTCTGAATTTAAGCTTGTGATGTGAATGTCTGTCTATTTGGCTGAGTTTTAGTACGCATAAGGTTTTTGTTGGTTTTTTTTTGGTATATTTATAAAAATCAGTAATCAATATTATCATTTGCCTAACGAGTAAGCCTAAATGTCAAAACAAATTAATTTAAAAATAACTATTGTTCCGCACTGGCAACATTTCATGAGAGTTCCCCATTTTGCCTTTTTCCCCACACTAGATCTTTAGAAAAACTCAATGTCACAACAAGATCTAGTGAAAAACTACTACGAATGGCAGCCCTGCACTGATCAGAACTCCTCAAAGCTTCCAAAACCTATGAGCACGCAGTGTGCATGCCTTGAGCCAGCTCTGTAAGAACATGATTTGTACCTCCTGTCAGTTTCGGCCAGGTGGATGCAAACTGTTACATGCTCGAGATCTCAGTTGCTTTTGTTCTTGGGATTATCAGCCGCTCACAACATGTACAGTTGCTCGTTGCATGCCCATACGTTATCGCATTGTCTACTGCTCTCGAACAATATCAGAGAGTCATAATTGGAAACGTCCAAAATATAGAGGGAACAAAGAGTTACTCACAAATAAAATGTTATAATTATAATGATAAAAATTGTTATGCGTAAAACCAACTTGCCTCAGCTCATTCCTAAAGTTATAACATATCATGGTAATAACATGCACTTGTCAATTTTATTTACAGACTAAGATTATTATTTATTTCTTATGACACTCACGACTGTTACTTTTTGCCATGGAACATTATTAAATTTGTATCACAGTTGAAGTGTGTTGTCAGTCAGACAATCCACGGCATGTACTCCTGCGCATACTGACATGAGCTAATTTTGCAACAGAACATTAAATATCGTGACTCCTATTATTAAGCAACCTTTAAAACAGCACTACAACTATTGTCACCTCCGGTGTTCTAGTGAGTGGACAAAATATATGTGATAATCTGTGGTAATGATAAAATCGCATATAAATACTACTTGTTTAATCATTTTTTTTGCCTAATCTATTAACATTTGACGTTTCCAGTGTAACAGATGTCACTAAAGCACCTGTGATCAGGTAAAAATATCCATTTTTTTTTTAATCTTGATAATAATTTAGGAAACTTTTTAGAGCCATCTTTGTTGAGAACAGCTTTAAAGCTCCATAGATCAAAAACTCGTCTAATCAAAGACCACCTTTCGTGAAACAGACGGGCTCACAAGATTATTCTCCGTATGTTTTTGAGAATATAAACCAACCTTAGATTTACTCACAGTAGATTGCTACATTCCAGTATCCCATGCCGCCATCTAAATGAAGATCTGTCTCTATCGCCTGAGGGTAGTTCTGTTTTCTATCAGTAGCGAGGGTTAAGTCGCAGCAAAAAAAAATCCTCCCAGAATTAAAGTGTTATTGAAAGGGCTAGACGCCACTGCTCACACTCCAAACGTCGCAGACTCTTCATATCACAGCCTAAGGGCGGCGGGCTATTGCGAAGCCTTATTTACATCACACAGAGAAGTACTTTAAGAATTATATCATAATACTGTAACATATACTTGCGCTTTTTTGTGACATAGTAATAAAACAATATCAACATCACGTCTCTCGTCGAAAGCAAGAACATGGCATCTTGTCACCGTGATACATGAGGTATATTCGGCTCATTCCAATAATAATGCTAGTACAACACAACCTAGTTTACACTAAGATTTTGACGTGAGATGGAATCCAGAAGTCATTAGTACACACATATAATAATATACTGACGTCTAATTATCTCTATACCATATTTTCGCTAAATACACTATCCGTCCGGCTGTCCGTGTCGCAAGTGGATGTGAATACCTCCTCCTATGCCTTACACATACACTGACACTGCGAAGGTTTCCTAATGTTAGGGTTTTAAGGTCTCGTTCTATAGAACACACCGTATCAGATCTGAGATTTCAAAGCACACATCCTCTTGGTCTACTGCCATGCTAACCCTTGGCTCAGTATTAATATCATCCACCATCGATTTTATTTTAGAGTCAGATAATGAAAAGAGAGCGCGTGGGAGTATTCGGTATAGTCTAGTTAAATAACGACCTACCTGGTGTAACGGAGTCATGAAGGAAGACACTTTCCTTTTCCGTCCAAATCTTCATTAGTCCGTTAACAATCTCTTTGTAACGCCATAGAAATAACCCTGACTTCCCTCGCGCGCCGTCTCGTAATAATGAAGCTGTAGCACGTGAAAGGAGAAAATGAGGAAGATGAGCAGAGGAAGATGATGGAGAGGAGGCCCAAGGAAAGAAGAGACAAAGAGAAGAAAAAAAAAAAACCAACTGTTGATGGCAGGCTTTTCAGCGGCGCGAACGCTGGCAGTGTGCTACCGTGACGCGCGCTTTGGGGGAGCGCGTAGCGGTAATAGATTTCTAGTACTTCGCTTGCAGCGGAACACAACGGCACTGGTGCCACCGCGAGGACGACCACTACCAGACCGCCTACTCCATTCGTCAGGACTCCGCGGGGCCGATCGATAAAGCGATAATGAGGACAGAACATTTTGTTTTCCTTGAGATCAGCGGAAGCACCTAAAATAAAAAAAAAATAAAAAAAACTATATATAATATTAAATAAATAAAAAGTTCGACTTAAAAACGCAAGTGCCCAGTTTAATAACTTTTGTGGATTGCCGAGAGGGATATGTTGAGCATTATGTAAAACAATACGTGGTGTCTTGGTGAAATGAAAACAACGCTCTTCATGCAAGCGGCTCGTTGTTTCCGGTGAATGTGTTTAGAAGACATCGATTTTCACTGCTTGAGAGGTTTTTGCAACTCTAACATCTCCCGACAAATGGGCTTATGTGCAAAACTACGAATAGCTTTGATCGGGTAGCAAAAATTAGGTAAAAATTTAATTGAAGCAAAGAGTTATATTCAAAGACGTCCCCAAAATTTTCTCAAAAACAGTTTTGGCAAAGATGAGCCGTTTTGTCAGATGAGGTTAGAACTTTCCTTATCATAGTCCTCATCGGCCTTCTCAGCATTTTCAGACGGCCATCTGAGAGTGGTAATAATATCGGTTTTCATCGACCAAGTGGATGGCTTTCAGTCCTCAAACACGGGACATCTTAAAGAGCTCTTAACAAACGTGGCAGCTTTTAACAAACCTGTCTTTGTTTTCAGACGGCTGGAGCGGAGACAGGGCCGTTGATACCTTCTCCCTCATCCCGCACAAAACAATGAAGAGGCCCCTTTGATTGTTGTTACTACCACGGCATCTTTTTGCGTTTACAGTGATGTTTCCAATCGGATAGTGCAGAAGCCCCTAAGCTTCCCCTCTTCGTTCCGTCCTACCCCAACCCCACCCGACCCCGAACCTCCAAACCTGGTTGGAAATTTCAGGCAACGAAAGCGAGAGAATCGTACAGATATTTCATAGTCATGCGACCATCTTATATTGTAGCCTTATTCATAAATGTACTTAATGACCAGCAATAGAAAGGAGTCACGAAAACAACGGAGTACAACTCTGAACCAGTTGCAAGCAGAATTACGAAAATTCTCTGAACAGAGCTAAATTTGTATGTCCAGGAACTCGGCAATAGCTTGAATATTTATATGAGACAGAGACAGGCTTGAGTAACAATATCTCCCCTCATCCCATATGACAAAGTTCATTACCGAAGTTTTTCCGTGCTTGGACCAACAGTCAACAAAACACTAGTCTAGTGTCTGGTTGTAGAATGTAATATCCTAGACAGCATACTCTCTAGACAGACGATGCAAGATCTCATGTAATTCATTCTCCAAATGGAGCCACTTTGCCTTAGAGGACGTGAAACAAATCTAAAACAGTTAAATCAGTCATGTACTTTATTCCACAGCGACATCTGTAGCTTCCATGTCATGTCTTGTCTTGACCATTACTTTCTCAGAGACAAATCCAGATTCACATTTCCAGGATGACACTAGCCTCTGAATTGATGAGACAGGAAATGTGCACAAGCTGTAGCATCCATAATGTCTTCAGATTGTAGCATGGCACTGCGTTCCACAAAACATGGTAAGGAGGTTTGCAATCCAAGATCCATGCGAGATAGGTGTCAGACGAAGGACATAATATTACTACATTTAAGAGGTGCGGTTTTGAAATCGCTTACTACGGAGGTCAGTCTTTCTAAATTACTAGTCAAATTACCCACAAATTTGCGGGGTTACTGTGTGAAGCAAAAAGACCATACTACATCTACAACATTTACTCTATGCTCAATTACTGTGCTCAAACACGTCACTGTGTAAAAAAAATTATCGGTTAAGCTGAGAGAAGAAAAAAAGGCCAAACAAATTTTCTTGACGCTAGCCTCTTTAAAAACCTCGCCATATTAGAGGAATTTGGACTCAAAACACCAGCTTGGCTGCAGACACCACAATAGTAGTGAGGTCATAAACATGGAAGCCAAATTACAAAATTGGAATAGGTCTTTCTGAGGAGGTAAAATCCATTTTTTATACATTTTGGAGACTGAAAACCTGTTTCTCACTAATAAATAAAGAAGAAGGACCAATATTGATTGGCTTAATAGGGTAGTTCCTAATATTCAAGCTACTACCACGTTTGTGACACAGTCAGATTGAACTCGAAACATGAATTTTCGAAATTCTACTTACAGTGAACCTAAAGTTATATTTTTTTTTGGTCTCCTTTCATTTATCGATTAGTATAGTTTGACCTGATCACATGACATCCTTTCTTTCACAAGACGTATGTCCACTCAAAGTCGATAGCACTGCATACGCTCAGTGCTATGTATACGTTCCCTGATAATGTAGTTTCCCTGTTGTTTGAAGTAGAGTGACCTGATTATCGGTCTTCCACGGAAGTCTTACTACTTGCTTATTGACCAAAGCGACAAAATGGTAGCATAAATGATGTAATGCCATTTTGTCTTTGTTTTGGTTTCTGATTTCTTTGGCAAAATCTGGGACACAGTAACATTATCAGTCATCACTTTGTTTACTTCTAGTTACTTCCTTGACAATATGGCGGCACCCTAGTACGACCTTTACATAGTCACAGACTACTTACCCCCACCCACTCTAGTGGAGTTATTCCATCCTAGTTCAACCGGTATTTAGATCACTTGCCCACACTTAGTGAAGTTATTCCATCCTAGTTCAACTTGCACTAAGACCACTTGTTCGCACTTGGTGGAGTTATTCCATCCTAGTTCAACCGGTATTTAGATCACTTGCCCCCAACTAGTGAAGTTATTCCATCCTAGTTCAACTTGCACTTCGACCACTTGTTCGCAACTAGTG
>JAWQUT010000113.1:1583755-1600065 GCA_033807755.1 Ellobium chinense | reverse complement strand
AACTTTAAAACTAAGAAATGAAAGGATCCCTGTTCTCCCCTCCTAACCCACACCCCCACCCACACCCTCACGATCGACGGCAGTCGCGTTGTGGCTTTGGCACAGATAAAAAAGCATACGGACCTGCCAGAGCGGGGCGCTCGTCTTCATGTCAGATGTATCTCGAAATGACAGGACGATACTACGTTGATCCCCCCAGAATGCGCCCCGAGCAAGACCAGACAATCAATCAAGGTCCACAGTTTTGTGTCTACAAATCGATTTCCAGCATGTGCGGCGAGTATAGAACAGCCTTTTCAAATTCGCCTTTCCTCATCCCCCGTCTCATCAAGCTTGAGAAGTCACGTCAGGGAGGACAGACGGAGAAAATATCGAGTGACCTTCGAGGCAAATCCGACAAATCGTCCCCCAGTTTCCTTTGCCCTAAGGCGATCACGATTATACGGTTTGAATAACTTAATCGCGATTTCGATGCCACAAGACAAAGCGGGTCAAGCCTTTTCCCCTCTTCTACGGCATTCAGTCTTTTTCCTCTCCCTTCGCCTTCTTCAGAGTGTATGTATGTTTAGCTCTTCTTTTCTACCTTCTTTTCCCCTTGTCGGAGTTTAAAGTCCATTTCTGTGTTTGTCTATCTTCTTTCCCTTCGGTCAGACGTAAAGTTCTGATCTCTTTTTTTTTTTTCTTTTTTTTTTGCCCATGCCCCTCCCCAAAATTCTGTTTTCAGACTTTAAGCTCAGCTGTCTGATGTTTGCCCTTCTCCCCCATTCCCCCTTTCCCCTCCCTACTTTTTAAAGTTTAATTTATTTAAGTTCAAAGTCTGTTTTTCTTCCCATCTCACATACCATTACAAACTGAGTTATTTCACTGGTCCTTTTAACCAAGCTCTTACGTCGATATTGTTCGATCTGTTAGTGGATTAGCATGAAGAAAACCAATTAATGTCGTCACTCTGCTCCCCATTTTATCAACTGAGTTAGAGAATACGAGGTGCGATCCAAAATTCTCGGGATTCCGTTGGTGAGTGAGGGCAAGAGGAAAAGAAAGTGAGAATTTTGATGCATCTGCAGTTCTCCTCTATTCTATTCTAACAATATGTCCACGATGTTGTGCTATGTTTTCTTTTTTTTTTTCCAACTGAAGGGAAGGAGTTCTGGGATCATTAAAAAGACAGATACAAGCTGACTTGCAGATGGTGCTCGACTAGCCGTTGCCGACACATAAAGATTTCCATGAGCGCCTCCTAGGTTAACAACAGCGCTGTAATCATTCTGTTGACTCTCAACTGGAGGACATCAAAGGTGACGGGGGAAAGTAACTCCTAGAATAAATCTACACGCTTTTATCGAAACAGCCCCGGAACTCTTGGATGGTAAATATCAAGCTTTTCGCCTGAAGAGTTAAGATGACATCACTATAATGGGCCCTCGCCGACCGCCTACACAATGACCTGTTTGCGAGCCATGCTGGACTGGGCCCTTAGCATGGTCAGATTATCGAATGCTGACGAAGACGAACTTCAACTCAATCTATGATGGCTACCAAGCATTGATACTCTGCACAAGGTCCTTTACACGACTACTGCTAGTGATTACGGATCCTTAAAGGCTGCAGGAATCCAACTGGTTTAAAAAACTGTACTGTCAAAGTCAATAATAGCAGAGTATAAAATCAGTCCTCTATACAGATTGTGTAGTAATATTCGTAAAGCATGAAACAACACCGCAAAAGTGGTGAAATTCATTCTTGAATTTGTAAAAAAACAATTGTTGCAGGCCGTGTATCCCACTGGCTTCATGAAATTCAGCTGATTTCATTTGTGTGGGCCTATGATCTGCAAAAGAAGATCAATTTTTTACCCCCATTTTTCATCTAAATTAAAATTGTGAAAAATCTAAATGAAGGACTCCCACCCCTCACCTCTCTGAAACACAGTGGTGGCACCAGACCTGCGGACTAGCTTTGGCCATCTCGGAATATTCCTGTGATTCGAGGAGAAAATTTCATTAAATGGCCCAAAGAGGTTTTTACAATTTGGCTCTTGCAATCCCAAGAAGCATTTTTGTTTCTTCTTTTTAATCTCATAGATCCAAAGTCCCCTACCATAAGACCCGTTTTGGTAGTAGGTCTACATTACGGCAATGAACAAATCGCTCTTTCCTCAGAACAAGAATAGTGAAGTGTTGTGTCTAACTGCATTTCTTCTGGAAGAGAGCCAGACTTAATAATATGATTTTTCGTGAGCCATGCTACATCATGGCTATATGTTATTATTCAAAGTTAAATATGCTATCAGTAAAGATTCTCAGTATTCCTCATTATGCCGTACTTGTTCTCCGCAATCTGCACAAGTATTCAGCAAAAGTTGCCCTAAGATGTTTTTTAAAGATGCAACTTTGTTAAATATCTAATGTTAACGTCGTGCACATGAAATATAACTGAAAAACTATTACTCTGACCAAGAAAATGGAACGAGTTGGGGAAAAGAATAATAAAGTTTTGTCAAAACTGTAACAGCAAAAGAGAAATGTAAATGCATCAGTATTCTCATTTTCTTTTCCTGTCATCCTCAACCCTCAGTCTCCCTCCCCTCCCCTACACTCCTCCTCCCCCTCCCACATCTCATCCACCCAACAAAGAACATTGGCTCAGCATAGTTCTGGAAAAGAGTAAAAGTTATTTTGACCCAAATACGAGAATGATTCCATTTCTTTAACCATTTACTGACAGTGTCTAGACGTGCCCCATTTTCAAACAGTCAGATTCTATTTGGTTCTGCCATATCGTGAAGGAGACCTCAGACACATTACTTGTATTTGGAGCTTCAGCGGTTTTGACATAATCCCTCAAAGTATAGACCGGGGATTTCCATACTTTGGTGTTAGGCGTACCTTTGACGCCATTAAGCAATCCCATTAAATAAGTGTAACAAGTTTATTAATAGGCTTAAGTACAAAAAAAAATAAAGCAGTGAACATGAGGACACAAACTCACATGTAGAATTGACGACACTTTACGACAGATAGGACACAAGCGAACAGGATTACTTAGTTTATCAAATTATGGTTGATCAGCAGTAAAGTATGGTCGGTCAGTAGTAAAGTATGGTCGGTCAGTAGTAAATGTATGATCGTCAGTAGTAAAGTATGGTCAGTCAGTAGTAAAGTATGGTCGGTTAGTAGTAAAGTATGGTCGGTCAAAAGTAACGTATGGTCGGTCAGTAGTAAAGTATGGTCGGTCAGTAGAAAAGTATGGTCGGTCAGTAACTCGTATTTTGAGGCGCAGTTCACTTGCCTCTGTTTTGCCGAAACCCACTTGCGCGAGCATCTGCCTCTTCATCTGAGCGAACTGTCCTCAACAGATTTCTGATGACCCTACAAATCACATGCACCAATGCTTGACTCCAGAGGGGCAGTAAATGAAGCTAAATTAGTCAGTGTTTCAGTCAGTCAGTCAGATCTCAACCTATGATTATTGATTTCTGACTTTCTTTTCTGTCGGCAGAATGCTGATAATATGAAAATGAGAGAGACGAAAGGAGAGAAGATGCAGAGAAGATGTTCATTGAAAACCACATAACAATAGGCAGCAATGGAAAAAGTATCTTTACTCACCTAACCCAGGACGAGGGAAAGAAAGACTGATATCAACTTCTTGTGTACTGAAGCCAACGTCGCAATCGTGTATACATCAGTATATTTTTTTCTAAAACTTGAAAATAACTCCAGTATGTTATTATGCTGTGTGAACCATTGTGGGCAATACACGAGAATAAAACTGTAAAGAAAAAAAATAGAAAACTAGTAAACACGCAAAAAGTCAACCACACACACACACACGAAAGAAACTGGCCCGCCCAAGTGGACCGAGGGTCTGTTCGCGCAGGTGGGTCGAAAAACTTCGTGCATGTGGATAGTCAAAAATCAAGAATCAAGAAAAGTTTATTAGCTCATGACAACACCACATAAGAGCATCCAAAAACTATTACAAAAATAATACTAAACAAAAATGTCATCAAGCTCATCAAACGTGACATTTACGAATATGGAAACCGTCCGTATTTTTTTTTTCTTCGTAAGATGAACTCTGCACTGTAACCCCTGAAATGTGCATGGTATACCCCCAAAGAGTCTACGTACCCCCAGATTGGGAACCCTCAGACATAATGGTCATCCTGAGCCAATGGTCTTTTGTGACTTTCACCCATACATACAAACAAAACCACAAAAAACAAAAAAAACCCGCAGCAATCTGAGCAACTATAAGACACAGTTCAAATATTGATTAGAGGTTTGGCTTGTCCTACATCTACTGGCTTCAGTTCCTGTCCTCTGCACTTGACATTTAGATATTTTAATTGAATCCGAGGCTTGAACAATTATTATTCTCTTAGCCTACATTTTGTCAGTTACTATGTTACAATGCACAGTCTACTCCAGCTTCTACACAGTCGTTCTACCCTCTAGATACATTCAGTCGGAGTATCTGAAATGTCACAATGGAAGACTATAATATCAGTGAGCAAGAATGAAACAAGTGCATGTATGTTATTATCAAACTTCGAACGTTTTCTGTCACAGTCTAGATTATAATATCATGCAAGGCTGAGGCTACAACAGTTGCAGGGTGGTCTTCTATTTTTATTATACTCATCTGGATCAATATATTGGAAGTATCATACCACGTAGACTATACTGAGTAACGGCCTCTGGAGACATAATGATACTAAATTTTACTTCGATCACTTGAGTAGTTGTAGACCTGTAATTCAGCGATAAGTGCACAGTACCTAGACTATAGCCCTGCTATTTTTTTTTTCAATTGAGGGGTTACGTTTATACTCTCAGAGAGTTGACTGAATCAAACATTCATGAGCAGAGGAAAAAAAAACATAAATTTTGAAAATGATGTAGACCTACGATACGAGAGGAGATACTCGGCAATATATATAATCACAAGGGCAAAGAGGGCAGGGGTACAAAATCAGTATTTTAGGTACTGTTGCTTTTATCGGCACAGTCCCGGAACTGTTGGAGAGTAAATATGAAGCTTCTTGCCTGGATAGATAAAAAGATATCAATATAGGTTCCAGGAGCCAAATTGTAAAAGCCTCTTTTAGCCTAATAATAAAAATTTCTTCTCAAACCACAGGAACGATCCGAGATGGCCAAGGCTAGACTGCAGGTCTGGTGCCACCACTGTGCTCAAATTATATACTGTTTAAAATGGGGGTCCTTTATTTAGATTTTTCACAATCAATTTTAGCTTAGATGAAAAGGGGTTAAAAATTTAGCCTTCTTTTGCAGATCACAGGCCCATACGAATGAAATTCGCTGAAGCCATTGGGAAACACTGCTTGCAACAATTATGTTTTTAATAAATTCAGGACTGAATTTCACCACTTCTGCGGTGTGGTTTCATGTTATATGATTATTTCTACACTCCGCTACAATCGACTCTGATAGTCCTTTTTTTTTTTTTTTTTACTAATTAGGCTCCTATAAGAAGACATCACTATAATGGCCCCACGACGATCTCCTGCACACCGTCCCATTTGCGAGCCAGGGAGTGAGCCTTTCGCGTGGTTAAAATTTATAGAACGCCGAAGATGATGCTCATTGCGGTATTACGATGTAATACGGATACTCCAAAATTGCTCAGCTCCAAACCCCAGATGTTTCATCAGAGTACATCCACTAACTCTACCGTTTCCTTGTTGATTCATTCTGCACTCCTCTGAATGCTCATTTCCTCCATTCTTTTGATACTGTCTCATCTTGCATACCTTGTTTTCTACCACTGTCTTGATGATGTAATTTCGGTCTAAAACTGAAGAACTGAAACTGGACGCGACTCTCCCTTTTGTTTATACATCAATATACAGTTCTTATGCTCATGTATACTCAACAGCAGTGCCCTCGTGCCATCAGCATGCATTGGTAACGTTCGTTATTAACCCCTGCGTTGCCGTGTTCGACAAAAGCCGAATGCTCGGGTGGATTTCTGACTGCCGCCTGCGACAAAAGTTAAAATTATACTGTCCCATGTTTTGAGGACACACTGAAATTTTTTTTTTTGAAAAAGTATTATCATGCAGGAGTGACGTCCCTTGGTCCTAAATACTTTTCCGCATCCGCTAGGTGTATATCTTTTGCAATCGATCATGAGCGATTTTCTGCTTTGTCTACTTTGGAGATGCCATTATCTATGTCCTTTTAAATACATATCTTTTTAAATGTCTGGCATCCAGGATGTAATAATGCAACTAAGGAGATGGCAGAGTAAAGGTTTATGAATGTCAGAAGGTGTGAGTGAAAGACAAGAGAGAGAAAAGAGAGTGCAAGGATGTGTTTGGGAGAGTGTGCGAACAATGATAGTTTGCAGTAGTGAGCGAATGGATAACAGTACTGGTTAAAAGTAACACTGTTATTACTTTTGCTTATGTACAGCAGGATTTTTTTATTTTGTTTTCTTCGAGGCGGTTTTTGGCGTGGAAATCGGAGCACATAATTATGGACATGTTCGGAGAACAACGATGATGTTTCTAGTAACAATTAACAAGTATTTGAGCTCAGAAACCTGTTATTGTTTTTGTTATTGCCTACCCGCCACCTTCGATGCCTATTCCACGTATCCTCTCTTATTGTCTGGCCTTAATTTTTCGCACCGTACAATAGGATTTTTATGTTAAGATATTGTATATCACATTATTTTGATGTGGATATACGGTCTTTCAATATTAAACAAAACTCACAGATTAATCAAGAGGATCAAAACTGGTGCGGCTGTGTAGTTTTAAGGGCGCGGCATGGAATCTCTTGATGGAACACATCACATTAAAAAGTTGCAGTGCTAATGCAGTCCTAGATCTATAATTGAAACTTCGACCATATGTCTAGATTCAGTTGATCAAACATAGCGCTGTACCTCATGGCATATTATTTCACAACCTCAACCCTCATGAAAACCAAGTTGATTAGGTCAAAACCTTAAAACCTCAAACTTTTTACGTCATTAAGAAAAGGTCCGTGAATCAATGGTTCTGACGGCAGGCAAGATAATGAGTACCCTGAGGGTATGACTGAAACAGTGAAGAGCGCGACTATGTACTCATCAGTGAGTGGGTATAGGGTTGAACTGGATCTAAAAGTAATGCCTTCTTGGATCTTCCCCACGTCGTTTGCTTCCAAATAACTTTTACATACGGCTCTGCCAAAAGACAGACAAAATATTGCTCATCACTTTGTTTTGTGCCCACATAGTCTTCTGCCATTGAGACCTGAGAGCTTGCGCATTAACGAAAAGTTCTCTTACCATCGTAAGAATTACAACCGTGCATTGGTGCTGTTTGTACCTACGTTCAACATGCAGAATTAATGCGCAAACTCTTAATTGGCGTCAGTTCAACCTGTATAGAGAGGTTTGATGTAAAGGTTCGATCTCATACGGACCATCATTGCAAAGGTCGGCATTTCCAGGTGTTATGATCATATCGCACGTTATGAAGGAGACTCAGATGTGTATTTCACGTTCAGTTCGTAGCGTGTTTTATAATGACAACACCAGGAACTTCCATATCAACCTATGAGATCTGAACTTGAAAACTTGGAGCTCTCAATCAAATTAATGTGTTTTACCTGGATAAAAATATTTATACAAAAGAAAATGAACTAGAATTCGAAGCGCTGTCCTGACAGAGCTACGCTGGCATGATGACCCCGAGACCAGGCATGGTGCAGCTGGACCTAGAATAGAATGTCAGACCTAATGGAATGACAAAAAATAGGAAACTGCTGTGCAGCATCTAGTGCAGAATATTTATCTATTTCTTGATATTTGCCAATCAATTAAGAAAAAATGCAAAAGACAGAGAAGATTGGAATCAGAAAAAATGTCGTCTATGAGACAAATTTTTTGCTCCTGTAAATGTCATAATTTAAGATTATTCAAACAAAAAGCTAGCAGTCTGTTGTGCAGGGAAATGTGGAAAGAACAAAAGATAAGACAGGTCGTCTATAATCTTTCAAGGTCTTTGACACCTATTGTTTTTTCTTCTTTTGGCCCTATTAACATTTTGTGTTATTCTCAATATACCACTGTGATTTGGGGAAATTTCTTCCATGGAGGTTAAAGTACTTCTTTTGCCCGATCTTTTAACGGGAAGAAAAAGGGGGGTCAACGCCCAAAATTTTTCACAAATGTCTTTTGAAAAAGATCACCTCAAATTCTGATTTGGTCCCCAATTTTTCATTTGGCTGGTTTTGACCGCGTGCGAAAATATAGGCCTACACATTTTATTTTTTTATCTAGAAGGCTCAAATTGTACCTGAAACTTTAAAATTGGATGCTTTATTTAGATCACAGGTCATTTTACACATTTCTACACCCTAACACTGGCTGGCAGGGCCCCAAAAAAGGGGGATTTTATAGATTAGTGGATTAATTGGATTGTACACTATGAGTGATTTGCCCTTCTAATAGGTGTCACAAACCTTTAAGCCTTTCAACATCACTTCTCCTCCTACCTCTTCCAGTTTAATGCAGTACAGTAAGTAATGGGAAGAGGAAACTTTAAGGAGCGGCACTTTATTTACGAAATAGCAGTTACTCTGGTTACTCTCGATTCTGAAACAAACAAAATTTTTATATTGGATGGCCCCTATCATCTTCAAATCCTGATATCTAGTTTCTAGTCTAGCGACATAAGTCTGAATTTTACTGGCTGCAAGACATATAGTCTTGGTCAATATGTATCAAAGCGGATACACAGCCCTGTATCTTGGATATTCAACGTTTTCAAATCTGACAAGACTCTATCCTTCAGGACATTGCAGAGTCTCCGGACTAGCCTCTCGTGTTGAAGTGCTTGTTGTGCCCGAACTGTCTGATCTTGGAGTCTCCGTCGACCCCATGGCTGATGCAGACGAAGCAAGGCGTGGCTGCGGAAAATAATCTGCACAAATTATTCACCAGAGACATCATTGAAAAATAGAAAAGAAACATTAATCATTTACAAATCTCCCAGACGAGCCAGACTATTCGATTACATGCAATTAATTCAGGTGGGCGTATTCAGACGGTCCGCCACTGGAGAGGGAAGAGAATAGTGATGTTAAGCTGACAGCCCTTTCGAAGCATAGTGCAAGAGGGAATAACGATTCTGACAATCCACTGATTTCTTCAGCTCTTCCAAAAATTGTTCGGCTGTCTAACGACAAGGTATTGTTTGCCATTCTCAAACGCCAATGCTTTTAAACTTAAGATTGTTTTGCTTGTCATCGAACCAGACCAAATGTTACAAAAAACGCAATAAAAAAGAACACACGGAAGAGAGTTGAAACAGTGATATTGTACACAGAAGCTCTAGATCTCTCATTTTTAATCCATATGGGTCTACTAGTTTCAGTCATTTCTACGCAGATGAAATGGTACTTCTCTTGATCTGTGATCTGTAGGTGGAAGCTTAACAGTATTGCCCGAAATTATAAGCCATGAATAGATTATAATATCTGTAATGAGCTTTTTAAAAAGGCTTTTCTGTCCTTCAAATAAATCCTGAAAGCTTTGGCAAATGGTGTCCTATAAGTCCACGCAGCCATCCTTAACCCTTTTGGCTTGAGGCATAAAATAACGGGACAAAGTTTATTTCCGTTAGCTTTGATGAAAGCATTATAAGCCTAAATAACAGGCCTACAGGCAGTCATATTCCTCTGACAATTGAAAAGTAGAAAACGGAAGTAATGATTGTTGAAGTTGTGACTTATGATGCTGGGATGACATTGCAAGCCTAATGACTCATAGTGGCTTATATTTTGATGCTAAGGAGAATAAGTGAATGCAATGGTGGAGCAAACTAATAATAAATGGGAAATGTGCAGAAAGAAAATGGAGTGCGATAGATCACCCTGGATTTATTCTAGGTGCGGGATCAACAATATGGCACGTTGGGCACTTCCATATGTACTTTGTCCACCCCAGCGTGTGAGGGGAGACATCGATACAGTATTAATGAACCAAACGGAAGCAGTTAAAATGGAACACAACGACCTTATTGCCCCTTCTTCCTCATCACTATTTGTTTTATTCTCGTCAACGGGAGGGACTTAACCGTTGGCCTGTAGGTGAGACTCCGCTAATTATTCTGTGATTAACGGTGCCACAAGCAAAACCTTCTCGTTGACCCCAGCGAGAACTAACATTTTCGATAGTTTGTGTCAATCAGAAATCAGTGTTACCGTCTCTTCTGGTTCTTAACCAAATAATTAATGTCTAATGAACGACTTTGGCTCTTGCTGACAGTCACGTACCTATATTTTCATTAACGACAATTATTATACCAAAGAAAAAATAATTTCCATCTTTAAAAAAGTATCATTAGTTCCTGCTGTGAGGATATTTAAAGAGTCTCGATCAATCGTGACCTTTTCCAACACGTTTCTAACTATGCCGATGAGTACTTTAGATTTATTGCCTTTTGAATTAAGTCACTAACTCTCAAATCTACGCTTCCAGCAGTACAAGGCGGGAATGCCCGGTTGCTTCGGATCATTAGGCCATGTTATTGCGTCACTGAATGTATTGTCTGCGACCGCTGTGATACCAGCCGAGCTATACTGGTCATCGCTCTTTTCGGTTGGGCAGAGAGTGACGAATGAAACCGTCATCCGCATTACTCGCATACAGTAGTTAGAGCAACTTAATCGGGCTCTGTGGCTTAAATAATCCTCAGCCCTGCTCCAGTAGTATGTAAGTTCTTCAACTCTGAAGAAGGAAAAATAAAAATTCTTTCTCTAGACAGCTTTTTTAAAATCGGAAATTTTAACAGACACCCAGGTTATATCGGGTACCTCCCCTTACCCCACCCCCCNCCCCTCCCCGATTCCACCGGAAAAGAAATAAGTTTATCTTATTTCAAAGTCATGTAACGGCAACATTTTACATCACTGCAAATGGTTAATGTCTGCTAATGTTGCAAATTTTAAACGATAATTTAGGTCCTATGGTTATGTCACAGTTGAACAATGAAAATCAAGTGTGTAATAATGGCATGATCGTTTTGCATTTACCACACCGGCCCCGTAAAGTCATAGTGACTGTAATTCTAATTTGTTCTTCTTGTTGTTGTTGTTGTTGCTGTTGTTGTTGTTGTTGTTGTTGTTGTTGTTGTTGTTGTTGTTGCTGTTGTTGTTGTTGTTGTTGTTGTTGTTGCTGTCTGTGACAGAACCATGGCACTGAGATCAATGAACCTACAGCAATTGTAGATTATGTCTAACCATTATCTTCCCAGTTTCAGTCTTGGAGTGAGCCTGTCTTTTGGAAGTCTGCCCTGTGTGATGTACTCCCACAGACTATAAGCTAACAAGATTTTATTGGTCCCCCTCTCCTCCAACCTTTTTGGGTATCTTTATAGCCTTAAATGGTCAATTTATCACAGCCATCCAGAAAGATGTCGGTGAATGACCTACCCTATAGTTAATTAAACATTTTTAGACCCCAGAGAAAGACAAAAATGACCACAGCTATCATCCTTGGCACGGGCCATAACTAGGAAATAGATGGTTTAGTGTTCATAATGCTATCATGGTCTTAACAACTTACTTATATCCTGACAGGACGGCCGTGGGGGAGAGGTTGGGAGGAGGCGAGGAGGAGGGGTCACAATCAATAAAAAACACATAATCCAATATCGTTGGGAGTGGGATATTCTTTCACTGAGGTAGGTGAAACTTGTAAGAATAATATTATTGACACGGGGAGGCTGAGCGAAAGGATAAACTCGCTGATTCATTTTTTTTTATTATTCTCTTTTTATTTCAGCTTGCTCTTAGGAACAAGACATAGCTCTATCGTCCACAATAAAAGAAAGACAGTCACCTCGCGTTCATTTAAGTATTGCGATCATGAAAAGTTACTTACATTCAGACTGGGCAGGAGACGATCAATAAGGTACACAACAGTCTAAGTACGCTGGGGTCGACAGAGGCTGTGAAGCGAAAGTTGCAAAATGGACGCAGAATGTTTGAGGCTATAGTTAGCATTTTCAATGTATTTTTTTCTTTTATTATAAAGTATGAGCTTAAGAAAAATAACATTCGTGCTAGGGAATTGATATTGTTGGCCATAATAACAAAACCAAAAAAATTCAATTGTTAATCTAGGGATCATACTCCTGATAAACAATTCGTGACGTGATAGGGGCAGAGCAGTCAATAGCGCACACACGATCTGAGTGCACTGAGGTGGGAGACTCATTTAGATCTAATGGGAATAGATGAAAAGTGAATGAATGAAAAGTCAAAATGGAAAGTGGAAGGCTTCAGTTATTCTTCTTCTTCTTCTTCTTCTTCTTCTTCTTCTTATTATTATTATTATTATTATTATTATTATTGGCGGACTTCAAATTAAGAAAATTGTACTTTTTTCATACACAGTGCACTCAACTTAATCGCCATCCGGAAAATCGCAACTCCAAGTGCAATTTTTTCTACATAAGTAAATGCTATATTTCTTATATCTCTACATAAAAGTCAATAAACAAAAGTCGCAAATGCCATTTCTTTTCATCTTCCCGATGAGTTGCGACTTAGCAGAGTGGATTGTATATTGATATTCATGGCATACAAGATCACAATACTTCTCTTGTATCAGCGCCACAGAAGGTTAATGGAACTGCTATGGATTCGTGTACGCAAGCAGCATCATTAGGGTTCACCTGAGTGTATTGAGCAGTTTGTGGCTGACATCAGCGTTGACCTCATGCCACATGTATTATGGATGGCTTGGAACAAATAATACAGTGAAGATGAAATTGTTCACATCCGTCTCTTGATGTTACAGTTATTATTATTATTTTTATGCTGCAACATGCTGAGAATCCATTTGGATAAATCGTGATGATAATGATTGTCATGCTCGATAACTGCAGTCAGATGTCAAATGTGTGTGTGGTGGTGTTGTCGAAAGCAAGGCCACAACAACCAGAACTGTGCATACGCCTTTGCTACAGGGGCAGAACTACGAGTATACCATGGTTCATGACATGCGTAATGGGATGTCTATTAATGTGAGGACCTTTGACAGACACAAACCAACCAACGAATGTGTCATTTGAGAACTTGAGCATTAACGATGTGATCTCTTATCATCGTAAGAATTACATTAACTCTGCATTTTGAACGCTGCTTTGGGTGCATTCAGCCCCGATGCACCATTGTACCATGTAATTCTTACGACAATAAGAAGTCCTATCGTTCATACGCAGTTTGTTAAATGAGACAGATACTCAGAAATTTATAGGACCTAAAAGGTAGTATAGGACCTAAAGGGTAGTATCAAAATTCAAAATCGGAGTATCAAACTGCGCAACTGAAAGTATTAAACTCTGTTACTAGAAGCACCTAAAAGACATTATTATCTTAACATATACGCATTACGATGCTTTACAAAAGGTGTCAGAAACACACACAGAGACAGGATCCCCAAGAAGTAAGTATTCTCAGAGCTATTGATTGACCTCCTTTCTCAGTATGCCAAAATTGTCGCCCTGCACTAGCCTATCGATTACATCAACCTTAGTAGCTCCTCATTTATTTCAATTGGCAGTAAAATTGCGTCATACCTGCTTCGTAATGGATATATAATGACTTGCCAGCAGTAGTGCAACTAAATCAAAGAGATAAATGTGCATCAGGGAGATGTTCAATATCCCGTCTCTTAGTCGTAAAACGTTGTCTAGTTGAACGATAACTAACCAATATCGACTTTGTGCGTTGGGAAATTGTCGACAGCACGTTAATAATTACATTCTCGTTATTATATATTATTATCCGTTTTGACCTGTAAGGCTGGATTTCAGAAATAAGGTCATATATACCCATTCGTACCACTTTATTCCGAATTTTAGGTCTGTTTTGATGTCATTATAGTTCCTGCGCGGCTCAAGAACTGAAGGGCATTTCAAAAAATGTGTAAAGGATTAAAATAAGTTGTCATAGCCTATCCAGGTTGCTCGGAATAGGAAGACGGGCGCGATCAGGTACTCTGAAGGATCTGTCAAAGACTGCGGAAAGGGTTCAACATGGAGGTGGACCAAACGCAACGAACAGTGGAATGTTGCACAGTCAGTTTAAATATACCTAACTGCAATTTCCACTATGGCTTCATGGCAGCAGAGAGGATGTGAAGCGAGGAATGAAGAAACTGGAAGTTGCAGGGTCAAACACCTTCCAAAGCGAATAAAAAAACAACAGAATGACACGTGAGAGTAATGACCCTAGTGTGACCCAGTCCTTCTAGAGTGCCGGGAAGTCAAAGGACCGAAATTCTTGTCAGACGTGGATATCTTCCTTTAAAGATCTTCTGTTGCTTCGCTCTCCAATTAAGAGAATTTCCCATCTACCTTTATCTGAAAGCCCTTTTCTCAAAAATCCGATTTTTGTGGAACGCAGCATTGAGAGCGATGTCTGTTCGGGACCTTCATCATAGCGGTCTACGACCCTCTGGAATAACATGGCATGAAAGGCGTACAATAAAAGGGATGTCTTCACATAAGGGATGTACCTTTCGTGCATGCGCACTAATGGCAATCAGATACCACCAAATGCTGATTTCCACGGCAGCTTCATGGTTCTCAAGTCTGAATAAAATATAACCGGCTTAAACGTTTAAAGCCTCATCAGGACAAATCTAGTTAACGCACGTGTGACCAAGTGTTGACGCGGCTGCCGAGTATGACTGTAGCTCTCAATTCACAACATTATCATCCGCCATATTCTATTAATCTGGCAGCATCGGACTTTCATATTTCGTCTTATAGCCGAATAGTAGACATTCATGAGCAATGACGATATCATATCGGCCACTACCATTGGCGTAGAACTGATGAAGTGCCAAAGGGACAAAAGATGCGCCATATAAGATACCATATAGAAATGTAAGTCGCAGATTGTTTAAACTAACCGAACATGCCTTTCATATTATAC
The DNA here is from genome assembly GCA_033807755.1 of Ellobium chinense. Lineage (NCBI taxonomy): Eukaryota > Metazoa > Mollusca > Gastropoda > Ellobiida > Ellobiidae > Ellobium > Ellobium chinense. Next base: position 1,585,087 of record JAWQUT010000113.1, on the reverse strand, counting down.
CAATTCAACATATTTTAGCCATACCTCTCTTTCGGTGCTTATGATGCGTGCTGAGCAAGGAATACGCAAATTTTGCAATTCAAAACCTAATTTGATATCTTACAATCTCGAAATATCTAGACCTATAATATAAAGTGAGTTATAAATTGGCTAATTGGCTCCACAATTCTTTCTTAGATAATTAAATCAGTCTAATCTGTTTATTCTAAACTCCATCTTCAAAACATTGCATCTGCCTACAGGCATGGTTGTCTGCCTGTAATGATATAGCAACAATTATTGAAATATGAGATTACTGCGACAGTGTGTATACAGTCATGGCCAGCAATTATTACCAGCAATTTCTCATGGGTGCTCAAGAGAGGGACATTCCAGAAAATGTTCAAATGATATTTTAATCCACGATATAATAACATAATACAGAGGACACAAATTCCAGGCATGCCAGAAACATTTAGCTATGGAGAGGGAGACAGCCAGCGAAAAAGCTCAGGCTAAGTCATTTGTTTCATATGTCAAGCTGATTGGCATTTAACTGTTGTCGTCGTTTTCGTTCCTATTGCTTGCCGTTGCATAATTCTTGCAGACAGAGTTTAAAGTCGGTTCGAGATTGTGGGTAGGGACGGGGGTGGATGAGGACGATTAGACTGATGTATGAAGAAAATTTGAAACTTGTCATACACAAGCTGTATATGAAGGCTGGCAACGTCATCTATTACAAAAAAATCACTCTGTCTAATCGTTATTGACATTGCAATAGAAGTGCATCTTCTATAATTGCGATTGAAGAAAACTGTCTCTAAATCGATTTACGTAAAATTGCCGACGTCAACAGCCTGAACTTTACAGATAGTTTAATCCCAGTAGGAACCGGATAACATTAAGTGTCAATGATGCCATGCATAGAATTGTTGTGTTTTTTTTTTTGTTTTAGCTGTTGCTGTTGTTGTTATTGATGATGATAAAAATGAAGATGATGATTCATTATTTGTCCGAAAATTTGGAACTTTTCATTAAATTTCTTCGATGTTACATAGTCTGAGAGTCTCTATTATTTTGAAAATGATGATGAAGAAGATGATGATGGTGATCACGATGATAATTCAGATTAAGGTACATACGATAGTTTTCTGAAAAGATCCCGGGACATATATATTTATTTAGAAGTTAAATAAGACATTTGCATCCAGGTTTTTTTAGTGTTAGATATCTTTTGACGCCACCGGCTGGAAGCTTCGAAAGACATTCAGCCAGGATTTCTTTAAGTGGCTTGACTGATTCGATTCTTACTTTTTATCTGCTTCTTTCCACAATAATTCCCACCCCTTCCCC
>JAWQUT010000113.1:1517973-1561451 GCA_033807755.1 Ellobium chinense | reverse complement strand
GGGGGGATTCCCGCACACCCGTTCCCTTTCAAAGGGACTAAAGCGTACATGAATTATGAATAACCTCTTTCATATCCTAAAATGTGAACAGAAGGAAACACAAAATGCGCAGTGGAATAATAGAGTTCGAACTGCTGCTCTAACTTTTCAGAAAGCAGGCCCGTTTTGTATTTTAGGCACCGTGTGACTGTCATTATCTAAAACATGGGTGCAGCTCACCTTACTGATAGGTTACAGACTTCTGATTGGATGAAATTAGCATGTTGTCATATGCGTTAAGAAGACTACAAAATCTGAATGGGTCCTAGATTTGTGAACCTACCTGTGAATTAGTTTGCATTCTCTCCTGATTTTGTAAACAAAACCTGAAGTTTAGGTTATTCATTTCGGTTTCGGTGCGGCCTTCTGTGCGGAGCACTTGTCATTAAGGAAACTACATCTTTCGATGTATCGGTTCGTAGCTCGAAAACAAAATGAAAGACCTACATTTTAAACATCATTTTTAATAAGCTCATTGAATTCTGCAAACTATTAAAGAAGACTTAGTGATTGTGGAATTTCTTGCAAATGACTGTAGAGAAAACAGTTTATTGGCTCAAACAGGGAAATCGGATTAGGCTTCTGTAACCTGAAGAACATAGCAGCTTCCAAAAGTATCTCCGCGGGCCGTGTTTCACACCCTTGCCTTGGCGGCCAATAGTATAGTCTGCAGGCCAGCATCACTCTGCTGAACTGAGCACAACTGATCTACGCAGATTTAGATGATGATGTCATCAAAGGAGATAGGTATTAAGACACATTCTGGGACGTAACACGTGATTTTTAAAGCTGTCATAGTAAAATAATATTGGAATGTGCAAAGGTTCATCAAGAAAAAACTAGATGTAAAGTTTAAAACGTGTATGGCTTATATAATTTCCATGAACGCCTTTACCTTTTTTTTTTCTGTCTTTCGCAGAAATAACACCTGGTATCCTGGTATGAGGCATCTATAGTCTTTTGTTGTTTTCTCTGGACGGCGCGACCCGCGTTTCGCCCCTATTTCAAAATCCCCTCTTAAAATCTCTTCACTACTGAACGATCCCTCCATTCTTTCTTGCACTCCAGTGTTTGCTTTATTTTTAGTGGAATCGAAAGCCTTATGACAAACCGGCGGGAATTGTATCGATCGCACTATTTTGTCATTCCTAGCGTTAGTTACTGGTCGTTTACTTGTGTTACCGACTAGTACTTAAAGACTAACTAAAGTAGACCGAACAGCGCTGATTGTTTTTTACATCTTGCCAAATTACTTTGCTTCTTCTGTGTGTGTGTTTTTGGTTGTTTTTTTTTTCTGGCTTCTTTTCTAAAAAATGAAATAACTGTACTGACACTGCGACTAGGTCAAAAACAGAGAGCGAGAGAGGGGATGAGGGAAAAAGAGAATGGGAGCAGGATGGAGAGGGAGAAGATATGAGATGGAGTTTTGGGGGAGTGAGAGAGCGGAGAGAGATAGAGAGAAGACAAGGAGTGTTTATTACAACACGTCAAAACAGCGGTTATAAATATGAGTGTAATTTTTACCATCTTCTTCCATGAACGCAGAAACTGGAAATGAGAAAAATCTTAAACCTCCTTTAAAATTTACAAATCACCCCTTCTCCCTCCTCCCCCTCCCCCAACCCCGCTCATACAAAAAAAATGATTTGACAAAGGGAAGTTATCACCAACTTTTATGACCCCTGTTCTTCTAATGTATACACGTAGAAATTCACAGAATTCTTGAGCCCCGGCTTCTCATATTTTCTTTCAGGAGAAATGAAGAATAAAATAAGTAGTCTCTTCCGCTTGATTGCCACTCCTTGCGAGGATGGACAAAGTTGCAATTAAAAGAGGTTGCGATTATCCAGTGACTTAATATAGCAGAAACAGTATTCTTTCCTGAAAATGTTATGTTTTGCGATCAAGCTAAGTGCGTTTCAGTGAAGTCGACTATAAACTTGTACTTAGTCTTCATCTGCTGCCCCTTCATGCCCCCCCCNCCCCCCCCCTTCCTCCCTCCATTCCTCTGCAGGAAACCGCCTGGTCTGCTTCTGTATGCCCGTGAGGGTAACCCATAAGAAGATGGTGAATATCGTATCGCGTCACTGAATTTTCCATTCTGAAAACGCTATGAGAAGTGAACAGAATGGATCCCTTGAGCCAACTTTTGACACATGTTTGGGGAAAAGGCCAGACACGTCTGACAGTGAGTAGCTGATCTTCCATCGCTGCGTTGCTCTTGGTCATCAAATGCCTTCGCTCCACTGGAGACGGTGAATATGGTGCCAGTGGATTTATGAGGTCTTTTTCATTGGGAGGTGTCAAAAGAGCAAAGAAGATCGGAGACGGCGATAAACGCACCGTAGAGTTAGGGTGACCGAAACATCTCTCCTTGTCCAACGTATGGACCAGACTTCAAAGGAAGGATGCATTAGTTAGAGTAATGCTTGGACTTGGAGAAGCATACGCCATACAGAAAGCTGTAAATCGTAAGCTGTAAGCAATACAAATTTATGCTGCTACGTAGCCTCCTACCATGTGCCTTTGAAGGTAATGGAAAATATATCTAGATCTATACAAAAGTGCGACATTTCCTTTGCCGTACTAATGGGCTAGTATTTTCACTTCTTGCTCTTTAGACTACATGACTGTTTAGACTACATGACTGATAGGTCTTATATACTCTCTAGTAATGTTAACATCACTCTCTTGTGTTTTTCATTGTAAGTTTCGGATAATCTTTGTTTGAAACTCATCTTCATTACTCTGGGTACTCCTGTCATAGTACATTCGCAATGACAACAAAGCAGACTGGATTAATTTTGTGGGCTGACACTATCATTTCACAGTTGTCTCTGCAGCGGCAATTTATCCACAATAAAAACTACTGCGGACAAGTCTCCTTTGCTTTCTTGTGTCAGTGACACATACGTTCAAGATAGCAGTATAGAGGCAGATTATACTACTTTAGCCTTGCTAATCACCACGTATCGTCTAGCATGATCGAACATAGTCATATCACTGTACTGGTTGTATGAAATCGTGATCATTGGTGAAAAGCTGTGTCTTTAGCCCTGTATATAATTATGTGTCTTTCAGTAAATCGTGCAACTCTTTCCATTTGCACAAGTCTAATTCTACGTCAGACACAGCACATGTTGTAAGACTAAGCCAAATCTGTACTCTTTACCCTTGGCTTTTGATGACGTTTCTAGTCTATTTCAGGTATAATATTCGAATATTTCACCAATTTTTAGCACTGAAACTACGCACTGGAGTAACTATATCCCTTACTTAACACCTCGCTCGTTTTTAAACGCAGAAACTACCGATGCAGGATTATTGATTCTGGAAAAGGGAGACAATTTTTACTGCTCAGTTCGATCATTAGCGACGTGAACGTGCGACTGCACAAGCTCACTGCCATGTTAACGTCGCTATACTGTCTAAATCATCGACTTGCCCCATGCCTTCTTGCAGCTGCTACCTATTCTTCATGAAAGAAAAAAAGAAAAAACACTTCTTCTGAAGTGTGAATTGTTTGTGTTGTCATTATAAGGCAATGAAATCCTGGGAGCATGAGCAGCGAAAATGTCACATATCTATTTTCTTATACGAATAGTAGGTTAGGTGTGTTGACAGGTCTAACTCGTTTTTCCAGTCAGATTTACCCATTTTTTAACATGACATAATATGCGTTCGTAATGAGCTAATGTGAGAATACATTGGAGTCCAAATATAACTTGCTTCTAATTATGAGCTCACACGGCTGTATCGAATGGCTAAAAGAAAAAAGAAACTTGCTATCAAATTTATTACCTCATTATACATAATTATAGTATGCAACTGAAATCTGACCCCATATTAGCTGAGGGATACTCTGTGTTATAGCTTCACATGTCAAACATGTAGTCATTGTATTATCACTCATTATCGCAATTAAGAATTGTTCTTTGAAAAAGCATATGTTTAACAACAGAATGGCTGGCGTGAGTCTGAAACACTGGCTCCTGTACATCATATTTTGGGCATTATTTTTTAACACTGACAAAAATATATCATCTAGGTCAATGAAACTTGCAGCATTTATGTATTATATCTGTTAAATAACGTGCCCAGTCAAGTCCTGAAATTATTGGACTTTGAATTAAGTGAAGGCGGATTTCTCCCTGGGCGGCCGGGCAGTTTGGAGGGAGGTGAGTGGGGATGGGGTGGGGAGGAGGAAGTTTTACTATACAAGCATAAAGAAGACGGAGTAATTTAGAGCAGAGATATAAAACCATGGTACGAATAAAAGAGCACTTGTCAGTACCTAGTTGACATTAAGTGCATGTGTGTGTGTGTGTGTGTGTGTGTGTGTATGTATGTGTAAGTTTCTGTCTGTCTGTTTGTTTGTTTGTGTGTGTATGTTTATGTAAGTTTCTGTCTGTCTGTCTGTCTGTCTGTCTGTCTGTCTGTCTGTCTGTCTGTCTGTCTGTCTGTCTGTCTGTGCCTATGTCATAACACAGGTGGTTGAATGTTTCAAATGTAGTCGCCTTTATCGTCTTTATCATTAACAGCTTTTCCTCCAATACATGTATGTTCATTTTATACCCAGTAAACCTGAGCTGAATAAAGCTATTGTCACAATCTTCTTTCTGCCTAATATGAATCATCAGTATAATGATTATGCAGGGACGATGATAGACACAATTTTTACATTCCATCGACAAAGCTATAATGACATCCCATCTGCTTTTACAATAATGTAAATATTAGACATAAGAAAGCAATTTGTATTTGCATTCTAGCCATAGCTTATGTCAGCATGCCATAAATGGCAATCCCAGTCTCATTTTTGTTTTGTTCTCAGGATTTGAAATACATCAGATTTCAATATCAAGGCAACAACGTTAACAGTCAGCTATGACACGTGACTGGCACAGCTGAGGCAATATCACGATTCACTTCGAAACAAAACTGTAGTAGCATAACGTGTTTAAATCTGATTTTTATTTTTTTTCGACAGCTCATTACACAGAAGCTTGTGACGTCAGCTCAGCACTGTAAGAGAACTTCAATTCAATTCAGTTCATTTCAGTTTGATTCAAACGAGCCTACGTTACATAGAAACATATGTGTGGTCAAACATTGATAACACATGGTAATACAGAGACAAAACAATATACCTGTATATATACTTAAAGACAACATGAGATACGGTTAGGGCAAGGGAACTGCAAACAGATGTCCACGATCTCTCCTGGGCAACGTAACAAACTATAAAATTATTAACCTGCGATAAAAGCTATGCAATGAAGGCTAGTGTCTTACCTCTGCCTTGAAATCACCTTGACCTCGTCTATATCTTCCTTCGGGACTAACCCCGGAATCTCAAGCCGTTGCAGCAGATAGACAGGCTGGAGGAAAAAAGTATGCAGGAATTACTGACAAGAAAGACATAGAGAACAAATACCTGCATCATAAGTATTTGTCAAACCTTCACGGGCACAAAGATTATGTCTGTGTATTTTGGTGTCAACAGGGAGTTGTGTTTTTGCAAATGTACTCTTGTTGTACTCAGGCAATATTCCAAGTCACTCTAACCTACAACTTGGCATAGGAGCAAGGCAAGTTAGGGCTTGGGTTGAGGAAGAAAAAGCAAACTTGAGACAATTTCTAGACATTACAATGTCTAGGAACTCTCTCATAATAACATGTCCTTTTTTTTCTTCCCATCCTGCCTCTACCTAACCCTAAACCAAGCTCTAGGCGGGTGTGTCTTGGCATACTGCCATGTATGTCAAATAGTCGGATGTACGTGGCGCCAGTGTCAGGCAGACCAATATGCTTTAAGATTTAAGTTTATGCATGATTTAAGGACAGTATCATAGGACTCCCTAGGAGACAATGCTGATAGCTCGAGGCAGGGGTCAAACCCCGAAAATTCCAACAAATTTTGTAAAGAAAGTTAAGAAAATGACACACCTCCAAATTTAAGCACCCTGAATGGCGGAAGGGATAGCGTACCGTGTGCACATTCAACTAATTATTAAACACGGCCGCGATCATACTCTCTCCTGTTATGAACGAGAATTGGCATGGGTTTTCAAAGTCACAGGCCAAGAGACATTAATCACAAGCTAAAATATTAATCGGGTCCACTGACACTGTTCCTTTAAGTAAACCCGCTAACAAAAATGTATCAGGATGCCTGCGTAAGACATATATAATATATACATGTGGCTCGGATCAATATGCTACATTTCATTTCCTTTAGAATGTCACTGCCTGGTTTCAGCTTGTCATTAAGTGAATGGCTTCATGGGTAGCAGGTTTTCATTGGCCAAAATCTTATCTGGATTTTATGTTTCTTTCTAAGGAGGCGAACTAGATGAAACGCACCTCTTAATTGATCAGACAGACATTCTTCTGCACTCCTTCTCCCAAGATTACGGGGAAATTTATGTGACGTAAGATTTGCTCCAGGTCACATGAAAACAACGTTAGTGTTAATATATAACGTCTTATTCCACAGACACTGTTTGCTGTCTCGAAGTGCCAAAAACAAATATGAAAAGATTTGGGGAAAGAACTTTTCGCGCTCCCAGGACTATCTCTTTGTAAACTACTAAGACATATCATAAAACAAACAGTCTAGACAGTTTTAAGAAAATGTTGAATAAAATACATCTTGTCTTCAAATATTATTTTACACCCTGTCAAACCAAACGTCTTCACATTCATCTTGCCAAAATTATTGTTTTATGACTTTTATGTGGTATGTGTATGTGGAAAGTAGTACAGACAATACCTTTCTTCCTGTCTTTTTTTAACTCAGTTTTTGTTTTTGTTCTCTTCTCAGGTAATATACCTTTCGTGTTTTTGCTGTAGATGTTCTGTTGTGATGGCTAACGCTTCATAAAGATCTCTTGAATTTGAACTTGTTTGTGCGTGAGTGTATGCTCTGTGGCCGTATGCATATTCCATACGTAAGTTAACGTATTGCATTAACTACTGTGAACATTACTAATGTTTTAGGAGTTTCCCATGGTTATGGCAGTGCGTTAACTAACGTAAGGATAATGCATACGGCCACTGGTCTTTAGTATCGTGCACATTGCGGGGCCTGAGTGCAAGCCTCTCTCATTGTCAGTAGTTGGGACACCGCAACCTGTGTGCGAAGAGTATTTTTTCCCTCTTATTGTCGATGAGCAAGCGCCAGAGTAATAATTAATGCTGCCAGGACCTTATCTCTTCTACGTATTGATCGTGATAATTATATTAAAATGAAGTATAACAGATGTAATGCATTACCGTGTTGAATTGAACGTTTTGGATGATTGAACTGCTGCGATAGCTCCACCCCAATTATGCGAATCCCTGCCAGGTTTTGAGTCCACTTGTCTATTAAGAGCCCTAATTCCACAGAAAATTAATAATTTCGTCCTTACGTTTCGACAGTGCCAGCTTCAAATTTGGCGAGGTCTTGACTTATATAAAACTCGAAAACCCCTTGTTGAAAAGTTATACTAGAATGTCTCACTCTAATAACTACGCTTACTGTACATATGCAATAATTATTAGTGTTTCCGTTCAATTACATTTATAGACAAGACTGGAAGAAACTGTATAGCTGTTGACCGTTATACCGTCAAACTACAGAAACATNAATGGTCGGGGGGAGAGGGGGGCGACTTTTGGAAAAAGCCAGCACCATCACAACAATATGGGACATTTTCAGGAAAGCAGGAATAAAAAAGGAGAAGTTTATTCGATGTAAGGTAATGCTTTTACCACAGTATATTAAAAAAAGACATAAATATCAAAAAATGTTGTGCCAAGGTCAGTCTGTGGAACACAAACTGGGTATGCCATGCCAAACTCCGATATATTTTAAAATTTCAACTTTGAAGTAACCCTATCACCTAAATATTGGAAATTTCCAGCATTACAGACAATTATCATTTTATTAATATGTTGCAAATTTCAATTGCATAACATCTGAAATAGTGAAGTTTGTAAACTTTGAAATTTAGTAAACTTTTTAGTGGCCACTGGATATACTAAAGAGATCTAACTCTTCATAAGACTGGCACTTCCTTAAGCGTTTGAGTGTGTCCATCTTTCCCGATGCTGCCATCAGAACAGGTTTTAAATTCTGGGCACATTCACCTCAAAATGTGCATTTTATCTAATACATTTACTGACCACACACACGCCATATTGACTATAATGTAAGCATGCCACTAGAACGAAGTTTACACAAAGCAGACTCTAATGAAGCAAAGTTATTAGCAGGAAGAGCATGAATGTTATTGATTACAGACCTGTAATTATTCTTTTACTATTGAGTCCTACTAGACTATTTAGGGATCATATTTCATCTCCCCTTTTCCCTCTTTTGGCTTGTTCTGCCTCCAGTGATAAGGGCTTCAGGGGGCAAAGTTTGATTTAATGGGAAACCGTGTCCATTTTATTTTATTTTGCCAGGCACTATTTAGCCCTTGGCTGGAACTGCCAGGGCAAGAGTGTTCTCAGGCGGAAGAGGAGGGGTTTGGCGTTGACCAATGAAAAAGGTATGGTCTGTTTACAAATAGCGACCACGTTCAAAATTTCAGTGGTCTTGCTAGGGTTGGGTCAGTCTTAAAATTTTAGCCACATAATGAGCTTAAATCTGGTATGGGTCTAAGTGAAAGTTAAAACTTTGGGTTCAGAGGGCATCTCAAAATGTTAATATAGCCCATAGAGGAAAAAAGGCTCCAATCCCATTAGAGGTCTGTAACCTTACTGAAACTGCCTTACTAAATCGCCTCCCTTAAACCATAATGAATACTAAAAGACTTGATCTTAAAAGTATTCTTCAAGGAGATCCCAATTTTCTTCACAAATTTCAACAGGACGATGTAAATGATTCATGGAGGACTCACTTTGTCACCAAATACAGAAGTTATACTAGGAATTTTCTTGACTACTTAACAAAATAGTGTGTCGTGTTTGAGAGTAACTAAACACATGCTTTTTGAATTATCACGGGCAAGAAAGCATTCCATTTTACTTCTAAATCTACATTATAGGCCATGTTTCACTAAAAAAAATCTTCTGTCACATCTCTTTTTTTCCTTTAAATCTAATGTAGTCGTTTATTTCATATGAAGGAGGAAACCTGTAATGAAAATAACGACAAACATAACAAAGGAATTTCCCCTCCCGTTAATCAAAGATGGATGTCATGCCCGAAAACATGTCTTTCCTTACAACATTCTTCAACAAAATGAGTATCAAGCTGAGTTTTTCCCCAACTAAAGGTACACACATTCCAAATCTTTGAAATGAATGAAGAAGAAAGAATATCAGTCTAATTAAGTTTCAGAAAAAGATAGCCCCATTGTGATAGCGGTTTCCCTTCGTAGGTCACTTATGATAAAACCGACAATCAAGTTTCTTGATCAAAGTAGCTCGTATAATCCAAATCTTAAAGGGACATTTTTTTTTACCATGGTATATTATTACCAGAGACTCAGTCTTGACGCTGTGACACCAATTTCCTGTGCCCTAGTTTTCCTGGACTCGGAGCATCTGAATAGATATTTATCGTCATTATTCCTATGACATGTGCTCGGTCTGTAATTTTAGGTTTGGAACACTGCCTCTGGCGCACGTCTTTAAATCTCAGGTGTTTCAAGGTTATCAAACTTTCTTGTGTTAGCAGAATAGAATTCCTTTGATTACGATGTTCAAAGGGTGACATCATTTTCAGATCTGACACTCTTACTGAATATGTTTAGTATGTAATGTACTCTTGAACTTATTATTTTATCATGCCAGTTATATTTTTTAAATCCTTTTTATGTGCATATATTGCTTGTTTGTTGCCTTCCTTGACCCATTTAAAATATTCTTTGTTGGTCCGACCTTCGCTCTTAAGTCTCTCTTTGCATCAATGAAAAATAGAAAATAATGCTCCAGTGTGCATGATTATTTTCACTGCCTGGATGCCTCCTATGCCATTTATCAAATCGTAAATGATGATAATTTTGCTATTGTCATTCTTTCTTGCACGTTAATAGTTCTTTTCCCCCCAACCCCTTTCAGCATATCTCTTTGCAAAACTAAATCTTAGGCCTATATGCCCATCTCCTAAGGAAAAGATAGCGCAGACTGAAAATGTATCAGTGGGGTCTAAGCATGACTTCCTGGTTTAGATCACGTGTTAAAATACGGAAGACGAATTCGATGGGTCAGATATGGATAATGGTGTAGTATCAACCAAGGGAGCCATGAACAAATAAAGCAGGGAGAGAGCTGGATAAAGAGCAGACCTCCGCACTTAATGCGCATCAAACTGAGCATGCTTCCAATGTGCAGCGATATTTTTTTTAAATACCCATGGCCCCAAACCATATTATTTTGTGTCTACACCACTGTAAATTATGATGATTGTGTTGGACATGAGATGGAAGTTATTTCGCCGTCATGGCGGCAACAATAGTGATCCTCAGACAGATTCCGTTTTCTGTGGTAAATCGAGTTTTACAAATGCGACCTATAGAATGCGGACTTACTAATTGTTCTGATGGCAATTTAATGTGGCAAAGCCTACGATCTCTACTGTTTATGCCAGAGACCACTGACACTGTGTCGAGACGGAGCCAAGAAATATGCCCAAGAGACGGATTTAGAACGTTTTTCCTCCCTTGGAAAACACTAATCTGCCTTGAGTTATGCATAGCTCCCGATGATGACTGCTCTTAATGGACTGAAATGTGCGATTGTATGAGCTCTGGATGTTTTAATAGGTAATGCATGTCTGTATTAATATGTTGAGGTTTATTAAATTACTTCTAGCACTGTTCTTATTACTAGATCTGGGAAAAGCAAAACAGGTGATGTTACTGATTAGAGTCCAATGTGTTTGAGTTTTAATATACATCTCAGGTGGCCCAAAATATGAGCTTACCTAATGTCAAAATTTGATAACTTCAACAGGTCAAATTTTAATGCAGCTGAAATTTAGCACATTAGCGTATGGATATTGTCTTCTAATGCTGTAAATTATAAACATCTAAATGTTGTGGTTATGTCACAGCTGAAAACAAAAAACAGCACACGTCCTAAAACAGCAGACCTGGTGTGCACCCAACACACTGGCCATGGCATGTCATTGATTATTGACATGCTTTTTTTTTTGGTAGCAGTGACTATGACATAGAAACATATGTAGATATCATTTGTATCTTTCTGCTCATGTGCTTAAAATACTGTCTCGGTCTTTTTTGTTTGTTTGTTAATCCTTGAAAGTGTTGGATTTTGAGCTAAGTATAACTTTTTTTTTTTTTTTGAGGCCACCCAGCACATTTCCAGGCAGCCTCTCAGCTGCAAAGCCATCCTTTAATTCTGTACAGTTTCCAGTCAACCACCAGTATGTGTAAACGACCCGAGGCTCACTTGGGAGAAATATTGCATGGACCTCTTTTGCCACATTTGAGCCTAAGTATAAACGATATCATGTGTTTAAATCTGTAGATGTTTTATTCGAGCGACAACACTATTTCCTGAAATTGCGCATTGTCACAGTCAAAACTACCGTCATTATTTCCATTCTTTTAATTTAGCTGTCAATTTGTCTATTTGCCTTCCGGTCCATGACGTGAGCACTTGTGTACAGAATCGCTTATCGGCTTTTTCATGTCTTAATGTCTGGAGAGAATTGACGATTTAATCTGAGTGGACATTGATGACCTCTTATGAATTCATGTCTGTCCAAAGGTGGAGGAGATTTGCCACGGACAGACCCGGCTTAAGATGTTGGCAAACAAATTGAAAACCTTCTCGCAAGATTGGAAAATAAATAAAAGATGACAGGTCGATTTGACCACATTAAAAACGTTCAATTTCTCTTTGAGTGGGATGGGAACACAGCATCCAAGACAGGACAATTTGTTTGCCAATTTACAAAATTTTACTGCTGTTTTGAGCTCCAAATCGCACACTATTTTGTTCTTTTACTTCCCTGTAAACAGCTGCGTTAATTCCTTGAGATTTAAAGACAAATTGCTTATCTGGCGCGGAAAGGGAAGTAGTTGGTTGTGTTTTAGCACTGCAATTATTTTGTCTAACATGACTTTACTGCACTGTACAATAAGGTTTTAGCTCCTTTATTGTATAAAGGGTGCGCATCGGTCAGTTGTAAGTTATTCTGTTCGGGTGAAACATGAACAAAACATACATTCCCAGGCGCTTATGAAATTTGCAGATTTTCATCAAAGCGATGCTTCCACAATATATTTACTTGGAGAGCTTTAAAGACTTCCTCATTCGACGAAAATCGTTTGAACAAGCATAGACGTCCATTTGGCATTGTTAGCGCTCTAAAGTGACAATAAAATGTTTGTCTCCAAACAGATAATAATCGGTCAATAATTTCAAACCTCACATTTTACTGTGTTTCTCTATAAAGTAGTACTGGTAATAGTTATTGACTGCTTTTGTTACAAAACATATTTGCCTATTTTTTAAAGCCACTGTTTACTGAGAGAACTCTTTTCTAACAACATGCCTCTTAAAATGGACCTCCAGAGCAAAAGTATAAAATAACGTGTCATGTTTCTCTTTTAGAATTTTATTCTATTCTTTTCATGTTTGTAGCTTATAATACAAAAGACAGTGCTGTCATATCATAGTATATACTGGATAAGATTCTAATATCCTCTGAACTTTATGTAGTTTAAATAATATGTACTTTAATGCAAAGTGCTTTGAATTAGGTCTAATGCTTCCATTATAACGATTTGGGATAATAACTGAAAATGGTAGGCCCACCATTGTTCATTGAACAGGTTTCCATCGTTATGAGTTTGGCCTGGTTTTGAAAGAATTCTGCCTATTTATGATACTTGGGCAATGACTCCGACAGCCACAGATGACCACAGTGGAACATTATGTAGTATGGGTATGAGCTGGCACTTTTCTGCACAATAGATCAAATCACTGATTGTCTACTTTTCCCCTGGGACCTTCCAACCAATGTCAGGGTAAAAAATAAATATATAAAGACCTCTGATCTAGATAAGGCATCCAGCTTAAAAGTTCAGGTACAATTTGAGCCGTATAAATTTACAAGTTAGCATAATATGTGTATATGTTAGCACGCCGTCAAAACAAATTGGGGGCCAGGACAGAAGGAGAGGTGTCCATTTTTGAATGGGATCTGTTAAAAGACTAGGTAATGATCTCATTTTTCTTCCCATTTAAAAATGCAGGACAATGGAAATGCTTCAATTTTGACGGAAGAAAAGAAAAAAAATCCTGATATTATGGTCAAATCTATAGAATAGCATAGTTCATTTACAAAGCCCAGAGAAGAAAAAAAAATAGGAGCCAAAGATCTAGACATGACCGGGTGAAAGTATTTAGGAGTAATTCCCTTCCTGAAAGTGATACAAACGCATTCGTTATATAATCTTTGTTGGCGTAACTCTTTGTATTCCAAATATTATATCAGTTTGTTTAGAAGTTTAGGCAAATTCGGATGACAATATCGAATGACATGAATTCACGTGCGAGATGAGAACTGCAATACGTAACAATAAATATTATGAGGAATTAGGTCTCCTCCTGCCATTAAAAAAGGTTGCACGTGATGTCGTATTTCTTCAAATTTGGTCGGTATGAATTACACCTTATGTTTTAGTTTAATAAAAGTCCTGAGCACGGCACACCGGTAAAAATAAGCAGATGTAAAAGCAAATGATGAGTTATACAAATCTCAGACAGGGCAGGGTCCTGTGAATGCTTGATGTAATTCAAATTACAAGGTGTGCCTGAAAATCTTCCGAACTGCATTATAACCGGTAATATTAAACTAAAAGTAAAAAGGTATTAGAACTTTAATACAAATTTTCGACAGACCGTGCATTCTTCATCAAGTTAAAAATGTATGCCTGATAAAGAAAGCTTCGTCTTTCAAAAAATCTTCTATACATGCTATCTTGAATATCGACACTAATGATATGTACAATGACGTTAAGTCTACTTGAGCTATGATTATCATGAAATGAAAATGACGACTCTGGAACAGAGACGCAGTAAAAAAACCAGCATGGCATTGCCGGTAAAGAAACACAGAAAAATAAAATTGATATTCTGAAATCACGAACAGTCAAAGCCCGAAGGAAAAAAAAATTAAAGGCATCCTGATTTCCTTCATTCTTTTATTTGATTTTGAAACAAAACAATATTGCAAGCACTGTAGCGTACTGTTTCTCAGTGCAGCATTATTATTATTAGACTATATCGTCTACATTACAAATAACGACGGGATTACAGGCTGAGGGAGGTAATCATGAAATAATTTGTGACAAGCCACAATTTCCCCTTGCAATCTTCAAAAGCTCAAGAAGGTAACAGAATCTGACTGCTAGGTGTAGAACAAAAGAAGACCCGAGGAATCGTATTAGTCTATGAACAGACCAGAGCATGCCATCGCTGAGTTAATATCTTGCGTGTCTGGAAAGTATCATAATAATATATGTATGAAAATAGATGGTCCGAGGGACTAGGAACTCATTTGTGATAGCGAGCGTTACATAATAATATCTGGCAACAGTTGTTTATTTCAGAATGCAAGAAATGGTACAGAACGATAATAAAAGGTTATATTTCTTTAGTCCTTATGTCTATATTTGTCGGAGAAGCAATCGACAGAAGCTGGAAAGGGAGAGATGAAAGAGGGGCTATTAATTATCAGGGGACCCATAGGTCCAAGTATGGTGGGCGTTGGCAGAGTTGATCTAAATACAGCGGTGTATCCCAGGGTAAGATGAAAAGATACAAGGGGAATCGAAAGATTAAGGCATCGCCTTGCCCGAAACACGTGTGGTAAGTGAGGGACGAGGACAGAGATGGGTAGGAGTTCGCACAGGGCAAGTATTACAAGTTCTGCAAGCCCTGTCAAAGCTGACATAAATATAGTGGTTTGGGTGGAGGGGGGAGAAGGAACACACAAAATAAAACATCAACAAAATCGGCGAAAGCCATATCCAGTTGGTCCGAATCGTCATTTCAAGAAACTCGAAGATCGGTTGTGACCAAAAAAAAAAAGGTCAAACGGACAGCTTTTTGTTTGTTTTCATTTAAATTTCCACTGCGATCCACTCCTGTAAATTTGCACACCTTGATGTGCTCTGCAAGTATGTTAGTATCGGAATTCTAAGCCATGCGCACAATTACTCAATTCAGCTATGAGTGGCACGATAATATATGATCGATAAAGTCAAGCGCAAAGAAAAAGCTTGAGTAAACAATTCGATTTTTGTTTTTCCTATCTATCTCAGGAAGAGCATTGCGATTTGCGATTACACAGAGTAATGCTTCTTGCTGACGTGATTGTCTCATATCATAAATAAATTCTTCTATTTTAAGATAGATTGCCTAGCTCCGAATAATGAGTCTTCCTCTTTCTTGGACATCTAATTAAGATTGCGATCACACCGGCTAGTCGACAAACACGGCCGGCATTACCAGAAGGGTTGACATGGGTTCATTGGGCCCGTGGTTTGTTTTTTCTTTAATGTCAAATCTCCTTTTTGTCCCTTCTGTACATTTTAAAAAAATTCTGTGGGGCCGGGGTTGGCTCGGAAGATCTCCGCAAAAAATGTTAAACTCCTACTATTTGTAGAACTGATGTAGATCTAGATGTCAACGAACCCACCCGCCTGGCGAGACTATTTGTACGGCTAACATGTGTGATGATGTTAAATTTATGTAAATAATGTTGTTTGTTCTAGATTGTTTTCTCTCTCTAACCTCCTGAAAGTACTGTAGGTTTTTTTTCCCATATTGCGAAATCGCAATAACTCATGATTCATGAAAAAATAGACAGATGTGTGAGTCTGAGTGTGTTGTTGTGGGTATGGGTTGGCGAGTGTGTTTCAGGGGGCAAATCATATCAGCATACTTACCATTGTAAGAATTACATGAGTGCATCGGTGCTGAATGCACTCTTAAAAGCGTTCAGTACGCATTAGCATCGTTAATGCACAAGCTCTCAAGAATTAGGACTGTCAGTAGGGTGCCATGATCACAACGTGGTTTTTATCGTGGCTTGTCTACGACGGCACACATGAGTTTGGGCGTCGAATTTAATGTGGTCATTTGCCTAGTTGGATTCAACGGCAACCATGATAGGGTTATTTATGCCGGAACTGATCTGTCGATCTGCACAAAATTCCAGACTCTAATTCCAGTAACAAAATATTATGCACTTTTGAAATAAAATCAAACATCCTAACAAATTAATTTTGGGAACGTTTTTGCTAACGGCGTCGCCCGCCATTTTGGAACTCTTCTGACGCAGATATTCATTTAGGCTGGTATCGCTCTGAGTATAAATAATCGGATATCACCATGCTCAGTGAAAGAGTTTAAAAGACTAAGTGGACGACTCTTAGTACTTTTTTTTTCCTGTTCGCGCATACAATCAAGGAATTTTTTTAAAAACTATATTCGCACATAAAATCAAACTCCACAGTGGCCCATAAGACCAAAAAGAAATAACATCAAGATGTAAGCCAGCATAACTTTTTCTGCTTCATATTTTGTTGTCTACTCGGAAGCATAGAAAACAGAAAAGAAATATGTCCGTCCTTCGTGCATACGTGTCTAATCAGGTGACTCTGCCTCCCTCCTTTCTTACAAGCCATCCTTCCTAATGCTCATTTTTACTTCCTCTTCTTTACACACGCATGAAGAAATTAATGTGCACTGCCGCCGCTGGGGCGAAAATATCACAAGTCATGGTTGGAAAAGCAAATTCCGAGTCTTCATGTGAAGGGCGATTCCCAACCTCGGATATTTCGGGCCATATTTCAAAATGCGAGAATCAATATTTGTTGACAAGGGATGCCAAAATGTAATGCAGCTGTCTGGGATACCCATCTTAAACTTCAGACCCTGTGTATACAAATAGAATCCGGTAAAGTATGCCGGGATGGAGATGATCTGATTACTAGGGTAGAGATATAAGGAAGGAGGAAGGGAGCTGACGAGCGGGTCTAAATGCCGTTAATATAATAACTGAGACAGCTTAGGTAATAAGATTTGGGTCTGTGGGCCAAGAGTACGGGCCCTTGGTTCTCATCAGATAGCCTTGTGGACACGCAATATCTGTACAGGATCCACGAGTACATATTATCATGGGCCTCTTCGGGAAGGGAGACAGAAATTAGAGCAATTAAAAAAGCGGAGATTGTGGTTTGTATTTTAGACAGGTAAAAGTGAATAGATGCTCATTTAGAGGTTCGGATGGATGGATGGATGGATGGATGGATGGATGGATGGATGGATGGATGGATGGATGGAGTAAATCTCATTTGTTGTGATTAGTCATGGCACAAAGGGATAGATGCCTGCTTCCATCACAATTTCTGAGACATGCCGGATTCGGACCTGATGACTTCACTCCCTTTGGTCAAGGCACATCTTTGTTAAACGCATAACTACCCAGTGAGTACTCAGCCTCAACCCACTGCTCACTCTGCTCGGCCCGTGGCCAGCTGTAGGTTCTTTTGATCCAGCTATTCAGACCCTGTGAAATGTCGCTTTTCATTGTCTATCTCGTAATGGTAATGTTTTGTTTTGTTCCTTTTCCTTAGCCATCAACTATGCTACAATGACAGAGAGCCATGCAAAAACCACGATCTCTAATTTCGTTACTTGATTAGGCTCAAGGTCTGGCGGTGATATCTGAGAATATTATACGTGGCATCCAATTTCGGTCCAAAAATAGAAACAATAGGTCATGGGTGACAGCCACATTTGTATCGACCCTAAAGAGCTGTCAGCAGACTTGCCAACTTTGTTTTTCTTGAAGCCAAAAGTTCCTTGACTTGGAGGCTGGCGCGTAGAATTTGTTTTCTTCTTTTACCGGTTATTTGTGCTTTTACTTAAATTTGGCTTTCTGGAAATGAGTCCACAATCCGGTCATAGAGTCCCTATTTACTAATATGCAACAAGATCGCAGCAATCACAGTCTATATGCTGACGGTGATTTGCTGCCATTTTGTAACGCATTTGGTTTAGCATAGCCCTTGTACTTTACGGAACAAGTAAGTGACAATGACATATAGGCGTTTTCTTACTCTTTTACGGGCGGGTTTTGGGGAGGGGGAGGGAGTAAGTGGGGAAGGTGGGCTGGAATGTTTGGTTTTCTCCTGATTTTCATCTGGCAACCCCTGCCTGTATGGTTAGGTGTAATGTTAGTGACGTGATATCAGATCATGTTTGTGAGTGTGGCAGGAAAGAGTGGCAGGTAACGACCTTTACATCATCAGAGCTATCATTGCTGTCGGAGATTGCTCTACCGGTTGCGTTAGTTTTCGGCCATATGGTGAAACGTTTGTATTCGGCCACAGGTTTATTCGATACTTTTAAATCTTGTACCCGTGCAAGAATCGATACTTTTTGCCAAAAGCGTTTTCGAATCTTCTATTTGTCGTAAGTAGCTTCATTTCGACGAGAGTGTGAATACTAACCTCAATAAAGGTTCGAAAATTGTATATTATATGTAATTGTTATTACATACTTAGTTTTAATCACTAAATTTTTTTTATCGGAGCTTTAAAAAATGCAGTTCCTGTATTCGTATTCTCTAAACACAGATCTAGTTTTTCTTACAAGAACGTGTAGAAGTTCTCATTATAAGTCTATTGTCATTTGCAGTGCACAATGAACACTTTGACTTTTTTTGTTACAATACCATAATTTGTTTTTTCGTGAAAATGCTTCGGTCGTTAAACTCAACTCACATTACAATCATGCTATAGTGTCTCTATGTCTATGTTCACCATACTTAGGAGGATCGATACTCGAAGGACTAAAAAGTTGTGGCAAAAAGGAAACGCGATTTGATATCTTTTGGCTGAAAACCAGCACAATCTCGAAAATAGTGCATAACAACTCGATGTTACTGAGATACATGACAGCTTGCGCATATACAGTGACAAGAACACAATGACCTTTATTGCAGTCCTCATAAAAGGAATATGCATGTATGGAGCATCATAATGTGAGAATAACGACGGGATCTCTTACCATCGGAGGAATGACATTGGTGTACTGGCGCTGAATATACCCTTTGTAGCGTTCAGCATGCAAAGTTAAATGTAATTCTTACATTGGTAAGGGATCCCATCGTGAATACGTAAGCTTTCAAGAGTCGAATCTCGTTTCGCGACTCTTCTGTCCCTAGGCCGAGTGCATTGAATAGTTATATTTAGAAAAGTTATTATATGCCTTGCGTGTCTCTCATGTTTCTCTTGCTTCTGATGAGTTTGCAGGGGTCGCAACTCTTGGTGCACTCAACCTGTTTATAATACGCCAAATGGATCGATGAATTATATTCTGAAACGGATTGATTCCCTCGCACATGTCAAAATATTTCTCTTACTTTCCTGTGCGTATGCAAGGATAATAAACTTTTTATTTTATACCCTCGATCTAGATATACCGAGTATATTAAAGAAAAAAACTTTTACGGCTGAAAATGGATAATTCTGCTGTGCATATTTATAACATTCTAATGGAATGCGGTCTCGAATTTACTACCCTTTAACTCTGCAAATAATGTCACTATTTTACCAATCTTTAAAAATATGAGCAGATCCCTCAATCATCTTATTTGGAACGAAACGGTGCAACGGAAGCAGTCTCTCTCGATGTACACACATATAAAAATACATGTACATTTCGAGCGCTACTTGATAAGTGGGCTTGATTTTTATGCAAATACTTTAAAGTTTAGAGCTAGAACTGGCACACTTGGGCTCGAAAAAGAATTATTCATTCGACATATGTCAGAGTCAGCTAAGTGTAAATTCTGTGATAATGGTGATGGAGACTTATTCCATTTTATGTTCCTATGCCCTTTTTACGCTGAAGAAAGAATAAAAATGATGAATGTTTTACAGCATAAGCTTCTAAACGTCCCCCATGTATTTGAAAGTTTTATGTCATTACCCCGCTTTTCCAAGCAAGCTATTCTGCTGGGTGAAGAATTTTTTGGCCAAGATGCAAAATGTGATAACATATGCGCCACTTTTGATATTGCTTTTAAATACTTCCTTTCTGGTGCCTGGGCGAAAAGAAATTTACGTTCAAACTTGTGATTTTTTTACTAACATTGTGACAATGTACAAACATTATATAATGTCTTAATTAACTGTTGTGATCTTAGTGATTTTTACTGGACGCCCCACTGGTTGCCCCGGCCAGTGGGGCCCCCGCTGTAAAGGGGTAGTTTCCAAATAAACTATTATTATTATTATTATTATTATTATTGTTATTATTATATGAATGAGTTTGTAGTTCCCATTATCACGTAGGTCCCAGAGATAGAATGCTCATCCTTCAAAAGTATTGCTAATTTTGAGCGTTTAATAATGTCTGTCATGTCCGACGAGTATGCAGGAATGGTAAAAACCCAGGTGTGGCCTAGCCTCTTTAGAGTGTCAGGAAGTCAAAGGGCCGAAACACTTGGTAGACGAGGGGATCTTCCTCTGAAGATCTTCTGTTGCCTCGCTCTCCGAGTAAGACTAAGAGTTTTCTATTAAATGCCGTGCTCTGGACGTATACAGGTTGTGCAAATAGCAAGCCTATCTTCTTCAGATTATAAGAGTTAATTCCCTTGCGTGAACTTATACGTCATGAATGTCATGAATGTTCTGAGACTGGCCCACGAGGAGGAATCCGGGAAGGAGTGGTCACAATCTGTGGAGAGATTTCTGGACATTAGTTTTACCCGCAGCCAAAGACCCGGAGAGCTGTGAACAGCTGGTATCTGACACCATTTTATATGCTCTGAATTGGCAAGAGGCGACGGTTTGGCTAGGAGAATACCCCTTGCACCATGGTGTCAATTTTAGGACAAAATAAAAAACAAAATTAGTAGTCAGAGGCTGTGACACAGTATGTACGACGTTACTGACATTCCAAAGCTTGAAACCCGAATTTCGGCGTTTACCACGCTATCGCATTCAAGCGATGAAATGCACACTCTATCACCAGAGTTTTAGCAAACATACATGCCAGCTAGCACACTCTGTATGCATTTATTTTTTTTTAATTCCAAGATTGTCGCTTTCAGATCTGGATGGTACCTTTACTAATAAAGTTAGTCTGTACTGTTATATTAGTCATGCTGATATCCTGGTAACATTTTGTATCTAATGATCACGTTGAGAATCTCTTAACTCTTGTCGCACGAGGCGCCTCAGATCCAGCCACCCGCTGGCTGCGTAACCATCGTTACGAATAAAGACCGTTGCATGTGTCGTATGCCGATCGGTCAGCTGACACCGGGCTGAAAAATTCGATCGTCGCACCCAGCGGTCGGCAAGGAGATGCGCAATTCTATAGCCGTATTCAAACGTAGCGAGAGAACGGTAGAATTAATCATATCGCTGCACCACAAGAATAAATATCAGATTTCATACCGGATTTTATTTTGGATAGCAAGCTCTCAGCTTGGATTGAAAAATGTGCACGATTTCAATTGAGGAACTGACGCGGCCGCGGTTTCGGATATCTCTGTGTGAAGATGGCTCGTGAACATTTGCATGTCCGATAACAAAATGCATAGCAGTTCTGTTCTGGCAAAGTGACAAATGTAGCCTTAAGATTCTGATGGCTTGCACGCACTCTGCGTCACGGAAAGCGCAGAGTTCTCCTTACATGCGTAGGCTGCCACTGCAGGTCCCCAGCCGTTAGCGGGTGTGTGCGGAAGTAAAGAATTACTACAATCAGGGCTGCCGGCGGCCACAAATGGGGAATCGATGGATAATTTGGTAACGGGGTAGGGTCCTCTTGGATGACGCTGGGCAGACTAATAAGAGAGACAAGGAATTCCTTGGGATTGAAGGAAAAGACAGTGGAACTTTTCTTTCTTGGGGGAGGGACGGGGGTGGTAGGAGGTGGGAGGAGGATGGAAGGGTATAGATTAGAGTGGATGGTAGGGAGTGCAAGAGATTCTCAGAGAAAGCAACCAAGAGGCTATGAAAACAAGAAAGTAATAATCTGATCTGTATGTCTAGAGAATCTGAGATCACCAATATTTTGCAATCTCGTGTCTGCCATATTACTACAGTGCACTCAGTGTACTCATATCGTGTCCAAAAGAAGGGAGGTAATACACGAGACTTCAACAGAGAGTAACTAAGAGGTCTTAATCTGATCTAAGTGCTCTAAATCGCCAGTATTTTTTTCAATAATGTATTGCAGTGGTCATGTTACCGTTGTAAACTCAGTAAACTCAATGTTGAAGTAGCCTCTATGCGCATTAAGATACATCAGGCCTGCTAAGGTAATAATTGTGTGAATTCTTATGAGCGGGCATAGGCCTGGAAGTGAAGACTTATAAAGTCGCTTTATATATATATATGGTTCAGAAAGGCCATTTCCTTTGTTAATGTGGGTGTGTGATAGAAAAGTATTCCGGTGCTATTAAGTGCTAGAAAGAAGGTGCAGAACCTCAGGGTGTGCTATTTTCATTTTCCCAGTCAATTTTTATAGTGTGCATTCAGCAGACACTGCCTTGCAAAGCACGATTCCCGGATAAGATTGTATTAAAATAAAATTAATTATGTTTTTGTCTCTCTGCTCGATCAACAATAATCAATAAACATAAACTTCCTGTCGCCTGATCTTACCATATCTAATGCTTTTCTATGCATTACATAGCTTCGCTATCCACATCCAGGAAAGTTCAAAAAAATCACTATATTTAATTATATTCCTAATGCCGTTGTCCATGATGGCTCTTAGATTTATCGAGGCCGTGGATCATTACAGATTTGCTTTACGTGTGTGGGAACTTCAGGTCCCGAAAAAGATGGAAGATAGTCTGGTTGATGTTGTCGAACTTCCACATCGTCTATCCCCGTTCTCCTCCGTTGTTGTAGATGGTGGAACAACCAGCTGCAATACTTTAGAAGTTCTTGGTCATAGCAGCTCAGTACTTCTAGCACTCAGGGGAGGCCATCATTTTAGGTACTCATTATTACTAAAGCGGTTTATAAGTCTTCATTTCCTGGCCTATGTCCGCTCATATGAACTCACACTATTATTACCCCAGCCGGCCTCATCATTCTAATAGTTTCTCAACTCCCTGGGGAGCATACAGTGCTGCTGCCATTCAAAGGCGCTAATCACTAGCAGTCTGACAATATTCTCCACTGTCTATAGCCAAGTACCCATTTTACGGACAGGTGGACTGAGGAAAATGTGCATGAAATGCTTTCTCAGGGCACTTACGACACGGCAATCGAATCCACGACTATTAGATCTGGAGTTCAACACCGTAACCATTTGGCCACGATGCTCCACTTCTCGGTAGGGTCACAGCCTGACCTTGATGTCTGATGTTTCTCTCCTTCACACAATGCATTTCAACACGACGGTGATCACTCATGTGATCAGCAAATTTGTTCTTCTGTCTACTTTTCCGCAGACCGGAGCGCGAGTCATCTGAGATCGATGAAACCGCGGCACGCTTTCGCTTTAAAAGCATGATTTTTTTTTTCTCCATAAGACCTCAAAGAAATGGATAGGAGGGGGTGAAAACACAATATCCTCACGTCCTGCATGCCACTCGGTTTACATAGCTATATAGGGAAGGGAAAGGTCGCGTTTGTCGTCTGTCTCCCCTGAGCAAAATCACGCTGTCATCGTTTTCGTTCACAGATATGCAGGCAGCATCACAAAACAGTTTATCACCACGCGAGATCTGCATCTCATTTCCATCAGAATTTATTCTTCTTACAGATGCACCGATATGAAACCGTCGTTGGATAGCTTTTTTTATGCCCAATGCGTGCAGTGATGTATTGTGTGCGGAGTAGGGTGGATGAGTGAGCGAATGGATGATTAAAATGGTTATAGTACCTAGTTGTTTGCTTATCATCATCAATATCAATACGATAGTACCCAGTTGTTTGCTTATCATCATCAATATCAATACGATGTTATTCGAGCTCATTAAAGTTATTGTTATTGTGACATATTCACAGCGCAGATCGTAATGATGATAATAATAATAAAGAGGATTTTTTATAGCACCTACTTCCTACAAGCTCGAGGCTCTTTACAGTGCATACACTACTCTCAGACACACACATCATTTTGCAAACTCGTACACACACGAAAACCCACATACATTTACTGTAATATTATAGGCATATATTATGCAAAAACTTCATAGTGAGAAGAAAGTGACAAGCATTGTGAGTTTGACATGGAGTATCTACTCTAACAGATACTTTATGAGCAGATATAATTTTAATTGATGTTTAAATGAGTCAATAGTCTTCCGACAAAAATCAATGATACTACAACGACAATAATTTTACTAACAACAGTGGTGATCTCAGCCGAATTTGAAAGGTGGCCCGTCAGTCAAACTCATTTTTTCTTTTAAATCCCACTCCTTTTAGGGCATCATGGCTGTGAGTAATAGCTTAGAAGTTATTTCCGAGTTATTACAGGATCTTACGACTACATATATTTACTTTCTGTCTCGGTTTTTGATGTTGGTATTATTATTTATCTTTCCTTGCCCTATCATGTTTCTCCTATACTTGTCGCCCTTTACATGGGCTGTTGGGCTGGTGATATGCTTGGATGCTTGGGTAATTTACTTTCTCTCATAGGTTATAAACTTCATCTTATTAGTTCCCATTTCCATATGTTTCTTGTTAGCCTGAATACTTGCTATTCTGTTCTCGTTATATTCGTAACAATGAATAGCTGTTACAGACAGAAAGCAGAGAAAAGGTTGTTATTATTAATGTCCCATATATTCTATAGCCATTGCTCCAGTGGGTCACGGGATAGAGTATACGTTCTGTCCCCTCCCTAGCAGCACAACGCTACCAAGTAATATGTTTTCGTCTCAAACCCACTTTTAATCATCCTGAAAACATCAGGGAAGTCATAAATTATATATGTCAAGAATCCCCATCTACAGATTACTAGTGCAGCAGCCGGGTTTGATTTTAAGCAATGAAAATTGTGAAACTAGATAGTGTCTGTGTAAATATAGCTCAGTTTTATTACTCATTGTCCTGGCCAGACATTTTACCAATGCCTGTAAAGACAGTTGATGTTTGGCTATCCGTTCGTTTGGCTAACGCAAATTGGGCCTATCGGACGTAAGACATGACAACGTTTATCTGATATTATTCTCTGTTACTTTTTCTTTTAAATTTCTCGAACGAAAACTTTTATAGCATAAACTCGTCAGTTGGATTTTGTGAGCTCCTTGAAAGCAAGTATACCGTAAGTGTGCCTACGAAACGTAGGTATAATTAACTATAAATGTATAAAATTATGTAAAAAATTAACTATAACTACAGCTCCATCTAATGTAAGTCATGCCAGTGCAACTTTTCGTCGTTTTTATCGCTAAGCTCGACCACTGTGTTTCATAATTTTGAGTGCGCGGTAAGAGAACAGCACAACAGAAGGCAGAATTGTTATATTTTTTATAAGACAAAACAGAAGACAAATGAAGTGAATATAGCTTAAACAGGGTTAAACCGACTGAAATATTCTCTATGTAGAAAAGAACCAGATGTTTTAGAAATAGTTTTATGAGGAGCTGATGTGGCTTCCGACACAATGAATTCTAAACACAACAATTGTGAAGTTATGCCATCAAACAGTTTTAGCCCAGTCATGTTCTATTTCAGACAGTAAACACTCATCAACCAGGACTACAATAAGACACTTGTCCTTTAATCCTTACGCGAGGAACTCATCACAAACTCAAGAACTGAAAACGAAACTTTAAAAATATGTAGTTGTAAATGGCCGGTCAAACATGACGTCGGCCAAACGTCGGTGGGACAAACGCTCGGTCGCACAAAAGTCCATGGACCAAAACATCGGTCACCGTTGGACGTACAGGTGAGACAGGATATGCATAATAATTAAGACCAGCTGAAACCGTCTGGCTCTAAGGTTATTTAGTTTCTTGTGACGCACCTTCAAAAACATCCTCGCAGCCAAAATCAGTAGGCAGTTCAGTGCAGGATATGTGTAGAACTTTTGGGGGCATGATCGCCGTTTTTTGAGATATTGCGCATTACCGATGGGATCTCTTAACATTGCAAGAATTACATCAGTACTTCGGTGTTGGATGCACTCTTTGTAGCCTTCAACATGCAGAGTTAATGTCATTCTGACGATAACAAGAGAACCTATCCTGCCTCATCATTAATACGCAAGTTCTCAAGTAGCAAACAGAGTTGTAAATCGTTTATGATATACTTGAAAAATACGCCTGTGTTCACAGGCGGTACCGACAGGGAAAAGACGTGTTGAGGACATGCATGTGGACACTGTGTGAAAACAAAAGATCTAAGCGCTTGAGTAACACAATACAAATTGGCAATAGCCTTTACGTAATACATGGAGTCATCCGGTCCAATTTCGCAATCGTTACTGACTTGGAAATGACGTTTTGCACGTGGCTAAAAAAAAACGAACGTATTACTTTCAGCAAAGAACTTCATTATTATGGATTTATCAGATCCTGTTCCCAGATAGCAACTGTTTAGAAAAGGACTTTGCATTTCTGCGTTGGTATTTAGTAATGAGGTCTGCCAATACAAAATCACGGACTCCTTCAAAATGCAAGCATTATAACAATATAGCTTGAACAGGAAGAGAGGCGAATAATGGAGCTTAGAGTCATCCTGAGAGAGCGGCCCTGATGCCAATGGTTAAGATTTCAAAGGTGGGTGGAAGACGTAGAGGAAGTATGACAGACAACATCATAATTCTCAAAATAGCAGGACACGGAATAACAATCACCGCGAGTTGGACAGACAATAGGAGACAATAATAGACACAGACTGCGTTGAGCTCGGTTGCGAAAGAGTCCAGTACCAAAATGGTGTCGAATTATTATTACTGAGGCCATCCCAGGAACGCTTGCCATCCATTTTCGAAATAAATTAAAAGTACATTCATATAAGCAATTCTACCACTTACTAGCTTACTTCTGTTCATCAAAAGTCGTGCGTAAAAACGATGTAATGTCTTGTTATTGTATCAGTTTAAATGTATGGATTTAATATCATTTCATTATTCAGACAGACCTCAGCATTACGTATCCCTCAATAATAAGTATGTTTCCACACGCTAAGCGCAAACTTATCATCAATGTTCTACTCAATAATTATATTGCACCGCAATTCATTACAAAAGAATGTAAATACTTTAGTTATTTCCCTTTCAGTGCATTATTATGAAACGTGTTGTGTTTTAGAAATTTTCTGACGTCAAATACAAAAGATAGATCGTATCATCATTCGTTATGTGTCGTTATCAGCTGTCTATGTTCAGGGACAAATGCTGAGAATAGAAAAGCAAGGCTGTTACATATTTACTAGGTCATACGGAATCATGACGCCATTGATTTCAGCAGATGAGACACCAAATTCAGTGCCGAGAATTTACAAGGTATTCACAGAGTAAAACAATCTACAGAACTCTTAAAAGCCTTTATCCGCAGGTCGCGAAAGGTTATCATAGACAGGAGACTTAAACTATTTTCAAGAAGCACCGGTAGCTATTTCTCGGATGTGTGTGGTGTAAGGCCATCATCGACAGGAGACTTAATACTCTAAAAAAACAACGATTACCACATAGCAATGCATACCAGTCAACAAGCTCGGCTAACACAAACACATCGTCGATAAACAATGTGGTTCACATGGAGACAATGTAGGAGGTATCTGTCATTGGTGTCATTTATAGAGATTATTGCTTCGTTATCGTTATTATTATTATTATTATTATTGTTGTTGTTGTTGTTGTTCTTGTTGTTGTTGCTGCTGCTGTTGCTGCTGCTGCTGCTGCTGCCGCTGTTACTGCTGCTGCCGCTGCTGCTGCTGCTGTTGTTGTTGTTAAAAGATATCTGCCTATGACGGGAGAATCAGTGACAATAATGAAGGTCTGCCATACTTGTGTTTGCACTGCTCGTCAGAGATAGTTGATCATTAGCTCTGGTACTACCCGTGAATTAAATACATGTAATGTACTCTCATCTTTGATGTAAGAGCAAGAAGCCGTAGAAACCACTTATCTAAAGATAATATGAATGCTCCAACTGGTAAGCAAAGGGGCTACTATCTGGGTTGATAGTCTACTTATATCGGTATGTCCTTTAAACGGATAATGCATTCAGTCAAACGGGAGTATTTAAAGCATTATTAGACTATAGACTTTGTTATTCACAGCTGCGGATGGTGCAGAGAAACTTACGATCTGGCACTAAGCAAGCACCTGCGTGATTTAACAGTAATATAATGAACATCTTTAATAACCGTTCCTGTGCTTATAAATGACGCTGCAGTTTCTGTGTGCTGTGTTCACAACCCGGAGATATTGTTCTGTTTGTATAATTTTGACATTTTGTTAAAGGCCAATTGTTTAGAATGTTTCATGTTTAGAAGCTTGTTGTTGATAATGTGTTTGTTGCTGTGGTGGTTGTTGCTATTGTTGTGTCTATGGGAGACAGCACCAATGTAACAGTGACGTTAAGAGAGTTCTTTTTGCTTTGTGATGTCAATGCTAGTTAACGGTGATGCTGCAGCGTATCAAAATATATATGATCTGGCTTTCTTTATAAAATAATTGTTGTGCCATATAAAGGCTTGAATGTTGATGAGTCCCCGTAGCTTCATTTCTATGAATTCCACTCTAATTGCATATACTCTAACCGTGAAGTGTTTCTCGGGAGATGCCAATTTGTATCGAAATGTTAGACCAACACTTGTAACTGGGAGCAGAGACACATTCCTGTTTATAATAGTGAACCGTACAGAAATGCCACTGAAAGTAAGGACGCGTTCATCAAACAGAAGAGATAATGACGCCCAAAGACGAAATCTGGTGAGAATAGTCCGTCCAAGAGCATTGAAGCAAACAGACAGGCAGACAGATCTGCTAACAGATCATCTTTCGTAGAACACTCTGTATCGAATCCTTATAATTACAGCGGCTTCAAGCCCATTACTTCCATTTATTCTCAAGGCGCCCGGTTTTGCAACGCACTAATACCTAAAGACTTCGGTAGCCACTGTGTGTGAAAAACCTCCCCATTTCTGAAGGACAGTTTTTCTCGAGCAAAGAGGAAGGAAAAACGTAGTACACAGAATCGAATTTTAATCTCGGTCTGGGTCTTTAATTAATGTTTGCCCAGGCACTATACACGCCCCGTCTTGTGTGCTTTCAAGGCAACAAAGTCCGATTAGGGCACCCTGTCTCCGGGGATTCCTCCAATCTCAACTCGGTAAACAAGGAAGGCGTCAGGATGGGAAACAGTTACATTGTTACACTTTAGAAGAAAAAGAAGAAAAAAAAATCTATATCACTGCGTTAAATGTGGTTCTGTGTAAAGACAATCAAGAAAGGATCCTGAGCAAACTTTTCCCAGCGTTTTACGATCAGAGGGAGCAAATAGCCGCGAACAGGCTAGGCTATAAAAAGTTGATGGTACAGTTAACTCCCACTTAATCGCAAATCTTATCCAATGACTGCTATGCAGAAAGCCAGCAATTTGTCCTGTGCAAAATATTGCCATTAAGCAGAGGTCGCAATTATATGGACTGCGCTTAAACGGAGTCAACAGTTAACAGTAACCTATTTGGGGGGGNGGGGGGGGGGGGGGCTAAAGACGATGAACACTATGTTGCGGATGGTGGCGATAGACACAGTTCCGAGTTTTCAATATCTTTAAAGAGCCTAATTGGGTAGTTTCAGTTTCCTCACGTGACCAAGGGACTGTCGATCACAGATGGATTAATTCACATGCTCTGAGCATGTTGGGTTGCTCTTCATGAATCACGAGACGTCATGCATGCCCTTGGTCACATGACAAAACTGAAAACATCTTATTGTTAAAGGTCATCACCCTTCACGTCCAGACCCTTTTGCTTCGCAGTCCAGATCAAATTCACAGACTGGGTGAAAAGCTCTGCATGGCGGCAGACTTAACTTTGCAGAAAAGTTGGACTTGTAAGTATGATCAGGAGCTGGAAAATATGGAAAATCTGCTGTCGTAGGTAGTTTTACATAGTTGCATAGAGTAGTCGAATTACTGCAGACTAGGAGTGGGATTGTTTATTTTGAATATATGTATCTGAGTATTCAAGACCTGATGTGGCAATGTGACGCGATTGGCAGCCAGAGGACGGTTTGTAAACATTTGCGAGAAAAATCGTGCTAAGTGATTACTATGCACATGGGTAGGTGTGGTATAACAGGAGTACTGGTGCTAGGTGAAACGATACCAATGATAAAAGTAGAATCAGTAGTAACATTAGGAGAAGACTTAAGCATGATGGTGCTAGTGACAGTCCAAGGAACATTTCGTCACAGTGATAGGTGGATTGCGTATCTTAGAGATATCCTGATTGCAAAGTGTGCTTGCTTCAACCCAATATGCCTATCAAATGTCACAAACAAAGTAATTTACAAAGCGATCGGTTAAATAAAAACACAAAAAGTACCGAAGCTTGAGATTGGCTTTATATTCTTGCATTGCCTGAGATAGTTTTTTTCCCTCTCCTGAAAAACTCACTCAAATGAGATAGGCGAACAGCCTATGGCCGTGGCGATTTGCGATTAAAAAGTAACAATAGTTCGTGTTGCTATTGTTGCTTTTGCTGGCCTCTGAGAATTGGTCATTGTTATAAAAGTTTTGAACTTCAACTTTGTAAGATCGATGTACTGTATGACGTACTGCCTGTAATGTAAGTAATAGGGAAATTAGAATCATGCATCACGAAGCAGCTTCAAAAATATTTAGAGATTTCGTATATATTTTATTATATAGGTATTACAATGTAATGATTGGCCTGTATAGTCCTTTAATACTTCAGCTGTAAAACTTTAAAATGAGCAAAATGACTGAAATAGAGTCTGCACGAAAAGACTGTCTTGTAAAATTTGTATCAGTATGGATCTGTGCATTTGTGTATGTTCATGCTTATATGCATTCATCGTTTGCTACTGTTTACAACATCGTGACTCATGTGTAAGAAAAAATATTACTTACGTCCTCGTCACTTGTAATGGATCGAAGTCACATGTGTATGAGTACCTTGCCTCCTGAAGAAAAAGCACTACGAGAACCAGCTGAGTTATTGAGATGATCTCTGCGATTCTGAAAAAGAAAAAAAAATTATGATACGAACTTACTCACAAGGCATAATACAAATATAATAGTGCTATGTGGCATCAGTGACTGTATTCAGCACAGACTTCCGTGGGGGCGGCATACTTTGGAAGCCTATCTGTTTATATTACAAGAGGGTACTTAATAAAATCTTTGCTCATCGTTAACATTGAAGTGTCTGAAAAAGGGCACGGGAAAGAGCTGAAACTTATCTCCTTGGCATATCCGTCTGTACTGTAGAATTGGTAGGTTCGTTCAAAAGGTCACTGGGTTGTTTCTTACTCTTAAGTTTTCTTCTTTATTTCTAAATTTGGCCCCCATCCCCTGAAGCCACGTCAACCTTCATCGTGAGCCTAGTCAGGGACATGAGCGACGGGAGGGTTAGAATAACAGTGAAGAGTTGTTGCCCTGGGGGTCCCACTGAAATAAGGATCTACCAATCAGTGGGAGAGACAGCCGCGAGGAAACAGAATGATGACAAAAAATAGAAAAGAAAATAACTAAAGAGGTGCGGGTGAGATAAGAGACAACATTGTGGATGAGTCTAGCAAGGTGTTAGAGGCGTCCCAGGTCAACTGATAGGAGGTCTTGCAAAATTTCCCGGGGAGGGGGAGGGAGGGGCGGAAGTGGAGAGCAGAATAAAAATACGGAAATAATGGCAAAGCTCGCAGATTCGGTTTTTTTGTTTGCCCTGAAAAATCGGGTGTACCCCTGACCCCAACATCAGCGCTCTATGATTCGTGAGGTCACCCTTGACGGGTAATTTATTGCCATCTATTCGCTTAAATTTGTGCCATCCGATCGTTATCGTAGGAAAACAAGCGCAGCCGGCCTTTCAATGGCCATGGACACTGTCTGGACTCAGATGGATTTATTTTCATATTTCAACGACTGAACGATTTTATTTCAATTTTCTTCACCACTATTTTGGAAGGAGCAGTAAACTAGAGCTTCGCAAAGTTTCTATGCAGTGTCCTGAAATTATTTACTTGCTAAACTCGGAAATATCGCACTTCGATGTGAAGCTCCCGACTGGATTCAAATGAGTGAATAGTCCCATCATGCCCTATCTCTCCTCTTATACTCGGGGCGAGTCTTTTCATCTCCACCTGTCTCCAGATTTGAGACAAAGAAATATATATATGTAGCAAGAATCATTATGTTCTTTCTCCTGCACTTTGCTCTTTTGCACCTTGCCCCTTTTGTTGAGCTGTTCACTGATTCCGATTTAGAGCTGTGCGATTGTAAGAATGTGGAACATACTTTAGCCTATTTGTGTATTACAGGTTGTTGGCTTAGCAGATTGATTATCATAGGGCAAAGTGATTTGTACAAACCTCACTCTTGCATTAATGAAAAAGCTAGTGGGACATCCTGATAATAACCCATCCATGGGTGGCGTACTTAGATCCGAGGACTACATTTATCAACTCCGTGAAAATGCAATCAATGTCCAAACCTATTACCGAGAACACTCTTTAAGGATGAAGACTTTAGTTGGCTATTGTTGTACATACGCCCTACCATGCTCTTATGAAGCACTGTCTATGATAGTTCAAAGTGTTTGCAAGATTGTACAACTTTAATACGATTGCTTCGGTGTCGCTGCTTTGTGAAACCTAACTCTGAAAGACTTAATCTTAACATCGCTATGACAGTCACACTGGGACGCGCTGGTGAAAGAGCATCTGACCATGAACTTGGAAGAAGCTGCCTTATGCAACATCCTGCCCATGGGCTCGATACAGTCTACAGAATGGTGGAATGTAGTCTGCAACAGACATTCAGAAAATGAAACAAACCTGCCTTCTTTTGAAAGTGCTTTGACTCAAAGTTGTTTTAGCTTGTCTCCAGATCATAAAGATAACGTCCGTCATTTCCTAGACGTTTCTTTTATATTGCTTTGCATCCAGAGTTCACCCATCACTAAGGGTATCTGGGTAACAGTTCTCAGAGTTTCTCTAAAAGATAATGAATCTTGCATGCTCCACTGCGTCCTAGAAAAGCGGCTGTCCGGCTCACAGTCTGTTCGCGTTGTCACGTGGTCGTGGTACATGCTTGATCTGCCTGTGGTTTGTCTCCATTAATAACCATAACAGTGCGAGTCAAGGCCCCTTCACACAGCAACAGCATGATTACATTTGTCCACGTCTTGATGCGGAAACTGCATTATTGTCAAGAGGCTTCTCCGATGTCCTCCCTTATTTCCACGGTCAGTGTCCAGGACGAATTAATATGATTACTGCTGTGAGCACTGATCAAACTTATTTGGCCACGGATGCTCGTCGCTTTTGTAATCACAAATTCGCTGGACATGAACGGTCCCATATTCACGTGCTCATAAGTTTCGCTGTGTTGGTCATTAAATGCGAGTCTATAGAATGTCCTTCTGGTATACAATGTTTGTATAACTAAGCTAACTTAATTTGCTTCCAGCTGTTCTGTTTACGAACATCGACAGCTGCTGCTGCGGTCATTGTTCATAAATAGGAAAGCTGGAGGCAGATTAACTCAGATATAAGGATTTTGATTAAAATGTTGCGAGTACCATAGAGATGAGCCATACTGGACTTCTTTGAATGAACATAATTTATGGAAACGAAAGTTTTCTTTTTAAGTGTACTTTAGTAAATAATGTCCAAATCATTGTGAAATTTTATGGCAATGAAAGAGCAGAAAAGAATCCGTGGTTGACTCGGAATCCACATGAGCAACTGCTCGTCCCTTACATCAAGTTCAAGGCATGAAAAAAGTTATCTTCGCCCTAACACCATGCATGTTTGCATATGAACAAGCCATGAACAGTAAATAATTGTCACATGAAAACTATTAGCTCCCCTGCATATTTTTCACGTTCGGTGAGTATGCGTGGTATACTTCTCACAATAATCGGCCCAATTTCTTGAAGATTTGAACTTGGTTATGTTCCTTGCGTGTCGAAAGCTTCCGGTGAGTATACATAGATAGTCAAATCTTTAGTGCACGTGAAAAAAATGTTAAATTATACCTTTGGACTCACGGCCATTATTAGTGCACGATTACTGCAATTGCACCTTATGGTTTACTAGTATTCAAATGCACTGTACTGTGCTCTGTTTCATTATTTTTTTTTTAATATAGATGAGGAAATGAGGGAAAGTGAGAA
Organism: Ellobium chinense; assembly: GCA_033807755.1. Classification (NCBI taxonomy): domain Eukaryota; kingdom Metazoa; phylum Mollusca; class Gastropoda; order Ellobiida; family Ellobiidae; genus Ellobium; species Ellobium chinense. Next base: position 1,527,066 of record JAWQUT010000113.1, on the reverse strand, counting down.
ATAATAATTATTCTAATATATTTGTATTCAAATTCAGGAAATGATTGTGTCATAATATTTTAACCAAATAAATATAAAGGCGAATAGCTGGTTCAAAATCGAACTGCAGTGATCAGTGCGCACTGCCAAACTATCCTTGACAGTTTCTGGTTCATCTGGAGTTTCCTTAGTAATGTTACAATTTGCCTGAACATGGATTTACAAGCAGTATGTAACAACAGCTGAGGTCTAATTCCTTGGAAATTGCGAGGAATAAGCAGGTATATCATACAAATGACATGATGACAACAGCAGCGTGTCCAGAAATAATGCCTTTAAATTTCAGTGCAAGAATGTGAAGACGACATCAGGGGCTTAGCAAAGAGGAAAGGGGTAGGGGGCGCTCTTTAGGAGAATAGTAGTCGGTGAAAGATGGGAGCATTCATACTGTGGTAAGATATCGGCCATGAAAGGCAGCTCGGACTCACTGAAACAAGGGACATCCGTAGGTCACGGACTTTCTGGGTAGGGTCTTTCTTTCAAAGAATCAAAAACAAAATTGGCAAAAGTAAAGTACAAAAATGCACAGGATTCTCTCCTTTAACAGTCAGAACTTACTGTCTAATACACAACCAGGATTTCATTAAGTTTTCATTGGATATACACAACGGTTTAAATCTAAAGACCTTTCCACGCAAGCCCCTTTCCTGTACACCATAAGACCTCGACGTTTTTTTTCGTTGTTTTTTTTTTTTTGTCGAGCAGGACGTTGGGGTGGAAGGTACGAGTTGTCCTGGACGAGATTCCAGTGTCACAAACCTGCACGCTGTAAGTATAACTTCCATTAACATTTTTCAGGATACTGGTTTAAAATGAATGATTGAAACTGGATCCGGTCAATGAAAGCAATGATAAAACATAACATTAAGGGCGGTTCACACGGTTCTAATTTTCATGTGTATGGGAATCAAACACGGGATCCCAAATTTCCTATCCGATTTTCGTTCGAATTATGCTTGCTCAGTGGAATAGGATTGGTTCTACTTTTCATTTGTATTACGAACGAACTGAGCGATAACGTGACAAAAACAATGGCGACGAAATGACAGAGCGATTCATCGCTTTATTCGGAGGGACCGGTTGTCTTTTGACTAAGATCGAAGACATACTGCAACAAATCGTGTAATTGTGTCGCTGGGTGTTTCACGAAGTTTTAAAATATTTAGCTGTCGAAATACGGACGAAAATTGGAACCGTGTGAACTCCCCATAAGAGATAAAAAGGAGGCCAGGAAGACACTGACAGGCAGAGAAAGAAAGAAATGGCATGAAAAAAAGAGAGAAAGAAAAAGAAAGCGAATTCTACATCAATACCTTTAATGTCCCGAAGTCAAAATTTCAAATTTCCCCAATCGATTGTCCCCGGAAGCGGACCGGTATTCATCAATGAACATTTCACTGAGTGATGAAGCTATTCAGAAAAGTTTTTCCTCCCCGCGTGCCCTGCCAACCACACCTTGTAACACAACGTTATGAAAACAGTTGATGGTGATGTGATAATATAGCGCAGCGTCTAGCGTAGGAAGACGAAGGGAAAGACTCCAATCTCTTCAGTATGTCCCTGATGTAGCCATTGCCCTAATTACACGTTTTTATTTCCTCAGCCATAAAAAAAAAGAGGAAAAGAAGCTTCCATACACGCACCGGTCTCATCCGCTCACGAGATGGAGTTTCAGACAGTCAGACACACTGAGGTGGCCAGACTTTCTTGTTCATGCCCATAATAAGCAGGCATAACGATAACGAAATAGTCGTGAGGATGAGCTGAATAAGACCTAGTCCCGCTTCTTTGTAATGTCCCTACGCGCGACTTTACAATACTGTTACCCCAGCAGGTCGGCTTATTCAATAGAGTCTAACTGTATCAGCTCTCCGGGGAGCACGCGATGCCGCTGCCATTTCACCGGCGCTAATCACTAGACGTCTGGCGTTCAGACAACAGCATTGACTGCATATGACCATTTTTACCAAGTGATACACTAAGGGAAACGTGAATGACAAGGTGTTCTACATTGCCAGAGCACCTGAACGCCAGGGCTTTCTGATTAAGGAAAGTAGTTTACAGGTTATTAAGTCAATACCAAAGAAAGGGGAGGGAGGGGGGATGGCTTCTTTCAGATCCCGCTTGGAGTAGGATGGCGGTGCTAACACACTGGTGTCTTAGCAACAAGATACACAAAATCATGTGTCGTCAAAACTCAGGATCTCGCATGTTTTATTTATTTTGCCAACTATCTTTCTCTCTCTGCTTCAAAGCTTAGGGGGAAAATGACATACTGAGGTGGGATAAACAATTCACTGCATGTCTCAAAACCATGTATTTCGTCAAAGTTTAGCTAAGTGAGGACGTAGTTAAGACACGTGATGAGCTGTTTGTCCCACTTCACGAAAGGTATGAGCCAGTGAGATCAAATCTCAAGGCCAATCATAGGATTTTCTGGAACCAGTTATAGTGATTTCTTTTAATCAACTTCTAGTTCGTTCCATCTATCTATCTATCTATCTATCTATCTATCTATCTATCTATCTATCTATCTATCTGTCTGTCTGTCTGTCTGTCTGTCTGTCTGTCTGTCTGTCTATCTATCTATCTATCTATTTATCTATTCTTCATACTCGGCTGTCATCACTTCCCTTGCTCAAGCCGTTTCAGGCAGATAGACGGGTGACCCAACACCTCTCCCACACTTACAGGACCAGCGACAGAGAACCATGAACTAGAAAAAGGACAGAGTGAGCGGGGTAGGATGTAAAACTTGACCAGCCGCCTCTAAAAGAATATTCCATGCCACTCATGAACGATGGTAAGTATGAAAGGTTCAAGAAGATGGCGGCAATCACACTTTCATATCCCATCACTCCCCTGCAAGACCTCGGGAACAAACGCGAGATTATGGGAGGAAAGGGCACGAATTGTCCATTGACGTGATCCAAGCGCCAGAAAAACTTAATGGAATGGGGCAGTTTTTTGGGGCGGCCTCAGGAAGCCCATCTTATCTATTCTCTTCGTCATATGGTGTTTCTTCCACCCAAAGATCGCTTACGAGATTCTTTTATAATCACGACCAAATAGTGTGTGGTGTTCCATATGATCTAGGCATTACAGGCCGTCGTTAGGTTGAGAGGCAGCTGGGGTCATCTTCAATGGCATGAGTGCAAAATGATTTTAAAAAAAATATGTCCTTGGCCACGGCCATTTTTATTACATAGGCAAGATCACGCAAATGTGCTGTGTTACACGCGACCCTTGCATTACAGATTGCTGATGAAGGATTTGGGTTAATATTCATATTGGCATGATCCAGGAATGGCCATTTTTATAATATTATATTTTATCAATTACTATGTCCTTTAGAAATCAAGGTCGTTTAGTGCACGGTGTATCACCCAATCTCTGCAGGCGTTATAGACTAAATTGTGAAAGGGTCGCTATTTTATCAGAGCAAATGTTACAGGCTGAAATTATGAGAAGATCGCTATTTTATCAGAGTAAGTACAACAGGCTGAAATTATGAGAAGATCGCTATTTTATCAGAGTAAGTAGATATAATAGAGAAAAAAAATGATGATGTCGCTGTGTCGCCATTCTTTTTTCTTTTTTTTTTTTGTGGAGTATGAAAATGAAAAGGAGAATCTATCAAATATGCCTAAGATGACGTGACTGCAGTTCAACCTACATAAAGAAATTACTCTAAAATAACTTTATAGTCATTCTCACTAACCCTGATAGTAAACTACTGAGCTGGTCTCCTAGTCCAGGGACAGACTTGAACAACAAGGTTAACACGTTTTATTAAGTTTTATTAATCATGCCCAGACCGTGTATGACGTATAAGGGCCGTCAAATCCACATTCAACAAATGGCAGGACAGACACGACAGATTAGACCATTCATCATCACAGACAATTAAAGTACAAATATACATAATAATTGTAGTTCCAAGTTTCAAGAAATACAAAATGACATAGACAAAATATGACAACGGTACAATATATTTTTGAGAGGTTCCAACGTATTGTATGGTCCTATCCTGTAGCTTATTTGACTTATAGGCAAGTCCAACACTGACATGTATTACACACAAACAGATGACACGGGTTTTGTACAAGACACAGATTCGCTGAATGCTTGCAAGAATCAAAGATAAAATTGGGCAACCAGCTTATTGACCTTTTATATTGCACCCTGAAATCTTCAATGACTAGGATTAATCGTTCTCTCAATACATCTTGTTAGCCCAAGTACTTCCGCCTCTCTCTCATCAGAGTGTCGTTCACCGTCATTTCAGAAACCCGATAGTCCCTATTACAAAAACTATAAATGCTAAACGTCTCAAAACTGGGGATAGAAGATCGAAAACCCGATCGTGGCTGATGACTTATGAAAACATTTTGGAGGAGTAGACTAACTACCTAAAAGGATGGACGATGGGAAATGGCGATTGAGCTATGACCTGAAGAAAATTAAAAAAGATCATTAAATTCAGATTTCAATCCTGATTCAACCTACCTAATGAAGATAAAACCTCTTTCTCATCCTTGTTTGATTTGCTTATTGATGATTTACTGAATTGATTTCAAAGAGGAAAGTGAGTGGGGGTGGCGTGGACGGGGGAAAGAGGAATAATCTCGATATCTAATGTTGCCTTAAAGTGAGTTGATAACATATCTCAAGACTACTGCTGCCTGTCATTTAAATCGACTTAGCAATAGCATAATAGCATTGCTAAACCACCCAATTAGTCTAAATTATCACTCGAAGATAAAATGCACTTTGAAACGTGTAGTTCTTGTTCTTGCCAACTATACAGTTTGAATAGTGATATTTATATCGCTTCACATGTTATAGCTCCAGCCTGTTGCTGGGAAATTCCACTGAGGCCCGAAAGTGCACATTGTTGGCTAAAACCTTTCATGAGATGAGACAAAAATCAACACATACTGAAGCAAAGAATCTACTCCGTAAATCAGTGGCGTAATATGACTTTATTTGGGACTCACCTTCAAAGATTACGAGAAAGCTGTAAATAAATTATGTGCCCTTGTGGTTTTTCCTCTGTGGTAATCAGTGGCAGCTCGTGACCTCCAAAATGACCTATGCAATTCCCCCCACTCTTCCGAGCTCCCTCTCGGCTATTTCTTTAAATAACTACATAAACGCAAATCCAGACCACGTCAGATCTAGTATTCTTGCTTTAAACAGTTATAACAACGCTACATGACTGTATTATGAGGATAAAACAAAGCTAAATGACAAAACAAATGCGTTGAACTAAATAGGTCTCTACTCTATATTTGGTCTCTGTACTTTTGGAAACCAGTAAGTTATATTTGGTCTCTGTACTTTTGGAAATCAGTAAGTTATATTTGGTCTCTGTACTTTTGGAAATCAGTAAGTTATAGTTTCTTTAGATTCTGAGCTCAGTTTTACATGGCATTGGCTTAACGATGGGCTGCCAATGGTAATAATGATGAATGTGGTAGAAGAGAAGCAACATATCATGGCGTAGAAGACCTGAGACTAGCCAGATTCACGAAATGGGAAATGAACTGTTAAACAATAGCAAAGACTATGACGTAAGTGATTTTTGCAATGACTTCGGCGTCAGCCCATAATATTATGATGTTTTATTTTATATGTTTAGTTTATCAACGTGAAATAAGACTGAAAATAAATAATGTCATAAGGCTGAGACTTCTACACGCGGACAGGGAAAAGACCGGAGAGAATTAAGTGGCTGATTTACCGGTATATATACGTTGGTTTCTGTTGTGATCAGGCTTAGGATTATGTGCGTAAGTCTACAACAGGCTTTAATAATAGACTGCGTTCTTTCGCTAGAAGGCGCTGAAAGTAGGCCGTGGATATTTTTCTTTGACAGGGTGATTACATAGAATGACCTGTTTTGTTACTTCATAGTTTTTGCTGATTGCCTGGAGAAATCAAACGTGAGCTACGCCGCTGTTCTGCTTCAGAACGACATATAATACTGGAAATAAGTCAGACCAAGGCAAAGTGATATGGTTTATTTTTCACACCTTTCAGGTCACGTTCTTGTGATCTAAGGTCTGGCCGATCTGACTTATCCACACTGGAAGACCTGTTAGCCCGCCACAGGGCTAATCCTTCAGACCTCACCTTTGTATACTTTAAAATTCATAATGGTGAGATTTTACAGTGCCCAGCATCCAAGTCTTTGGGAAAAGGACTGTAGAATGTTGTAAGTATAGCTCGATGTGAAAAACATCATTTTCCTTATTCTTGTTCACTTCGATCCTAGGAAAAAAAATCCGAAAATATCTAGGACAGTCTCTCCAACGATACCAACTGAGTCTCAAGCAGGTGCATCTAGCTGCTGCCCTACTTCTTAGAGTACCCAACATCCGCTGAGACGCTCAACGTAAATGATACCTCTTCGAGGAAATGTCAGATCGCAATTTCAATTCTGATGGAACAAAGTGAAGAGGCCTATGAGAGAACGTCACATTAAAGAGGGAGCGTCTACTTACTTTTTATACCTAACCGTCTCTCTTTTTCTTCATACTTGATATCATTTCGTGGTTGTCTCAATAGCATACTTGCCGCGTTTTTCTATGGTCCGTATTTTGTCAAGGCAAACAAAGTTCAATATTATTTGGGAGATCTTTAAACACAGTAATGGCTTTTGCTTTGTGTACTCTTGACAATTTCTCTATTTTTACTCAAAAGGCACTTGCCGGGTTTTATTATGGTCCTTTTCTTTTATTTTCCCTTAAACAGCTTATCAAATGTTCAGCTACTATTTGGCATATATCTGGCACTCTCTTCTTTGTTCATATACTTAACAATATTCCGTGGTTGCCTATGGTGCGACGATTGCAATGCTGCTGCTGCTGCAGCTGCTGCTGTTGTTGTTGTTGTTGTTGTTGTTGTTGTTGTTGTTGTTGTTGTTGTTAATTCAATTTGCTTAACTAATACTAGCCTCCAAAGTCGATAGCAATTCGATCGAAAATATTCACCTCGCATAAAAATTAAACAAATTTTCCAACGTCTTTATTGAGTATAGTAACTGTTTGGTATAAAATAAAATTGTCAACTCTGTCAAAAAAGAAATATTAGGAAAAATTTGAAAAAATGATAATAGGCGGATGACAATAACAGTGCTTTCAAACAGACGCAAACGTTTTAGAGAATTAAATTCATCAAAATGGCGGATGCCACAAAAAGTCTTGAGCAGCAGCAAATCAGTGTTTATAAATTACCATTGTGGTAGTAAATAAAGCAACATTTTAACCATTACATCGATAAATAAACGATAAATGAAATGGATTTGATGGCCAGAACAGAACCTGAATACCTCCCCCTCTCATTGCTTGGCATTTGTCCAGCATGTGTCCTCAACTCCTTTAGGTTGCAGGAGCCAAATTGTAAAAGCTTCTTTGAGCCATTTAATAAAAATTTCTTCTCTAACCACAGGAATTTTCCGAGATGGCCAAGACTAGTCTGCAGGTCTGGTGCCATCACTGTGCTCAAATTATTTACTGTTTACGGTGGGGATCCTTCGGTTAGATTTTTCACAATTTTAAATTACATGAAAAGGGATTAAAAATTTGTCCTTCTTTTGCAGATCACAGGTCCGCACAAATGAAATCCGCTGAAGCCATTGGGAAACACTGCCTGCAACAATTATTTTTTTACAAATTCAAAACTGAATTTCACCACTTTTGCGGCGTGGTTTCATGTTATATGACTATTTCTACACAATCTGTCCAAAGGACAGATTTTATACTCTGCTACTATCGACTCGGATAGTCCAATTTTTTTGACCAATTAGGCTCCTGCAACCTTTACGCACTTTCCACTGCATCATCAATGACTCCCTTCAGTGTGACGTCCGGAAAACAAAACTGCTCCAAAGTTCTCTTTAAGTTCTAGAATAGCAGTACTGTACGTACGTACACGAAAGATACATGTTGGAAGGAGAGAGGATTGTGGCATTAGAGCTTGTGTTTTGATCCTTAAATTTCCTCTTTTTTTTTGTATACTTGTTACATGACTCATGTGTTACTGTATTCATTAATATGAAAGTGAAGTTAAAAATCGTTGTTTTGCCATTGCCTGGAAGCTTATAAAATATCGGCCATTTTGATAAATTCATTTTGCTAACAGTTCAGCGTCTTTTTGACAAACTGTCCTTTTCATGTTTTAAAAAAAAAAAATTTCTGTGTTATTTTTGGAATATTGTTCCAAATGTATATTATATCCAAGAAACTACTTTTGAATGAATTTTACTCATTTGGCTAGAATGTTGACATTATGGCTTGCGATTTAGAAATTAAATTCACATGAATTGACGGACAGTTTCCTATTACTTACAGAAAGGATGATGATGATGATGATGATCTTGATAATCGTGATGGTGGTGGTGGTGGTGGTGGTGGTAGTGGTGGTTATGATGAGGATAATGTTGATGATGATGTTGATGATGATGATGACGATAATGATGTAGATGATGATGATGATGATTTTTCTCAAAGAACCAGCAGATGGATCAGTCCTAGAGCACGGGGATAACAATTGGAGATATTTTTATTCCCCTTGAGGTCTGGGGTCTTTTCAGGTTATTCCTCTGGAACAGTTTGTCTAAAAGGTGGCCGCAATTCAATAAATTCAACCGAAGACAACATTCTGGAGAAAAGACAGAACATGAAAGACACAGCATCGTGATTCTCTCGTTGGAAAAAAAAAAAGAAAAAGACAATTTCATTTTAATCATGGTTAAGATACATTATTGTTATTTTCAAGCGAAGCCCAGCCATGACTAATGTCAATAATCGTAAAAGGAAAGCCGAAGAGCTTCCTTTTTGTTCGTGCCCAATTAATTCACCATTATGAGTTTGACGACAGAATCCCGCAGAGTCTGAAGGTCGTCGGGGATGGGGACAGAAATGTCTGATGTGTTTTTACGACCTTATCATACAGCCGGAAAAACCTCTTTGAGCCTCAGTACTGCTCAGGCGTTTCAAAATTACGAGGATTAACAGGCCATAGTTTGCACTGCCAAGTATATATATA
>JAWQUT010000113.1:1497010-1508655 GCA_033807755.1 Ellobium chinense | reverse complement strand
ACCCCACATATTATTCCTGTGCCAATAAATAACAATAACAATATGTTTATTGAGCTCAGACCGCTTCTTCACTCAAACCCAGCTGTCTGTCATCTTTCTTAATGTAATACCTGGTAATTCCCCTTGTTTATTATTATTATCCTCATGGTATCATTGTCTTCCCCAACAGTAACACAGTCATGTTCTTCTGCTGACGCACCCAAAGCCCCCTCCCCCACTAAACTAGTGGCAGAGTAACCCCCCTTGAAAGTCATTGCCCGAATATTAGTGATCAGTGCCTGCAAAACAACAGCAGCACTGTATGCTCCTATTGGAGATGAGAAAGTAATTGAGTGACTTGGCCTTTTGGGAGAATAATGGTGTGAAGTCGAGTGAGCGGGCATTGCCCCTGGATTTGAAACTTCTAGACTTATTTATTACTGTTATTATTATTATTATTATTATTATTAATATGATACTCATTAGTAGTAAGAGTACTAGTAGTAGTAGCAGTGGTAGCAGTTGTAGTAGTAGTAATAGTTGTAACATAACCTTTCCCCGCCATTTTGTAACAGAAGTGAATGAGTAAATAAATGAATAACTGTAACAGATGTTAGCGGTTAATATGCCCCCCTAAATTACCCTCTCCACCCATCCCCATCCCCCCCCCCNCCCCCTTGTGAAACATCCTTCTGGCTCACTCATAAAGATGGTAGATTGGACAGAAATAAATTCTAGCTGTCAGCAAGGACATGTTACTGTTACTGGGCAGTATTTTATCCAAGCCGCCAGTGAGTATAAACGTAGGCTAGGGAAGTCTTGGTTGAGAATTGGTGGCATGAATTTGTTTCGTAAGTGGATTAATTTTAATTTTTTTTAACCGAAGCATAACATGTTTTCACCGGCATAGTAATCGAATAATCGATCCCTCTAAAAATATGAAACGAAATAAATCCCCTAAATTTACACCGTGGGCGTTTATGATCTTGGGCGTTTATAACGGGTTGGTTGGTTCATAGAAACGGGAACCATTCCCGAAAAGGACATTGTTTTTAAGGTCAGTATCATAATGGCAACTTATCTTTCTTGTGTTCAGACCTGCATACATGGTTCACAATTTAAATTAATTATACGTCTTTCGTTTTGTCTTTTTTTTTTTTTGGGTATCCGCGAAAGTTTGATCGGAATCGTGTATATCATTACATATCATACTTTTTTTTTTAATCTTAGGTAATCCGAATAAAGGCAATAGTTACGGCTTTCATTAACTGATAAAAATCAATTCATCCGTATTCCCTTAGGGCCAAAAGTGTATCATGGCATCACGAGAGGGAGTATGCAGTAGCCATTAAACGTCAGAATTGCGGAATCTGGTCCTGCGTCTTCGCTTTGCATTCTAAAGCGAACAAAAAATGTGAGTCTGGAAAGAGAAACCACGAGAAACATAATGCGTCTACAGCGGAAAGAATCAAAATTATGTCAATCTTATACACATTTTGAAATATAGCACGCTGAAGAGCCTGGAAGCCGTTCAAAAACGGTTGCAGTAAGGGATCAGAATCACCAAAAGCATTGCTCAAGCCACACATCATAATGAAAAAAACTTCGCAAGAACGCAACTTGCACATTTTTTTACAGTAAACCTCAGCCAGGAATGTTGTTTATCCAATATTAGCAGGTGTTTGTTTTACCACCCACAACAACGGAGGGATTGGGAAACAACACCGCCCAAATCTACGCTAATATATTAGCCAAAAAGGATCGAAAATTTTATTAAACTAATTTCTTCGTTACAGTTTGTATTGTTTCGTTATTACACTGTTGTCAATTGCGTGCTTCTGAAATGCTAATATTATATTAGCCAAAAATGTAGTGACCGAAGTAAAAATAGTACTAAACAGTTCTTGCAAACTCCCTCCTCCTCTTCCTCCTCCTCCTCCTCCTCCTCCTCTTTTGCCTAATTCCACATTGTCCGTGTTAACGTACAAATTGTAGTCCACATATTATTATGAGTAATGGAATCGTCTGTCATCATGAAGGGCCCTAATCACTTTTAAAAATTATTTTAAAAGACTGGTGTGATTTTGTGCTGCCATCTGAGTCAAAACTTCACCGTGAACGATCTTTTTTTTATGTTTTTTTTTTCAAATTTGATGAGTAGCTGTGTGTTTCCTGTCTCCGAATTAGTAGAAAATGGATTTTCCCACGTTCGTGTGTGACCTGTTCGATTCTTTAAATTGGCGTCCATGCTCATGACGTCACGACCTGTTGTGCTGCAGCCAAATTTGGCGGCTTTAAAAGGGAGACGACGTCAAGAAGAATAGTTCGCAATATTTTTTTTTTGTAGGCTAAACTGTTGTTTCCTTACAATAACACGTTTGAACACAATTAGGTGGAGCAGTGTAAATGCGCATGAAGTAGATGTGATTTGGCCTTTGGTTTCACACAAATAAACATGCCTGTAAGATTTCAGGTGCTTAGATTAGTTCTTCAAAAACTCATTATGTTTATGATAGATTTCTACTCGTAAATGAACGTCGATGCTGTCATCAGAACAGGCCTAAAACTTGGAGCAAAATAGAGTAAAACACAAATTGGTTGCATACAACGCGGACGTGATGGCTCCCATTTCTTTTTTGTTCTGCAAGGTGAGTAAATCAGTTTTGCCAAGTGATTTTTTTGTTTAGGGTCTGGTAATTTGCGAAAAAAAAAAAGATGATGAGGTCGCAGGTGTGACTTTATGATTTTTTTTTTCCTTTCCATTTTTAGGTCAGATGATTGCGTGACAAACAAGACTTCCCCACAGGCAGCAGTCATGAGTCTAATATCGTTGGAAGACAAAATTTCCACTGAAATACTTAATTTACACTCTGAAATGACATTGCTAGTAAATGAGGCTACTCTGCCCCATAAGTTATTACTCTGGGGATAGACAAGGAGAGTCTCCTCCACCGATTCGGGACTTTCATCACATTTTCTGACAGCGCATGGTAAGTGCGTGACCACATGGTTATACCAAATGTGAACATCTTTTTCTTGTCAGTTTCTTTCTTTGTTTCTTTCTTTCTTTCTTTTTCTCTCTATCTTTCTTTATTTATTTCTTTGCCGTCATTTGCGCTTCCGTTAGTTTGTTGTTTGTTTGTTTGTTTGTTTGTTTGTTTGTTTATTTGTTAATTTGTATGTTTGTTTGTTGGTTGGTTGGTTGGTTGGTTGGTTGGTTGGTTGGTCGGTTGGCTGGCTAGCTGGCTGGCTGGTTGGTTGGTTGGTTGGTTGGTTGGTTGATTGGTTGGTTGGTCCATAGAAACGGGAACCAAGCCCGAAAAGGACACTGTTTTTAAGATCAGTATCATAATAGCAACTTGTCTTTCTTGTGTTCAGATCTGCATACATGGTTCATGTAAAGAATCTTGCTGATCGGCATATGTGTGTATCTTATTTTACAAGATCTTATTGTTTACAAGTACATTTAATGTAATATTAATTGATTTTATATTTTAAAAATACAGTTTTTACCAAATGGCTCACTTCTGATTTTGATACAGTATGTGTTTACCATACTACCTGCGGTTTCCCGGCGCTGCCCAGGGAATAGGAAAGGAAAGGGCAATCAAATTCATGGCTATACGCATTTTTACCTCCTTTCTTGTAACCAAATCATTGTGATCAGATATATCGAGGAATTTGGTCACACAAGGCCAGTGTGGCAATTCCGGCGTGCATAATACACGAGATTTCGTCAGGTATCTTGCCAGTAGATGACAACCGACGAGCCGCGCTAGTCAAGAAATGGAATACATCAGTGCGTTACGTGGCTATGTTACGATGAAAATCAACTTAACTTTTTAAAAAACAAAACTTAAGAGGTCACCTGGACTAACAAGATCTAAAAGAACGACTGCTTATGGAGCAAAAGTAACTTGTATACGAAATTTCACTCAGTTTTTTACACAAATAATCGAGTTATGGCTCTTCACAATTAATGGAACAATTATTTTCTTTTGTTTCACAGTATAATTAGATATTTTAAGCTGTTGAAAAATATAGCTCTTATAAGAAAGCTCGATCAATTTTGGAGAAAGGGTGAGCAAAGTAAAACTGCATGGCACACAATATGATGCAAGAGCATTAGGTAGCTGACACCTTCAGAGACATTCCTGGGATGATTTGTTTGAAATATGCCCCAAATGATACGCTACGGTCATACAGTTCATGGTGCACTCCTTTCTGAGCGGGAATTCCATAATATTTAATACGGACTGCCAGTTTTTCTTCGGCCATATCACATAAAATATGCCATATTGCATATTTGCTATTGAGGTAGAAATATTTATGTTGAGACTCCATTGATTAGTTGCTTCATACACACAGTAGTGCTATTAACTGTAAAGTAGTGAGTTTTAGCTGTTTTGCATCAAATATTAAGCAAATTAGGCTAATTATGCAAATGAGTTGATGTTCAAACATTCCTGAAACCACTGCACATATCTTCTAAACCTACATAGATCACATCTTAAAGAAAACTGACATCTATAAGTCTCGATGGATAATTCTCCATAGCTATCTCATGAACATGAAGATTAGGCTAATTATGCAGAATCCTTGCAGGGGGAAATTTTTTTGAACTCATCAAATCTTGTTAGGAATGTCTCCTGAAAATGTCAGCTCTCTACAGATTTTCCCCAGCATCATAAGGGAAGTTTTGCTAATGCTCTTGCCCTAAAGACCGTAGACTAGCTGTGTACGCTCTTATCACGCAAGCTTCTCTCTGAACTCCGGCACGCGTCAGCCCTGTCACTTTACATGGCTATGACATTGACACCTCCACTCCTGAACAAGCACATCATTTCCTCATTCGCCTCGTCTCCTCTTCAAAGTTCAACATCTGCATCCTTTTGTGAATTCCTTTCCATTTTTCCCCGTCGCCTTTCTTGTTTTCAGGGGTTTGTCATTTGCAAACGTTCTAAGTGAGCTTCGTTCTCAAGTCGACACTGATGAATACGTCTGGTATTCCTTTTAGATATTACGACTGCGTTCGTATGTGTTTCTACCCTCGTGAGCGTTTTAAATATGCATGATCGTACTCAGAACGCAAATTCCCAGACTGTATTTTTTTTTGTAAAGCGCTCCACTTTGGACAGTCGAGGAACTGATGTTTTCCGACAGTTACATCATCCTCACCGCAGGAACAACTTATTTGCCTGTCAGTATTACAGACAAGTAATTCCAAGACACTCGCTCTGCATAACCACCATTCCCTCTGCTTGTTTCAGTAATGTGAAATTGATCGCGTTGGTTCTGTTGTTGTTGCTGCTGCTGTTGGTGGTGGTGGTGTTATTTCCGTTGTTGTTGTTGTTGTTGTTGTTGTTGTTGTTGTTGTTGTTGTTATTGTTATTGTTGTTATTGTTATTGTTGTTGTTGTTGTTATTGTTGTTGTTGTTGCTGCTGCTGTTGTTTTTTTGTACTGCCTCTGCTCTTCTTCTGCATTATTATCATCATCTGCTACTACTACTACTACTACTACTACTACTACTACTACTACTACTGTTACTACAGTACTACTACTACTGTTATTACTATTACTGCTATTACTTCTTTTTCTATTAATATTACTACTATTATTACTACTACTACTTCTTCTTCTTCTTCTTCTTCTTCTTCTTCTTCTTCTCCTCCTCCTCCTCCTCCTTCTCCTTCCTCTTCCTCTTCTTCTTCTTTTTCATCATCATCTTCTTCTTCTTTTTAACTTTTTTTGGTGCTAGGGGCGGTGGTGATGATGGTGGTATAGTGGTGGCGGTAGTAGTGAATTCTGATGGGCTTTATGATGATTGGCGGGATGGTGCTGGTTGTGGTGTTTTGCATTATTATTGTTCTATATTGTATTGTTGCTGCTGCTGTCATGGCCTTGTCAAAATGGTGAAACGTTAAAAGGTTTTGCATTGATCGATGTCTATGCAGTCATTATCAATGCCCCTATCGCAAGTGCATAATCGTTTCTCATACTAACGGAGGAAGTTTGATCATTTCAGGGTTCGTTTGACCCAGTTTCGGCAAACTAGATTTTGCTTGGCGTGCGCAGGATTCTCATACATGAGATCCGAACTGTATACAGTTTCTACCTTGTGGGTGGTTCTGGTTCACTGTATTGTGCAATGTTCATATTATGTTTACGGGGAAGAGAAGGGATGGGGAAATATGACAATGAACGATGCTCATACTGTTGGTACGCGAAGACCCCTCTGTTTGAAAGTTCGGTTCAAACTAATGTGGTGGTGCAGAAATCATTGTTATGGGTACATGAAAACACAAAACATACGCAGTTTGGGAGTACTCATAATCTAAAATGAGCAAAATTATTGAGATTACATCGCATGAAAAGGTTTTAAAAGATATTAGGCTTACTGTACATGCCGTATTTTTTGTGACCTTTCAAATGATACCGTCAGCTCCTTAAATGTTTCAAAAGTGGTGCTCAAGAAACGTTTTTAGAAAATAATTCACAATTCAGAAGGCAAGTGCACGGGTGTAATGAGACTGCTAAGTGAGGACGACAGTAAAAACAAGGTTACTGACTGCATGATGCAGTTGGGGGTTAATGGGAAAGGCAGAGTGGAAGGAGGCAATCGTTCAAGCCAGGTATGCCAAGACAAGGTATCACCTGTTTCCTTATTTACTGCAATGAAATGAGAGAAATTGGCGAGATAAAAAACAGTTGTTTAGAGAAACGAATCAAGAATATTGTTATTCGTCTTTTTTTATCGTATTTCATATTTTTAGCACTCGTTAGCCATGCACAGATCTTGTTATTTCAATAATATCATGCTGCATTAAGAGAACCCCAACAAGCTTAAACAAAAGCAAGAATATGTTGCCACAGGCTACTTGGAGCCGAGTTCACTTGGCTCTTTATGCCAAGGGAGTGAAGGAGCAACGTTGTGAGGTAAAAAGTTCCTTTGCATTCTTACGTTGAGGAGAGACAGCAGTCTTAATACTACATGGCCCTTCGGGAGCAACACCTTAAAAACTTAGGGACCAATGAAGTTTGACAACCTTCCTCGACGAAGTGGTGACCCTATGCCAATTTGACGGGAGGCGGGGACAGTACGGAACGTGAGGTGAGGCGTGAATCAGTCGGGTATTCCCGGGTAGTGTGAGGATGGCAGTCAGACTTGGGTTGCGTTGAAAATGCAAAGAAGATCTTGGCATGAACAGGGTTTTGCTGACTCTTGCGAAATGGCCGTTGATAAAAAGTTCCACTACTTTGAAAACGTAGATGATGGCATTCATTGTTGACTAGATCCTACTTCCGGTGTAATTCAAAAAAAAAAACTCTGCCCATTTCTCCCCTGGCTAACGCAAGGGAGAAAACTCCCAGCTACCCCTGGACTCGGGCCTAGAAAGACGATTCCAATAACAAGTCTGTAATCTTCAAATGAGAAACGAGATGAATTGTCGATTTGAAGCAAAAGAATTACATCATCTCTTACATTCTACTTCAGTCAGACTGTAATTTTTTTTCTTTCTTAACTACTCGCGTATTTCTCTTGTTTTTAACTTCTTTTATTACACAGTCTCTGACAATGATTGTTGTGGCGGAATTTTCATGCCAAGTTCCAGGTAAATGCATAAAGAGATTTCGTGCCTACTATTGCCATAAGAGTCTTCTCCTATTATGTCTAGTTATAGATTAGGACCAGACACAGACAATGGCCTGTATCAGCAAAGACTCTCTCAAATGTCTACGTAAGAAGCTTTGCGCGCCCATTCAGTTCGGAGGTGCCAAGGTTACCTTGTCAACGGCTATTATAGCGTAACGTGTCACAGGCATTAGACTGTAAAGGAAATAATCTCTCTCTCTCTCTCTCTCTCTCTCTCTCTCTCTCTCTCTCTCTCTCTCTCTCTCTCTCTCTCTCTCTCTCTCTCTCTCTCTCTCTCTCTCTCTCTCTCTTTAACTCCGTAGAAGGCCACGAGAGTCAAGAGCCAAATCGAGTCTTGCTATGTGTATTCACTTTTGTAAGCATTTGTTGGCGACTTCTTCACTGCTTTAGAGTTGTTGTTTTTTTTCAATGAACCACTAAACTGACATTTTGCTCAAGGCTAGAGAGCATATATACGAGGTACGTTGCAGAAAATTTCTTGATCTTGATTAGCCTTTTTTTTTTTTAAAGAATGACTTTTGTTGATGTTGTTCTTATCATTAATTCTTTTTTTAATGCAGGCGTTAGGGGAAAAACAGCTAGTGCCCGGTCACATTGAACTCCAGTGAAATGACGCCAATTATTTTCGTCCCAGTTTTTCCCGAAAACTCACTCCTCCATTCATCATCATATTATCCTGATATAGCGTGTTCGGGCTGCTAGCAAACCCCCATACAAAAGATAATATGTTTTTCTAGAGCTTTGAGGAATATTTATCACTTAGAGAGCTATAAGATTAATAGTGCCTGTATGAGCACAGATTAGATGCAGACAAGAGCTCACCGCAGTGAGATAATTGCATGTAGTTTTTTTAAGTAACAGACTGCTCATGACAGGTTTTAGGCCAGACAAAATATTTGGGTCATTCCATGTAACTTGTCCAGTCGATTACCGGGAAACAAGATTCATTCTGTGAAGTGCTGGCCAGCTTTTATTCACGTGAATTCTGCGTCCAGAGCAACAAGTCCGTGTGAAAATGCACTGACTTCACTTCAGTGTAGCTGGCTGTTACAGTAACTGGCAGGACAATCCCTGTAGGATGGTCTAGCGGAATGAGCCCGTTCAATGACCCTTCTAGGGATGCGTTTTCGAGATTCACGATAATTTAACATTCTGGTCGACATCACGAACTTAAAATCTATAGAACCAGTAAAATATGATATGGAGAATAACAAGGGACTAGGAGCCCGAGTACTCTATTCATTCGACTATAATTATGAGGCTCGAAGTTTCGATGTTGTCAAATGCTGCAGAGTAATGACATAATATTATTTAGCCTTGATACAGGCCTTGAAGGCCGAGAATCTGGCAAATACCCGTTATTCGGTATTCGTTTCCAGTTTGGATTAGCATATATATTTATAATTTTCCTGTTGTCTTGCCCATCATTTATATCTACTATAGCCATGATTTC
The DNA here is from genome assembly GCA_033807755.1 of Ellobium chinense. Lineage (NCBI taxonomy): Eukaryota > Metazoa > Mollusca > Gastropoda > Ellobiida > Ellobiidae > Ellobium > Ellobium chinense. The sequence continues at coordinate 1,499,568 of JAWQUT010000113.1, read as the reverse complement.
CATATAGATATAATTTTATTATATTGGATCTGTGCATCTTGAAAAGTACTGAAGTGGAACTTAAGACATTTTATTTGAGAAGTTATGGACAGAGTTAGAAGTAGATTATCTCTCTTCAAAGTAAAAATCAGACAACGTTAATTATTCTCTCTTTTAGATCTACTCCCATCTCATCTCATTCCATTTCTTTTGCTTTTTCTCTCCCAGGATATGGGCATACCTTAGAACATTTTGCGTACATTACCATGACCGACAGGCTATTTACTTTATTCCAATGTCCCCTTTGCCACAATCATCCACGTGCTACCATCAAAGTCATATCAGATCAATGTCCACGGATATTTGTTACTTAGGAGGGCCAATAATCTGATCATAGTCTAAACAGTTTTTGGTCGTCCCCAGACCATAACAAGGAAGAACGCTATACTTAAATGGGTGCTTTTCGAAAACAAGTCTTCTCTTACCATGATCGGAGATGCGTGCGAGAGAAAGACAGGAGGCCGAGGTGGCACTCCTCAGAGAATTCTTTGACAGAGAATGCTGTCTTTGAAAGGAGGGTATCTCTCATCATTCCAAGAAACTGCTCAGTCAGATAAACTTAAATCTATCCCCTGTTTGCGTTTAACATCCTCTATGCACTTACAATTTATATCTTGAGGTAAAGTGTTTTCGTGTAGCGCACATCGCTGTTATGATAAGTCAGTTCCAACTCAGTGATGCATGTAAACTTATGTCAAAGATCTTGATAAATAAAAAGAGGCATGCCTGGGAGGTACCTACCAGTGGAATGTGTGAGATTGACATTGGGGCTTGTCCCCTTCTTCCCTCCCTACAATGCACAAAGTCTTAGACCCTGCGTGCCCTAATTGAGATGATGAGCTCCAGCTGCCTCGCATGGTAAGTTGTACAGTTTTCTTTTGAACTTCTCACAGAATGTCAACAAAACAAATAATGATCTTCATTTTGGTGGCACTTTTTTTTTGACATAGTAATTGTTTAATACATTTTCCCCAGTTTGTTAGATAAAGTGAAATAAATGGCAGTGCAGTAAATCTTCGGGTTTTGTTTTTGTATCGGTCTGTATTATGTGCAGGCACTTATGAGGACAATTTTCGGTTGACAAATTTTTGTGCATGGGCAATTGCCTATATTGAAATAAACATCACTTTAAACTACTTCTTTTCTGCGTTGTCTCAACAATCATTCTGCTTTCCTTCTCACCTCTTAACTCACCTCCATGAACACGCTCCTGGTCTCAAGACACTGCCCCTTTGCCACGCCACGGGACAGCAAGCGCGCAAGACGTGCCGTTACGACCAACGATGGAATGATGGCGAAGCGTTAGTGTGCGTGAGCAGTTTTGTCCACTGGCGTGAATGATCGTCACTCACCTCTCTACGATGATATTTATCAAGGGACAACCCAGCTAACCGCATGCCTATTTTCACAATAGATCAGGGCTAGTTGTTCCATAGGTTTTAACGGAATATAGATTTAATACTAGCCATACAATTCCAGATCAGATATAGTATCAACTACTTAAGAATGGTCCAATGGTCAGTGAAATAAAGAACCATGTTCATGGTATGTTATTTGATCTCGTCTCTCCTCGTGATGTCCCACATTATTCAGAACCTAAAATTTCTTATTTTCTACCATATTTTCGACTATCTTGCACTGGGCACGATCATAGAACACAGATGGATGGATGGATGGATGGATGGATGGATGGATGGATGGATCGGTCGATCGATCGATCGATCGACTGATTGATTGATTGATTGATTGATTGATTGATTGATTGATTGATTGATTGATTGATTTATCGATTGATTGATTGTACGAAACAAAACTGAGCTCTTCAAAAATGATACCATTTTTCAAACCTTCTCTAAGGAAGCCTCTAAACAAGACGAAAAAAGATCAGATCTATTCTTTCATGTCAAACCTAAATAAAGGATTTTTTTGGGGTTCACGCTCTGCTGAAGTGTCATTTCAATTTTTTCGCCTGGGTCTGCACGACTTTGTTTACAGGATTCTTGTGTCAGTTTTCATTAGGGTGACATGACCTGCTGCTCTCCTCTCACGCTTGTGTTGCCACTCTGATCATGTGCGTTTCCTCTGGAGCGAGAATGATATATATCTCTACAGACGATGTTGAAGCAAAGTTAGTGAGGAAAAATATCATAAATTGTATTTTTAGATAGAAGAAACTATGCTTGTTATCCAACTTTACCCTTCATTTTACGAATTTTCCCAACAATCTGTGAAAAACTACATGGGGAATAATAATTATGGCTTTTCGTGAGGCTTTTTAACTTTACCATAGGGGAAAATCCCTAAGAGTGGCAACACTGTCTCACGTTGAGATCTCCTTCCTCACGTCTCCCACGACTAATGGCTAACATCCAATGATCAAAGACGTTAACAGAGTTGTGTTTATATGCTGGATTCCCATAGGAAACAATGCTTCTCGATCGTGCCGTATTATCGCTGAACTGCGATCAAATCCGCCATGTTGTCATCAAAGGCAAATAATATGTGTTTAAGGTGGGGGG
>JAWQUT010000113.1:1457234-1481602 GCA_033807755.1 Ellobium chinense | reverse complement strand
CCCACCCCCAACCTTAGGTTTCCTGCCCACTATTATCCGAGTAACATTCTTTCTAATAATTAGATTTTAGCTAGATGGGGTTCCCATTAGGGTCAATTTTCAGGACGGCCACAGTTTTGTACGCATGTTTTACCTTCTTTTACCAGGTCTTTCTGACTCCCCTGCGATGTGCCCTAATTATTTAATGCTTTCTGCTTTCAGTGAAGAGTCGTGGTAGTAGTGGTAGTCTTTGCCCAAAGTGGAGATGGGCTGATTTTGGCATACTACTAGTGGAGAGTCATGCATTGTTTTCGGGAAGCAATAACAGAACCATCTGTACACGCATTCACGCTAACCTTCACACAAGGACGTCGGATCCATCAGTAACATTGTAACTAAACATAACATTTAGAGGCAAAGAAAAGGCAAAATTGTGAAACCATATTTCAGGATACCTGACGGCTTTTAAAAATATGAAGAAAAAATCGAGGAATTTTGCTTCATAACGCCAACCTGGCAAACCTGGTCAGCAAATTATACAGGATGTTGTCACATACTTGGCTGATAGTGATAGGTGCCGCGCACGGTGGACCGTGATAATCAAAACATGGAATAGATTCATTCCGATGGGGAAAACTTCAATTCTTATGAATTCGAAGCAAAACTGGGGTCAAAATGGGGTTATTTAAAGTGAATGTGTGATTCACCTAGCAAATTTGAGTTATCGGCCGAAAAAAAATTTCACACGGCTCAGTACAAAATCCAGCAATATTTTTTTCTTCTTCAATAACAGAGATGATAAATGCGTACAATTCAGTGACCTGAGATATGGGAAAGGAGGACCTTCAGAAGGCGTGTCTGCTATGGCGAGAGTCTATGGCACATTACAATTTGCTTGTCAAGTCCAATTTGCGTCCCAGTTTTTAATGTCATCCGTGTTAATGTATAAGGTTGTAAGTCACAGAATAGGTCATACGCATTTTCACATGCATTATATTATTCACTGTGTATGAATGCACATCCGAGCTCAAAAACCTAAGACATGAGACTTTTATGAGATTAGATTTCTTCTTGCTAGTAAACGATCCATGCTTTTTCTAAATTTAACAAGTTTATTGGGGTAGGTCTAGACCATAACTGTGGTACATGGGCAAAAATACAATTATACGACGGGACAGCACATACACATTTAAACGTCACATCTACCCACCATTCTGTGAAAGGAATATGTAAAAAATGATAAAAAGGTGGTTTCTTGCGGCTTGTGAATCATATTCACAATCTGAATACTTTCAAGTCTGAGGTTTGTTGGTTCGATTCCCGAATCAGACGTTTGCGTTGGAGTGTCCTTGGGAAAGACACTTAACTCCGGCCTATTCCTAACTTCTCTCAAGTGAAAGTGAGAACTTTTTCAGAGCTGGGGGAGGGGGTGGGGGAAGGACCAAGACGCTGCACCGCTGCGACTAGCAATGACATTGTTATGGATTTCATTTGTAATAGTGTGCACATATATGTATGTAACTTTTAATAATTGTTCTATGTTAATGTACTTTATAAATGAGATGGATTGAATGATGTTGTAAAACAGTTGGCTGAGGAGAAGTAAACAGAAGTCTTATTTTTCTTTTTTGTCTTATTAACATTATTCTGGTTCCTTTACAGACTATGCGTTGATAATACCGAAATAGAAGTTTCTTGTGAAATACCCCCGTGCTTGAATCAGCACGAAAACTGGTTAATCAACTCCTTTACTTACGGCTTTTACGAGACTGTCGAGATCAATAGCCCAAATAATAGAGATATACAGTCGAGCTGGTTCAAGGCTGGTCTTGGTTGTCAAGAAAAAAAAATGCCTTTGATCTTCATCCAGTCGATATTTCTTCCGCTGGAAAGCCAAGTCCACTAACTGAACCATTGACTATGAAAACTCGCAAGACCTAGGTCAACTATATCTTCTTGTCTACCGCTCAAAGTGATTGGCAAAGAGGTCAGGAGACCTCTTCCGCTGTGGAAGTGAATAGTACAGTGTGGACAAACATCGAGGTCCCAAATCTCTAAAGATCCATGGTGCTAGTTTAACTTTCAGCGAGTCTGTATCAAATATGATTTTAATAATGTCATAAGAAAAAAAGTTGAAGAATTTTATGTGAGGTGAAGTGAAGAATATTGTATGAGATGAAGAAGATATTATGATTACTATGACGTGAGACCACGCGATACTGTTAAGCGAATAATTGATAATTTGTACATTACCGCAACCCTCTGTTTGAACTTTTGAATATAATAAAGATCGCCCTTTCTTTGAATAGGACTGCCAAGCATGAACAACAAGTTTTAATAAGGACAAACACCTGGCGAGATTTATGGATACATTTGGCAGATACTGTGGTGGTCAAGATAAAAAAGGTTATGAAAAATGAGTAGAGTCTAGTCATACAATGTGCGTACATAAGTTACACTGTTATAAACTAAATATTGTATGGTACACTATTTAATGATACAGATGGTACTCGGCAGCTGCATCCTGTTTTGTCCAGGATTGCTTTACTTTCAGTTCAGAAGTCGATCAAGTTTGTAGCTGATCGAAGAATGAGTACAGGTTTGTTTGCAATTTCATAATTAGCGATTCACCTGACAAGAAGCGCCTGAGGTCAGCTAAGATAAAAATGGCAAAACGAGTTTAGCTATTTAAAAACAAGTTCCAAATAAAGAGAACATTCCAAAAGTTCAAGTTTAAATATTGCGAAATGCGAGTAAAAGCCTGGAGCAAAATACTAAATCGTACAAACCAAATTTTGTGAGGATGTGCATAGCCGTTTTTTTGAGAACACTGCTTTGGACTTTTGACCATCACCTACCTTGTGAAATGTGAATGTACTCTATGGAGAGGGAGGTCAAGCTTCAGGCGTCATCACTATCTAAGACAATATACTACCAAATTCAGTGTCAAAACCTCATGATATTGCTGTTGTTGTTCACGGTCTTCTGTTTGTTTTGAGTTTATTAAGTAATGACCTCAGGGAGGAACACCTGCTAGATGACTTTCTTATACAAGCACGTAAATATTGTCGCACACTGGATGAGTACAGTATGCAAGAAAGGAAGAATGACCAAGCCAAAAGGAGCTAAGACAGACAGACAGACAGACAGACAGACAGACAGACAGACAGACAGACAGACAGACAGACAGACAGAGGCTTGAGCATCGTTTCGGCCACGAGGGCTGTGGCGCTACAAAAACCCTTCGATTAGCATTTTTACATGATTTGCAACCAACGCAATAAGGGAAATGGCACCAGACATGTACAGTGAAAATAATGGATCCTTTGGGTGGTCTAGTAAGGGGAGATATATACCAGCACCAAGAATGATATGAATTATTGAACGGGCGACACTTTTTGTCAATATAATGCTAGGTCCTTTCCCATTTACTGTCGCATTTTTGGAGCCATTACGGTATTATTTCCCTCCAAAATCTCACGTGAGCTAGGCCATTTACGAATCTCCATTACGAGTAATTTTTACATACAATTACCGGCATTACTCAAAGTAGCGTACGGTTATTCATCCACTATTCCCACATGATGTAGCTTTTATGACTTTCATATAAGGTAATTTAGCAAAAAAATACTTTGAATATATTGTGAATAGGCCTTGACTAGACAGCATTCGTATGGCCACACTAATTCCATTTGTCATGGGAAAAAGATGATTGTAAGGTAGAAATTACCCTATTATTCTTTTCCCCAATATTATTCTATATCTTTGAGTTTCTAATGTAGTTAAGCTAATGTTCAGCTGATGTTTCCAAAATGATTGGGACTATGGTCTGTATTCTTTTACACTCAGTTACAGCTTGCATCCAGTCCAAGTGAGACTTAAGTCGGTTATTAGCTAAAATTAGTTTTTGGTATGACGTGAAAGCTCAGTGTGTGTACTTTCATTAGATTAATAAAATTCCTGGACTATTATTTATTCTGGACTTGAATATAACTATATGAAAAGGAAGGGGGTCACCCCATGCAGTAAAGAAACATTCTGAGAAAATCATGATCGAAGAAGAATTATAATGTATGGTTCATCATATATGCCAATAAAAACTCGAAATCTTAAATGTATAATTACTGAGCATATGCCCACAAAATGCAACGGTTTTATGCAGAGAAATTATTTTAAATCGATTTCGGCAACAAAGTAAAAATCGACGTTGGATGGCTCCAATCATCTTAACAATGTGATAACTCAGTTCCTAGTCTAGAGACATAGGTCTCATTTTGACTGGCCAAGACACAGTTATTATCTCGTTTTCCAGCTGATACGATAATGCGGACTAAAATTATATCATTATGTCTTTCAAGCTCTGGGGCTTCCAGAACTTTTGACCGAATGCTGTGGAAACTCACGACTCTATAACGGGGAAAATGGAGGGAAAATGGAGGCCAGCACGCACTTTTATTGCAAAGATATGTTCGATAGCACTTTTCAGAGAAAATGACTCTGCTATGGAACTTTTTCTCTTTCACTTGCAGAGACACTGCTTGATCTTCAAATAAAAAGAACTCTAGATGATGATTCGTAAATCTCGCATGAGTTGAACGAGTATTGATTGTACTGTGCACTGGCAATCATTCCAGAACACTCACGTCTGACTGTATGAGGATTAGCACTACAAAATTATGTACACTTCAGTGAAGAGCAAGACTATTGTTGCCAAGTGCTATCATTAAATCAGCATCAGTATGCACTGAGGAGCTATTGTCCTGAATCTATCGAATCCTAGTGAGATATGATAACTCTAACTTATGGCATAGGTCAAGTTGCCCCCTATCCCTGACGAAAGCGGTAGACGGTTGAATCTGCACATTGGGGAATATTGAAGTAATCGATATTCAACCGTATTGTTGAATGCACGAAATTCGACTCGAATTAATTCCCAGCAGGGCGTGTGTTGAACGGTGAAGCTTAGCCTCGTTGAGGTCGTTAGTTGAGCTGGAGAGGGCTGCTTATATGATTTTTAAATGCAATAAATACTGTGGAACCTTGATATAAAGTACTTATAGAATAAGTATATCTCATTCTTAAGTATATATTTTGCATGCACGTATTCATTATCGTTCTATCACTTATTTGTTCGGGTGGATCTCCACAATAAGTCCCCTCGATAAAATGTATATGTTTCCCACGTCTTTTCTTGTCCGTAGGACCGACCTTATGGCGCAATGGGTAAGTCTAAATGTGTTCAATCCTCCTTCGCAGACACCATAACAGATTTCTTGCTGTGATTTTCTCCATGGACAACTGATTGATTCTGTATCTTTCTTCTTCCTTCCATTCTGTTTTTATGCTGCTCCTCGCCTCTACCCCCTCCCCCCCAAAAATCTCCTTAAATCTCAGCACTGTCTCACTTTCGTCATTAATATTGAACGTACTCAAGAGAATTGGTCGAGTGGATGATACATGTATTGGTCACCAAACAGCTCTTTAAACATGAAGACAAAAGATCTGACAATTATAAACATTATAACAGAATAATAATATAGTATAAGTATCTCTCGCATTCAAGAACTGCCCACTCACTCAACACCATATTAAATTATTACTGGAACAAACCGGCCAGATTACTCAATAACATTCCTAGACGAGTTACGTTATTGAATTTTGACAGATGAGAGCTTGCGCAATAATGATGGGATTTCTTACCGTCGCAATAATTCCACAAGTGCATGGGTGCTGAATGCACGTATAGTAGCAGAGTTAATGTAATTGTAATGTTATAGTAAGAGATACCATCGTTATTGCGGAAGCTCTAAAATATCTCACCTCAGCAATATCTAGGTACCATTTTAGAGGCGGATGGAATGGGGAAATCGATATGTGAAACTGTTATTGGTCATTGCTGCTGGAAACGTTATCACTGCATTCCGCTGATGCACAAAGTATGAATGAATGAGCGAATGATGGAAGAGTGATTTGGATGAGTGAGCGAATGAAGTAATTAATAAACGTGTTAAGAGTATAATTGCTGTATTACTCAATTACAACTGGATGTTGCCTGAGCTTAATAAATTTGTTGTTTTTGTTGTTGTTGTTGTTGTTGTTGTTGTTGTTGTTGTTGTTGTTGTTGTTGATGATGATGATGATCATGATGATGATGATGATGATGATTTTTCTTTTTTCTTTTTTCATTTTTCTTTTTCTTCTTAATATGGTTGCTTTTATTGCGAAAGTTATAATTTTTGTTTCATTCTACTGATAAGGGCCTTAGAGCCGAAACGTTTAGAAGTAATTTTCGGTCTTATTTCTTAACTAGATTTTTAATAAATTCCTTAAATTAAGGTTGAGCTTTTAACTTTTCTCTGTTTTAAATGATGATGATGATGATGATGATGATGATGATATCATAAAGCCGCCTTAAGCAGGAATTTTCCTTTTTCCAACTTTCTACGACATAACTTACTAAGGAAGAAAAAGCCTAGCTCGGTCACGTCGCACCCTGGATCTACAAAAACTCATATAGACGATCCGGTCAATAGTGATTACAGAACGCTGCCATATAAACATTATATTCCCACTCAGTTTGGAGACGAGACGAAGGTTTGCATTTTGAGTACGGCCGTTTTAGACACAATTCATATATGTAAAATTTCAAAAGTGTCCTTGACACAATGTGAATTTTATGATGATTATATATCTGGGTCAATCAACAATTTTTTTTTCAGAAATTTTTCGCTATTTTCTCTTGATGAGCCGGCCGACTATTATTTTTCTACAACCTAACTTGCTACCCAGAAAGGATCCAGAGTTGTTGATTCACTGTTCTGTCACGTTGCACCCCAGATCTTCAAAAAACACGCAGAGACAATCCGCTCAATAGTCATTACAGAACTCTGGCATACATACACACTCAGTTGCTTCTCGGTTGCCATTATTGACCATTACACCACATAGACGTCTTCAGATGAGGCGAAGGCTTGACCTTTGATTATTTTAGATACAATCGCTATGTAAAATTTCAAAGAAAGGGTTATTAACACAATGTGAATGTCATGATGATCGTTTATTTCGGTCAATTTAACATTTTTTTTTCGAAAATTTGGCGCTGCTGCCTTTTGATGATACAGCCGACTTTTTGTTTTTCTTTCTGCTACATAATTTGTTACGTGGAAGGTACCCAGCATCTGTTTTACTCTTCGGTCACGTTGCGTTCCAACTTTACAAAAACAACCAGAGACAATCCGCTCAATAATCATTACAGAACTCTGGCATAATTATTTACACACTCAGTTCTCTCTTAGCTGCCATTATTGACTATTACTGTAAAAAGACGAGACAATTCCACTGATATACTATCTTCAGCCTTCACTTAAGTACATTCGCACTGTTCCAGAAATTGCCACCCACGGTCTCAGATTGTCTGGACTCCACACTTACAGAACACGCCGCTCCTACAACTTGTCTTTGGATTTATATCATCTTTAGCTGCGAATTCACGATTACATATTGTGTCTAGACTATCAAGTGTGTGGCCAAATTACATGTGTGTACATAATTACATCATATTAGTCAGTGCACCCGCCAATTTGCAGGGATATTTGTGAGCGATTAAACCACACCTCCTTTATTTTGTACTGCTCCTCTTCTAGTAATTACTGTGCTCAAACTGGTCATTATATGTAAACACAGCGGTGAAGATAAAAGGGAAAAAAAACAACAAAAACAAAACGCAAATAGATTTTACTTGACGCCAACCCTCTAAAAACCTGCCACTGTTTAAAGAATCTGGCCTCCCAATGCCAGCTTGGCTGAAGACACCACAGTAGTAGCGCCGTCATGCGCAAAGATGCGATTTAAAATATGGAGCAGATCATTCGGATACGGGAAAATCCATTTTCTATAATTTAATTCGTTGACAGCAGGTATATTGCTGGCAATCGGAAAAGCACCAGTTACACTGAATGTGTGAGACCTCAAAGCAAATTTCAGCGAAATCGGTGGAGTATAACAAACTGCCAGGACATGTAACAAAAAAACAAAAAAAAACAGCATATTTTTATATAATGATATTATTATTACTATGATATTTGCTGTCCCGTTGTCAGTGTATTATCATGTGTTGTTCGCCTATGTGCCACACATTTAGTCTGCGTTTTCAGTTTTGTTAAACTCATTATACTTGTTACAAAGTCATGCATTATTGATCTGTGGTGAAAACGTACTTGAGAACTGTAATGCTTTAGAAACTAGGCCATACTGACCCATCAACTTCCTTGGCGATATCTTTGTCTTCTACGCCTTCCCTCTCCTACTTTCTTTTCAGGCGCCTTTTCAGGCTTCCTGTCACGTCTAATGAATATAAAATCTCAGAACGAACTAAAAGAGAAGATTAGGCTGAATGAAAAAAATCAATTTCTGTTCGTGTCTCTAGAGGTATAGCCAAGCCTCATCATACACGTCTCAGCAATTCTTCCTCACTGATTGCAGATGACTTGCCAAATTTGAAAATATATTGATTAACACAGTATAAATTTCTAAACCGGACAGACTCAGCGATGGACAAAATAAATCTAGCCACAGGATTTCATGTTTATGTTTACATAAACTGTTCCCTTTCGACTTTATTGTTCAAGTGTTGGGTGTACGGTTCTAATTCGAACAGACCATAAATACTTAGCGAAGCATATCTTTCAAATCAGAGATTCATGAGTTTCAAGTTTGACCCTTCGGCATACGCGTTGTTGGCAATTTATGTAGCAGTCGTGGTAGGGAAATTTCTCTGCTTTGTTAAATATATTTCAAAAGACACATCAAAGTACTTCTTAACTTTTGTATACGAGTTGATCTTACAATACCTACAAAAATGTGTACGTCTGCGTTAACACAAAAATGATTTTTTTTTATCTTTTTCTGAGAAGCAGCAAGATGATTTTCTCGTATAATTTCAAAAACAAAATGTTCCTGAGATTAAAACTATTAAAAGTCGTTTTACAAATATTTTAGCGCCACTAACGTTTACAGTGACAGTTTGTCATAACTACCCATAATCCACTATAGATAGATTGCATGAGAGATTTATGAATCGACCTTCCAAGTGTGTATCTTAAGACTCGGGAGTGTCTATACAATCTGTATTTTAAGAAATTGGCTCCGATTTTGTGTATGGCCTGAAGTCGTTATGGCTGCTTGAAGTGATTTGAAATTTTGCATGTGCTTTTCTTTTGTACTGGACACGTTTCTTTTGTAGATTTTATGCTCACTGATGATGATGATGATGATGATGATGATGTGTGTGTGTGTGTGTGTGTGTGTGTGTGTGTGTGTGTGTGTGTGTGTGTGTGTTAATCTTGTCTGAAGAGGCAATTTCATTTTCTGTTAAAGTGTTTACTTCTGCTAAATATTTCTAATAGTTTGACACTGCTGGTCAGCAGCGTTCAGTCACGCCAAAGTGAATGTACCGCACTCTTGCGGGTTTTCTTGAATAAGCACTCTGCTGAGGCATAGTAATATGGTCTGGCAGAAATGTTATTAAGTATAATGGTGTTAAATGAGTAATTTAGACTGAAAAAACTGCTAACACAGACCACATAAAATTGACGGGGGCTGCAAGTCTAATTTTAAGAAACATGTATCTATTAGAGTCTAAAATAAATAGTAAATACTGTAGTAAATAAATGGTAACTAGTCCTCCAGCCTCCCTTTCCCATACCGATGTACCAGATGTATTAACATACAGTCGAACCTATTATGACAAACAGCTGTGTATCACGACCACCTTGGCGACTGGCTTTCAGGGAAACCATTTGTATTTCCTATTATAATATCTGACCTCTGACCTCTGTAGTGGTAACCGCTCTATCTAATCACCACCGCTCTTTCTCATACATCATATGGTATGAAATATAAGCAAAAACACGGTGTGAGACCATCGACAAATGGTTAATCTGAAACCTGGGATAGATTTCCGGCCAACAACATAGTCAATATTTTTTCCTTCCTTCTTTGGTATAGCTTGAATATAGGATTCTTAAAATTCGATACTGTAACTCAGATCTGAGACCACGGTGTTATCTTGAAAACCACAGGATACAGGTTTCCAGTAACTCTTAACCCAAACATCTCCATCTGTGTAAGGCGACTACCTGTATAAACTGACCACTCTTCTGAGGAAGGGAGGGTGGTTGGCATTTTTATACAGGTTTTGCTGCGCCCATCAGTCTTCTTCACACGAAAAACAAAAGTGCATTACGCGGGTGGTATTGATTACTGTCGTAAGTGACATTTTTTTCGATTTCTGTTTTTTTGGCTCATCTTGAACTCCGTTTTCTTCCGCGTCTTTCTAGCATGATCCTGTTCCTCTAAGCCTCCAAACTGCGAAGTTATTCAACAGTTTGCTTTAGTCATATCTTCCAATGTCAAACCAGAGTCTTTGATTACAGTCGTATGAGCACTTACGACTATGCTTGGACACGAGTTTTTATGCGTCATAGTCGTATTGGCTCATACAACTGTAATCAATGACAATTTTTCGATATCATAGCCCAGGTAAGATCTGACCATTATTAGTAGTAAGAGCACATACGACTATACTCAAAAAAGANATTATTCTTCATTCAAAATCGTTCTGACACTCCTCGTCCAACCATAAATGCTATTTTTTTTAACCTAGTTCTCAGTCTACTACACCCACAGAATTCATCTATCAGACCCTTTTAGCCACAGTCAATCCCATAAATTATCAGCTCTTACCATCTAGCATAGTAAGTTACTTAAGACCATCCACTGTCTCTTTTCTATCGGATAATTCTTGTTTTTTACACCACTCTGGACATAGTCGAGTCTATCTATCTCCTTGTAATTCTGGTACCCCTAAATCTATGACTCAATCTTCCCCATCTCTATTCCACTTTGTTTAGATATACCCTAGGCGTCACGAGAGATAAATATTCCATAGTTCACGTGTCCTTTTCTAAACGCCTTCCGGCCCCCGAGTCTGGCCACTCGCATCCATCTAGAAGTTGGGTTTAGTCAATATCAAATGGCCACAAGCGTGCGTCATCCTTCATTTCTGTTGTCATGGAGTCTTACGCCAGCAAAGACAATATCAGCTGTCTTCCGCTCCTTGAGTGAAAACATGTTCTTTGGACTTGGCGCATGTAGCGGAATTTCCTTAGACATGCCCAAATGCGCTACACATCAATGCCTTAAATAGAGATTTTAGCATTGATGTATTTCATATCTTTGTGGGACAAATTACTGAGGCATTAACGGGTAACAATATTGTTTACTTGTTCTTCCTCCTCGTCGTCTTTGTTGCTGGTGGTGGTGGTGTGGCGATGGTGGAAGCAGTGGCGGTGGTGGTAGTGGTAGTGGCGGTGTTGGTGGTGGTGGTATTTACGTTGATACTTACTTGATGATTCTGCAAGTTTTTATTAGTGATATATATTTCTTGAAATTATGGACTTGTTGTCTATTAAAGTACACCGAAAGCAGAACTTCTGATACAGTCCATGTGCACTTAACATCCTTTTTGTTCTCGTCATGCCAAAGGAAAAGAAAAGACCTTCACTAAACAAAGCTTCTTTGGTTTTTTTTATGCATAGACTCATCTCGCCACAGAGAAAAAAAAGCGCTGTTCTGAAATTACACTTCACAGCTAACGGGTTCTGTCAGCAGTGTCTCCTGGACTAGACTAGCCTAGCGCGGTTGTTGTATCAGAAGCATTGTAGGGGGNGGGGGGGGGGGTCCTTGTCGCCCTAGTATTTACACAGAGTATGTCTTGCATCAAGTCAAAATAAGGCTTATGTCGCTAATCGAGAAACTGAGATATCAGGTTCTGAAGGTGAAAAGGACCATCTAGCATCAAATTTTTGTTTCTTGCGGAAATCAGGAGTAAAACCATCTCTAAACATAAAAACACTGATTTATGGCAAGTGGACAGTAATTGTAGATAAATTTGAGATTTTGTGATGCATATTCGATGGATAAACAGTATAAAATCAATCACAAATTTTCAAAATGTTTTCCATTGGATGGGATATGTCCATCCACTTCAAAGAAGTATGTTATTTATCTCAAGCCAGAATAATACTAAGTCAAACATTTTTTCTTTTACCTTATGAAAGGACAAACCTTAAACTTTTATGTCATGCCAGTAGCTTGATTCAGCCAAAATGCGACTTGAGTATCTTTTTGACTGGCTGCAACACATGGAATAATATATGGCCTAGCCTTGAACTTGGAGTGACAAAATCGTGATATTTGTCCCTATTTCAGGTCAGAATAATTACACTTATTATCACTGTTGGCACATCCATCCATTCTGTGTCAGCTGGTTTTACGTTTCTACGTGGAAATCTGAAACAAGTGAATCGTTTTTTTAACAAAAATTTTAAAAAATGAGTCAAGGAGAAATTCCAAGTGCATGCGAGTGGTTCGCTTGGCATAATGGCTGCATTTGATGGACAGCTTTATGAGAGAAAAAACAGAAGGAGAACAACGAAATAAAAATGTTAAAACAGTACAAGGTGACACAAATTTTAACTGAAATTGTAACTAGAAAACTGTAGTGTAAAAATTGCAATGAAAAGCGAGGCTGACATTCTTTCCTTTAGAAAGTTTTGTTCTGGTACAAGTTGTTAACTTTTTTTTAAGAAATACAAGACTTTTATAATAGTGAAAGGCAATGACTGATGCAAAGATGGTGACAATATCGTGAGGCAGTAGAGCCAGCCAAAATAGATATGGATGGGCTGGGCTGAGCGTGGCCATTAATTTGAGCTGCTTTTTGGCCACATACAGTTAAGGGTGAAAAATCTGAGAAAATCGAGTTTGAAGAACAATTTTATACTATACTATTTATCTGATATATGCCTCCAAAAAAGTCAAACTCAGCCACAGTTACTGACCTTTTTTGTCCATTAAATCAATGTTTTGGTGTAGAAATGGTTTTACTCTCACTTTCCACAATAAACAAAAATTTGAGCCCTATTCACCCTCAGATCCTGATATGTCAATTCCTAGATAGGCGACATGTTGACTGGCTGTAAGACATTTTGCACCAGATTTGGTTTGCAGAGGAAACAGAATAACAGACACTCCTTTTGAGAGGAATATTGGGTGAGTCGCAGCTAGGTAATGACTTCTTCTGGTCTCCTGGTTGCTTTTGAACCTTCAAGCCTCTGCTCTGCTTTTTATCCCTATCTTGAATCTGCAAGCTCCATGCTACTAAATAGGTGCTGTTGTTGCTTGTACTGTCTGCGGCTGCTACTATCGCTGTCTCTGAGAGGGAAGGATTAACATGGTGAGGTACCCTGAGAAAAGAAGTTATACACTGCAAGGCCCATCTATGATGGGAAACGGACGTTGGGCCTATAGATCTTTGACAGGCCAGGGTTCCTTAGAATCACTGAGACACTTGTAGTCTGGAATGGTTAAGCCCCGTGTGCTTCATGGTAAATCCATCCCTGACCCTCGTATTATTGTTGCTTTGTGTATGTTGTCGTTAAGTCTTTTTATACCGGCAGAGCGGCGTGGACAAACTGGGATTCTCTGAATCGTGATATTCGCTAAGCCACAACAATTGCAGGTAACTGTATGGGAGTACACTAAGGTCAGAAAGAACAATACCACATAATAGCACCAAGGCATATTCACAATATTCAGTAAAACCCCGTGTGCTCCAAGATGAATCCATCCCTGAACCTCGTATTTCTGTTGCCTTTGTATGTTGTCGTTAGTCTTCTTGTACCAGTAGAGCTGTGTAGACAAACCGTGCTGTTCGCATAGCCACAACAGTTTCAGATAACCGATGTTTTGATTATACTAAAGTCAGAAATAGCAATCCAGCTTAACAGCACCATGGCATAATCACAATATTCAGGTGAGATAGTGATTCAGCTGAGACCTTTTTTCACTGCACAATAAGTTTTGAGAACATTGGTTTTTCTATGGTCTGCTTAAGCAGTGAACTAAACAGCACTGTTAAAATGGTAAGAACGTTCATATGGCTAATCCAGATGGTGACATTTTAAGCGATGACAGCTGGAGGTGAAGAAAAATACATGATTAAGAAAAGCGCAACGATTGCAGTTCACCGAACAGTCTACCGATTTCTGTATAACAGTGTTCAGTGTAGGTATTTTGCATACAATTTTTCCGAAGAAGGAAAAAATTGGAGTGGCATTTGCACTGAAATCGTGTCTATTACATCTCAAATCTTTATCAGAGCTTAACAATCCCTCTCAAATTCGGAGAGCGAGATATTACAAGATCTTCAGAGGAAGAAACCCCTGTCCAGCGAGTGTTTCGACAATTTGGCTTCCTGATTATCTGAAGAGCTGGGCGACATTGGGTCATGACTCCTAAGCTGCCTCGCTCTCTTAGTGAGAGAGTTTCATATCAACAAGCCCAAAATAATAAATTAATCTTTTCTTCCAGCCCAAGTAATAATTCTTATAACGAGGTTGAATGGGATATTGTTAAAATGACAAAATCGGCCCGAGCTGTTTTCCCAATTGGAGATCCCTATGTGGGAGTACATGTTCCGGTGTCCTTTCATAAAACATCATTACAAAAGGAAGAATAATATTTGAAATCTGATTGTGCGTATACAATTTTTCCAGTGCAAGTGCATAGGTTTGTATGTGGCTGTGTATTCATCTGTGTAAGGGCCAACCTGCCTGCTTGCTTGCATGCCGGTTTGCCTTCCTGCCGGCCTGTCTGCCTGCCTGCTTGCATGCCTGCTTGCCTTCCTGCCTGCCTGTCTGTCTGCCTGCCTGCCTGCTTGCATGCCAGCTTGCCTTCGTGATTGCATATCTGCCTGCCTGCATTCCTGCCTTATATTAAAGGAGGACCGACGGCTGGGAATAAACTTGTGCAGGGGTGTTTGCGGTTATTTCTCTGTGAGTTGGGGGCTGGGAGGAGGGGGGCAAATGTCTTGCACTTATTGGAAAATGAAAAAATGACGGTCCTGCCTTTCTTGTTGTTGTTGTTGTTGTTGCTGCTATTGCTGTTGTTGTTGTTGTTGCTGCTGCTGTTGCTGTTGTTGTTGTTGTTGTTGTTGTTGTTGTTGTTGTTGTTGTTGTTGTTGTTGTTGTTGTTGTTGTTGGCAAAGATTCCAAATCGTATCACATTTTCTTTATTTTTTACAGTTGAGCTTATCTGAGGCAGGCACGCAGAAATCTTCCTTTTCTAGAAATAAGTTCAGACATGTTTAGCCCCTTTGGAGCGATACTGCACAGCCTCGCATTGTGCACGCAATCGCATAGGAGAAATGAAATGCAATTTAAGAAGCCACTCAGTGGGAAATGACAGTTTATGGGAATTCTGTCATTTTTTTTTTTCTTGCTTCTTATGACATTGTCGCTGGGTGCACTCGTGATTCACGCATGCTCTCGCTGTGTGAAAGTTTTTAGAAATGTCCTCTCCTTTAAGTGGGTAAAATGCTGGTGTATGTTATGGATGTACTTGAGTGGCGGAATTATTTTGTTTGTCCGTCAACAACACAGCAATACGACCAGATAAATGCAGTAATATAGTAATACGGCCAGAAAGACTTAACAAATTATAATACGCCAGAATGCTATAAAACAGAGTAAATCGGCCAGACAAACCTAACAACACAGCAATACAGCCAGAAAGGCAGCCAGAATGACTGACTTAACAACACAGTAATAAAGCCAAAAAGACTTTACGACACAATAGTATGCCCAGAAAGACCTTACAAGACAGTAATGCGACCAAAAAGACCTTAAAAACCAATTAATAAAGCCAAAAAAGACTTCACGACACAGTAGTACGACCAGAGAGACCTGACAACACAATAAAACGACCAAAAAGACCTGAAAAACAAACAAACTAATATAGCCAAAAAGACGTAACGACGCAGTAAAATGACTAGAAAGATCTAAAAATATAGTAATGCCGCAAAAAAAGACTTAAGAACACAGTAATGTGGCCAAAAAAAAAACCTGCGCTGTGCACAGCTCCTTGCTTCAGACCTATCTTTAATCTCCAGAAACTGTTAGAGTTCAAATCCAATTAAATGGCATGCTTAACTGCAGCAAAGCTGACAATAAACAAATAGCACGAAAGATAATGATAGGGTGGAAGAAGTGTTTGTTAAGAGAGATGCCCCGACGGTAACACACTGGTTATAAATCTGATCTTAACACTCTCAAGGAAAGGAAAATCTCAAGTTGCACAAGGGAATCCATGGATTTCATCGATGGCGAGACTTTTCACATTTCTGAGCACACGCTAGAAGATTTAAAAGGTCAAGTCTTCGAAGAAAATATTTGAATTCTCTTACGCAAGGCTACGATTCTGTCTGTCCCATTCAGTTTTGAATGAAAACGCCTACATAAATCAAATTTGTACCCCAAATTTATTGTCATAAATATCATGTTTTGGACATCAGATTCTACATTTAGAAGTAAGCAGTAAGAAAATGGTTCTTGTCGCGTTTCGGGTCTATGGAAGAGCAAAATATTCCACATGGGTTTCACTTTTCAACACTGCAGGCCAGCTAAAGCTAACTTGTTCAAGGGAAAACTGGCGATTTGCCATTTCTATAAAATAAAACTTCTGCAATAAAATGCCTCTCACGTGCCCGTGAAAACATGAAAGGAAATGAAAGTCTCGGGGAGCAACTTTTACACCCTCTGTGGCTCCATGAAAGAACTTCATTAGTACAACTTTTGAAACAGTGGATATTGTCAAGACTACACAAACAGATCTATCAAATCTTGGAAAGTTCTGTAAATACCTGAGATAAATATTACAAGTGTATGAATTTGTTGTGTATTTCATTTGTATGATGTGTATTGTTCTAAATACACATAATATGAGTGAGATGTGTAACATTGTTATGATACTGTAAACCAATCTCCCCAAGTGGTAAATAAAAGTCGTATTTTCATTATTTTTTTTTCCAAGTCTTGTGTCGATTTGGTATTCTCATAATTGTCTCACGAATATTACTTTTTTGGGGCTCATTTTCCTGACCTTCACAAAATTCTGGGTTATCAGATTCGTGCATAGAGTCACAGAATTCTGGTTGGTAGTGTCATTCTGTGGTGTCTTCGACGAAAATGTCTACTTTCGCACAGCTCTTTGCTCTGTTGTGCTGAGGACGCAGAGAAGACATTGCAGTGTTGTAAATTAAATTGCGGTTTGATTGTTAACATAATATATAACGCGGCAGACGGGCATTAATCTAATATGTAATATATTACACACCCTTGCAAGCATGGTCTTAAATTTTGCAAGTCGTCTGCAAGAGGCGAGGGAGGATCTATGAGACATCTATCCTTGACTCCAGGGAAGTTAGCGAGGTCCTGTTGATCACTGAGCTTAGGATTCGAGATGTACAGTAGAAGGGAAAGTAAAATCAGAGGCTGACAGGTCATGATTGCCAGATTTCTAGTCGAGCTCCTCAAGCAACCCGGAATTGGCAAGTTGGCATTATGCAGCTGCCCCTTTCTCGTCAACCCTTATCGCCCCCACCTGGCACCCCCACCCCCAAAACACACGCACATACACATCAGATTTCTTGGACATCACCAGGACTTCCCAGCTTGTTTGAGCTAAAGTGATCTTGATCAAGTACCACCACCTACTCAATCGTCTGTGTAAGCCGGCAAAATGACGCCGTCTGTCGTTGCTCTCTGTTAACCCTCTAATAAAATGGCCAGCACCTTATTGTAATCTATTCTTTAGCCAAAAAGACGGCGACATCAACTACAATGAAAATGTCTATGTATATCAAGCCTATTCTGTATCTCTCCATCTTAGTCCGGCAATTACCAGACCCTGAAAGACGCTTCTCTTCAAGTCTTATGCAGGTCTGCTGATTTAATGGTTCTCGCCATTTTGCCCTGTCTTGAACTTATTGATGAGTATTGTAGCGTTGCTCTATTTTTTCTGTCACTTGAATAAATTTATCTGTTTTGTGGGCGACATTGCTAAATGGGTGTCTGCTGACTGGAGTCTTGACTATGACATCAGCTGCTCATAAGTAAAACTGATTTTGTAGCTGAACGAAAAAATGATTGTTTGTTGTACAGACTGGTTGTTACAGTTCCTTACGTCGGTAATATAGCTCGGCTGTTTGTTCCTAGAATGCCATGAAAAATAGGAATACAGCTTTGCTGTTGTTGTTGTTGGTCTTCTTCTTCTTCCTCTTCTTCTTCTTCTTCTTCTTCTTCTTCTTTCTTTCTTTTCTTCTTCTTCTTCTTCTTCTTCTTCTTCTTCTTCTTCTTCTGCTTATTCTTCTTATTGCGCTTATTGTTGTTGTTGTTGGTGGTGGTGGTGGTGGTGGTGGTGGTGGTGATGGTGGTGATGGTGGTGGTGGTGGTGGTGTATTGTTGTTGTACCAGTTGTTTGCCCTGACAATGGATGTTTTTCAGGTTGGTGGGGCAGACTAACCTTTCTGAATTTATTTTGAATGGGTTTGTGGTGAACGCTGCGATAAACAAAATACGCCATTTTTATGAATCGATAATTCTAGTCAGCAGCATCGGGCCGGGCCCTTTCATGATGCTGCGTTTCTCTCTGCTGCTCTCACCTTTATGGTGCAATGAGAATGCAAATTGATGTAGATCTAGCTGTTCTAGATTAACACAAAAATAACCGGGTGACACAAATATCCATGCAAATTTGTGTGGGCCCTGGCGACACGAATAAATTTAATGGGTTTTTAACACGTTTCCAGCGACATTTCCATTAGAAATGTCATTGTGTGATCTAACTGTTGGCTCATGCACATGCACTTTTAAGCCATCCAGATTTGGTTAGGGTCGATCGCTTTCTCAGAAGCAGGAAGGGACTGATCTCATGTTTCGTAATATTATCAAAATTAGCTCAGTGTGACGTGGACCTTTTTTATTCGTATTTTTCAGCGTAATTTTGTTGCTCCACTCCATCCTGCATTTCCATTTAAAATCATCATGAGTTTCTCTTTCCGATGTGGGCCATTTTTATGCCGCTGTGGAAGTACAGGGGATCCTTTTAAAATATAGTCTAGATCCTGTTGCGTTTAATGTCGTATTTCAAAAATTAGGTTAACTGCCAATTTTTGTTATCATTTCGGTTTAGAATTTCTACCGATTCTAATCACACCGTAATGAAATTCATAATGCGAGCTCAAAACTTTAAGCTCGTAAGTAAACTGTACAATGCAATCAAGTCACTTCACGCCAATAACATAGCTGAACTTAATCCAGGTTTTCTCCAAATTTTTGTTAATGTGAAATGCAACGTAGAGGTAAACACGAATAATATTGCTGTGCTAAGGGAATAACATCAAAATAATGTTTTTTTGAGGTGACACTTCCACCAATAACAATGAGTGCCGCTTCCATTTCCACCCCACCCCCCTCCTCCAACACACACGCACACATACACTCCCCAGGCCTGTAAAAACTAGACCATAAAACACTGAAATCACGGGCGATGAGTCCAGTAAAAGATTTTTCCCCCCTGAAGTACGGTTTCGACTTAATTCCATCACTTTCCTTTCAGTGTCCCATTCCCATTAAATCTTCGCGGGTACCCGCTGCCTGCCTGCGGCCATGATTCTCCACGTTGCTCAAGGGGCTGTCCTTTCCTTAAGGCACCAGAAATAATATGGTAATGCGTTGACCCATAATCACATCCACTGGACCTGCGATCCTGCTAAAATGATTAAGTGGTCTTAAGGACGATTCGCGAGCGAGTAACCTGTGGGATGTCAGGATGTCGTTAACCTCTTGTAATGGCCGAGGTCTGATGTGAAGGTCATCTCATATAGCCGTCGTTGATAGTATAGTATTGGTGACCAGGGTGGTAAATATCCGTGGTTGGTTGTTATAGTATCTGAGCGGACAGCATTTCAAGTGCCCATTTATTAAAGTATATCTTGCTTTTAGATTTCACATGCTCGGATTCGTTCTAGTTCTGTCATGTCATTAATCAGCTGGACCTCAAGACTAAGTATATCTAAGAATATTGTGAAAATAACTTTTCCATGCAAAAGGCAAATTTAATATATGCATCGAGATTCCACGGTACTTTCTAGGGCTGTGTCGTGGTCGATATCGGTAATAAGCAAATTAATCTCGGAACGGACCCTGAACGCGAGAACTCGCCTACGGAAGTAGAATAGGTAACAATTAACGATAATTTCAGTTTAGTTTTGTAATTTATATTTTCTTAAACTTAAAATTTACCAAAGGTCGTGGTCTCCAAACGAATCCCAACAGTGCTAAAACATGTCAGTAATTAGCTTACCCTTAGTATTCTTCATCTGAGGAAATTATTTTCGAGTTATTTGGAAATCTCCAAAAGGGACACCCATTCTAAATGCGTATAAATACCACCAAATATCCAACCAATCAAAACATGGTATATGCTAGCAATAGTCAAAGAACATCGAATTGAAAGTTTCCTGTGTTTCGATTATCCAGTGGATCCCTGATTTGACTTGTAAAGTCACGCTATCGATGTTGACTATCGATGCAACATGTTTTCATTGTGACCGGGGTGGTAAACATCCGTGGTTGGTTGTTATAGTAACTGAGGGGACAGCTCGTTACGGGCTGGATCTTCCATAATAAGTACCCATTTAATATGTATATATTTGCTATCTTATTTCACATGCACGGATTCATTCTTATTCTATTATTTTATTTTTTGGGTGGACCTCAATAACATATATATTCCAGCAACATTGTAAGTGAAATTGTTTCCATGCAAATGAGAATTTTAATACATGTCTCGAGATTGCAAGGAATTTTCTTGGGCTGCGCCATGATCGATATCGATAGCCAGTAAACAATTAACCTCAGTATTTATCCTCTGTCCCAGTATTCATTTCCGAAAGTAGAGTGGGTCGATATTATCGATAGTGACATTTTAATTCAATTTCAGATAAGTTTTGTAACTTCTACTTTCTTGCGTGCAAAGTTTATCGGAGGCCTTGGTTTTCAAATGAATGTCACCAATGCTAAAACAGGTCAATTAATAAATATTCACGGTGTTCTTCTTCTAGGGAAATTATTTTTGGGGTTATTTGGAAGTTTCCAATAAGGAGACGCGCTCTGTATGAGCACCAACCAATTAGAACATGGTTTTGGTTTATGCTAATGTAAAGTCCTAGGAAATCGACAAGAGAGGTCCTATTTTTTTCTATTACCCAGAGGACTCCTACTTTGACTTTGTAATGTCACACTATCGATATCGACTATGGACGATACCCGAGTCGTCAGTACTCGCGTCACTTCGTCATGTTTGACAAAATCGATCAATGTATAGTTTAAACATGTTTTCTTGACAGCGTGATATACTTGTATAATCTGTCGAACTTTCTTTTCTATACGTCTTATGGCTAAGCTCGTATAATCGCATTTCATAACACCGTTTTATAAAACATTATAGTAATGTCTTTGCAAGACCGATAAACACCTCTGTAAAGTCAAAGTGTGTTGTACGTTAATGGTGTTCTTTCCTGTCAAGGCTTTTATCTAAGCTTTATGTTATTATATTTCCTTGTGGTGAGCAATTGCTGGAGTGATAAGATCTTAAAATACCTTTGTAATATAGCAAACTTTGCTTACTGCAGCCAACTCCTCTAAATTGCAATTCTGCGGGAGCACACACAAAAAATTGTCATTATGAGAAGCTGCCATTATCCAGTGACTTTTATACAGAAATATTACAGTTTGTTATGTAGAAAATGTTGCAATCAAGTGGAAGTTGCAATTACCTGGACTGCGATTAGGCGAAGTAGACTTTATCGGTGTTAAATAACTCCGTAGTATTTGTGCCATACGCTCATGTAACAGTCTACTCCATTGAATCGCAGCTTCCACTTAACTGCATCAGATTCTATATCTAAAATGGTTTACCCTTGTAAAAAAAAATCACGGGCTAATTGCAACTCCTTTTAACTGCAACTTTCCTTGTGCTCCTCAGGAGCTGCGATTGAGAGGAATTGACCATACCTCTTCCCACTAGAGGTATTAAGGCTTGTTAAATCAGATGATTTGTAGGTCTACTACTTATGATGTGTGTCATCCACCAACAGCCTTGTGACGCACCGCTGAGTAACAGCATAAAGATTCGTGTTATTGTTTCACTACACTATAGGAAAACCACTCAGACATCCCTCTTCTCTTTTGTACAGATTGGCGATATCTTGAGTTCAGTTATTTATACGGCTACCGACACGTTTGCAAAAAGCACTGGGCGGTCACGAAACCTTGACCTCTATTTTCCATTAAAATCTAGATTCAAGATTGTTTATTTAGGCAAAAGCCAACCACATAACAATAAATTCATCAATTCAGGAAAAAGGAAAAATAAAGAAAAAAATAGAAAAGTGCTAACTGACACATTTACTTACTTAATGGCATCTCTCTCTCTCTCTCTCTCTCTCTCTCTCTCTCTCTCTTTCTCTCTNTCTCTCTCTCTCTCTCTCTCTCTCTCTCTCTAGTTATTACTGTATACTATACTGTCACCGAACATTTTTTTTTTAATGGCCGAGAACCGAAAAGGAATGCTAGCATTTTCTCTCTTGTCTTACGGAAGCTATCTGGCGGTACTGGCGACTAGATTTTAGTAGAGACTAATCAGCATTTTTTTTTTTAAAGGGAAGTAATCCATGTAAAAGTAGCTTGTTTGAGTATAAGTTATAGTATAAGGTGAAGTTCATATCAGCATGAAATACAAAAGGTGAATACAGCTTTGTTGCACTACCTAACATATCGACACTTATGGTACGTACTCAAAAATGCAGCAAAGAAAGAGGCCTCGGATGGTAAGAACTGACGCTTCAAGGAACCTCTACAAATTATCTACTCGTATGCCGGCATTTGATACTTTGATTGGAAACTGAAGCTATGGCTGTGGACATAATCAAATAGCATTCATCTTTAAAGACACATGAGGTCATGCAACAGATCAGGAATCAAGCCAAGAAATCCCAAATGAAACAACTCTGTAAAAGACCTCACCAACATCCCCTGTATCGACTCCTCCACAGTGTTCTGTGTTAAAATTGGCCTTATTCACCACCTCCACTGCTGCATTTCAACAACGCTTACAAAGATGACTAAAGAGGCCCTCATTAAAAGGTGTAATATTTGGCATCCCTCACTAAAACAATGGGCAAACAGGCAGTACGTTGCCATGTCTGGAGCTGACCAGAGAAGATGTGCATCACCAGACATAAAACTGAAAAGAAGCCAAAATTTTATCTGAGGGAGATTTCCCTAGTATATTAATAGCCTCAAAGGTTGACGTCCTTGGAAGTTCGAGGCGACGCGGCTCGAAAGGATTATAAGGAATTTAGACCTAGTTTGCGCCGCAGAAAACTAAATGCCAGACCCCTCTTGCATAAAAAAATGGAGATAAAATATTTAAACATATAATTTTGTTCAAAACGTTATGTCCCAGCATCGATAAAACATCAGTGAACAAGATTACAGCATAAACAGAAAAGTGACCAGGGAGGGGGTTTTCACCTTTCGGAGCGTCTAGCGCAAAATAGGCCAGTGCGCCTTGTGACTCATTTCGATTGGAGGGGACACAAATGTGCTTTACTAGGGCTGTAAAGACATTATGTATGTTTATAAGTCTTACTCTTACAGTATAATAAACTGATCCTGATATCTTAAACTCTCTCATAATAGTAACAAGATCTACTGTGTGTTATTATCGAAAAGAGCCCTTGGGCCACCAGCGTCTGCTTATAGCATGTAATAATAAGAAGTAATGTGTATACAAGTGTGCGAGTGATAATGGTATGTTATATGACTGCCAGTAGAAGGCGGATCAGGCCATTCTTGTTAAAAATGTAACATAATTGTTACTGTTATTGCTGCGACTACATTAACCTGAACATTCAGAATAAATGTCGAATGGGGGGGACGGGGTGGGGTGTATTTAGTAAGCTTACCAACACAATTGAGAGCTTGCGTATTAACGATTGGGTCTTTTACCATAGTGAGAACTACATTAGTGCATCAGTGTTGAATAATTAATTCGCATGTTCTTAAATGTCATCATAACACATAAGTTTATTGTTTATCTTTTCTCCCCCTTCCCTCTCCAACACCCCCCCCCNACCCCCTTTAACCCATCTACCTCCGCCATCCAAGGTTTATCTTTCAATATGCCGTACACGTCTGTATTCACATTCTGATCGAAGAATTTCATTTGTTCGCTGAAAATGATAAAAATAAGAAAAACTAAGATGCCGCCTTCAAACTGTTATTTCGCAACGGGTCACCCGCTTCGACTGTGAATAACGATATATTTATCATGATTGCATTGATAACTTTGTATTGATCACGACACACCAGGCTGCGGCTGTGTGGCTGTTTCATAGTAGGGAGTATGGAAGAATTGTGAGG
>JAWQUT010000113.1:1432134-1450912 GCA_033807755.1 Ellobium chinense | reverse complement strand
CCCCTCCCCCCTCTTCGCCTTTCCCTCTCCCTTCCTATCACCCCCCCCCAAACCAAGAAGAAAGTAAGTTACTACTGTAGTGAGAGGAAACAAGGCCGCAGGGTCACGGTAGTCGATGCAGGAGTCAATGTCGCTCCCAAGAGAGGCGCAAGGTCTTAACACTGGATGATGGAAATCGACGTGCTGAATTTGCACAGAGTTTTATCTTCTTCCCTTTCACAGCAGCTGAACCAGCCTGTGGCCAATAGCACTCGACAGGCGCTGGTGAGATGCTGGCTTTTATTTATTGGTAGGGTGAGATTCCTATGGTGTGCCAGGGTACTCAGGGGCATAGCGTGTTCACAGAGCCGGGCTGATCTTGGAAAATGTGCCAATATTCTCATCACAGAGGACCTATCAAACATGAGCCACCTCGGCATATCGTCTGGAATAAGAGACAACTATGATTTGAGGTTGTTGTGTCTGCCCAAACGCACGCGCGCGCACACACACACACACACACACACACACACACACACACACACACACAAACACACCACACACCAGTTATAAGTACCTACCTTCCGCCACCCCATCTCGCCTTAACAACAACCCTCGAATGTACTCCACCAAATATTCCTTTCTAACGCCATCGACAGTTTTACAAAGAACCAAAAGTACAGTATAAATATGAAACATACATGAGTGACGAAAGGAAAAACAAGGAGAATGTTTCTTACTTTAAAGCCCAACAACCTCACAAGTTAGAATAAACTGAGATAAAATTGTGGACACAGTAACAGATGGCTATAATTTAGATTTATTGCAGGCACGATTCCCTGTCATGGGTGTTATATAACATACTTTGGTTCCAGGAGAAGAAAAAAAAAAAAAGAAAAAGCCTGTCCGCAATAGCGTGCTAGGGCCATGTTCCAGACACCCATCTGCCATGATGTTATCTGACAAGGGTCTTTATTTTCGTAGTCGCTCTGTAACAGTTCCACCTATATGTTTGAAATTTGTGGGAAGTAACGTACACTTTTTGCTAGTACATATTTTGTGCCAATTTCAACTGCATAAAATTTGCATTACTGAGGTCATTAAACTTTGAAATTAGGCAAAGCTTTCCTTAGCAACCAAGCTCTTTAACAAAATGCACCATCCTTATGTCCCATTGTGTTGGTTTTGTACCAGTCCCTACGTAGTATGTGATATTGAACATCATTTACTTGAAACCCTGCCATCCAGTGGGATCACTGCCATATATTTCTTCCTCCAAGACCTGACCTAATTAACGGGGTTGCCAGACTTTTTCTCGAGCCGAAGCCAAATAGCATACAAAAAAAGGACCCAAAAAAGAGCGAAACCATGTCAAGACAGGGCCCACTGGGGTCAGGATTTGACATAAGAATTTACGACGGCCGATCTGTGTATTGGGTATACGTGAGTATAATGATTATCATAATCTTTTAATCTTTTCTACATACATTAGAGTGACATAATAGGAAATGACTAATAAGTGGAAATGAAGATCGTTATTTAATTTGAGATCATAATGCAGTTATGACAGAAGTCCAATCACTTGAAATAACAGTTTGAGGAAGGTATATGTACTTCTTTTTGTATAGGAAATTAAACTTTTTTTTTTTTTAATCCTAAAGTCCGATGGTTCCAAAAAAAAGAACCACAGAGCCAGTCAGTTATTTGGAAGCCACGCGGTACATAAAGAAGCCAACATTCTGATATTTGGCTTCAAAAGTGCAACGTTTGCTGACGAACACTCTCTAATGCATAAACTTTACAAGAAAACGCCTGCAGCTATCATTACAGGGGAATGAACGGAATGACAAAATCCCAAACCAAAAATCCAAATCATCCGTTAAGTTGCAAATGAGAAAAATGATAGGAGAGAAGGGAGTAGAGACAACTCGAGCTGGGGGGGGAGGGGGTAGGAAGTAGGGGGAAGGAAACCTGGCAAGGTGAGATACAATCAAAGAGAAAAATGATGGAGGAGATAGGAAGAGCGAGTGAAGGGGGACAGGAAACCTGGCGATGTGAGACAATGAAAGACAACAATGATGAGTGGGGAGGAGGGAGAAGTTTAGCTTGGCGAGTGTACTAGCCTACGAGGGCTGGGCAGCAGGTTGTTCAGGAAACCGAAGACACCTGAAGGGATAGACTATACCAGCCCAGACAGCCTGGCTCGGCAGGTTGATGACACTAATTGCTTTGATTCGGATTTTCCAGGCACTGAGGGATTGTGCGTCAACTGTCCATAATAAATCCACAAGCCTGTGACCTTGGGAGGAATGGCTGGCCATCATCTGAACGACCACAGTCATCATTATTTTCATTATTAAGAGACGCGTGGTGCCTACTTCATCATTATCATCATCATCATTCTCGTTGTCTCCGTTTATGACATGTTAGGTGTGAATATTTACCGTGATAAACTTTGAGGCTATTTTTTAAAACCCTGTTTGGCGATTCAAGGTAATACTGGTTGTATTGATGACAGTGGTGGTGATGATGATGACAACAACAATGATGACGATGATGAAGGTGGTGATGATAATGCTGAGATAGTGGTAATAGCTCTGATTGTGCGTGTCAATTGTGATGATGACAACAAGTATGGTATACTATTATCATGACTTCTCTGTGCTGACGAAAACGGTGATAGATGTAGGTGCTAGACGCCAAAAATACAAACAGTCGGTGTGATCTTACCTCTAATGTGTCGCCTTAGTGCCTTAACCCCGATGGATAAGACACATCTGTTGATTAAGGCGGTCAGGCCCTGCTGTTAATGCCCGACCTGGATGCGACAGAGGTCTGGAGAGATCGATGAGCTTAATGTCGGTAATACTGGACAGTCCCCGACAGCATCGGTCACCACACGGAGCCCTACAACACACAGTGCCGTGCCCTCGTTCAGTGTAAGCAACGCTGCAAGAATGTGTCCTCTCTCACTCACCAGTAAAGTGTGGCCAAGATAAACAATCACTGCCAGGTCTCAATCGAAAATACTTAATGCGTTTTTGTGAGCACGGGAAGGCAGGTGAAATCACACGAATGTATTGATCCGGCAATATTATTGTTCAAGGTGTATTAAAACTCTGCCAAAACGTCAGGGTCGAATAGCAGCTGGAGTTGCTTAGTGGCGGTTTTCATCTGTACACAATGAATAAAATCAATTTCGCCTTTTGTGACTAGTAGCCAGCTTTAAGCGATAATTTACCATGATTTCCCCCGAGCAAGTAATTATTCCATGTGAGAACTGGCACGAACTTCCACTTCACCTTTAGTCTGTTGCCACGGGCAATCTGGGAGACGAAG
The DNA here is from genome assembly GCA_033807755.1 of Ellobium chinense. Taxonomy (NCBI): domain Eukaryota; kingdom Metazoa; phylum Mollusca; class Gastropoda; order Ellobiida; family Ellobiidae; genus Ellobium; species Ellobium chinense. Next base: position 1,447,594 of record JAWQUT010000113.1, on the reverse strand, counting down.
GTGACTCTCTAATTCACGCAGAGAGTGAAGGACTAGCTAGTCTCAAACCTACTGGGAACTTCGGATAGGAACGGGGGGAGAGGGAGCTGAGATTTCCTTGGCAACACTAGACGTCTTTAACGGTATGTCGAGTAATTGGGCTTGAGCGGGAACCTGAGGCAATGATCTGAATATTTATTCAAGTCAAGGAACTTTTTTTTTTTTCAATTTATTCACTCTTTCGACTTTTCATAATGTTTTGTTTCTTTTGCCATCAATACACATAACACGATTGAATCTGCCACTACACATAATGGAATCAAGAAATGAAGTTTTGTTAGGTGATATTATGCGTTTGAAGCTCCAGTGTCCTGCCCTACATCATAATGAGAATTTATGAAATGTTGCAATTTTTTTCTTATTCTGCTTTTTCAGTAGGCCTATAAAGAAAATTACATACACATTTCATATCTAGATGGGCAGTGGCGCCCACCCGCTGAGATCAAAACCTAAGGTAACAACTATGTAATTTTTTTTTCTATTCTATTAATAACAGCATTAACCTAGGCTATCATAAAGGAATGCGTATTTCTTTGACCGACTTCACAATAACTATCATGACCAAACAGTATCGTACTCACGCCTTTGCGACATTAGGAAAAATATCACTTTCGGCACAGGAGATAGTGGACCGGAAGCTGAAAGCCACAGAACCACCCGCGCACTGATTTTGCTTAAAGCACTCCCTGCGCCTGAGTTAGCGTTTGAACTTGCAAATCTATTTCGGATGTGCCCGGGTGTAAAAGAGAAGGAAAAAGCATGTAGAGGCTGTAATGTGGAAAAGAAAAACTACACGTCTCATGCCTGCGCACGATCGATGAAGAGTGAAGGGCAACATCGAATACACGAGCGAGGGAAGGCGAGATGGACGAACGGACCACGAGGCTGGACTAGCGAGGGAGTCGCGAGCGCACATCATCCTGCTTTTGGTGACACAGGAGAATATGGCACGACCCGCACCTGGACTGCTCGCACATATCAACTGGAAGCTTTGAGGGTCTGGTAACGGTCCTTGTAGTTATCGTCGTCGTCTTCGTCTTCAGGGTCATGGCCTGAAAAAAAAAAACACCCAAAAAAGTTTTTTTGGAGGGGAGAGGGGGCTAGGAGGCGCCGAACTGTTCTTGGTGATACAGAAGAACTTTTTTTTGTGATTGAGGACATGACAGTACTTGGATGGGTGGAGCGGGGAGGAGGAAAGGAGGCTGCGATACAACATCCATCATCCATAACACGCTATCACTCAGATAAACTGTTATCCCTAGTGTTTTCCGTCTAGAGAAATGTTTTATGTTTTTTAGTACGTCTCCGAAATGGGCAAAAGCTCTGGAGAACTATGAAAACCGTCAGATACAACACACTACTACTCACAGCTGTAAAGACAGTCCCAGTGAAAGAATAGATCCAGTGGTCCGTGTGCGGCCAATTTACAGCAAAACAGTCGTCACAACATAACGACAGCTTGACATGAAGAGAGTAGAAGTTGCGGTTGAAATGAGACTGCAAGCAGTCGGCATTTGTTTCCGAAACTTCTAAAAATCCTTGTGATCAAGTCGATGGCTAGATTAACCCTTTCTCTACGTCATATGGTTTAGGTACAGACATCTAATTGGATGAAAATAGCATGTTGTCATATACGTTAGAAAGATAGTTTAAAAATCTGTCCTTTTGGAGAATGGGCCCTAGATCTGTAAATTTACCTGCGAATTAGTTTGCATTCTCTCCTGATTTTGTAAACTAAACCTGAAGTTTGGGTCATTCACTTCGGTTTCGGTATGGCCTTCTGTGCGGAGCACTTGTCGTTAAAGAAACTAGTTAGCTTGTTTACACCTTTCGATGTATCGGTTCATAGCTCGAAAACGAAATGAAAGACCTATATTTTAAACATCATTTTAATAAGCTCATAGAAGTCTGCAAACTATTAAAGAAGACTTAGAGATTGTGGAATTTCTTGTAAGTGACAGTAGAGGAAACAGTTTATTAGCTCAAAGAGAGAAATCAGATTAGGCTCTGTTAGCTTTATGCACTGATATCACTATGTTACCATCATTTTCTTAAGAAAAATTCAAACGCCATTTAAATAGGACGTACAGGTACGTTGGATGGTGTATAAGAACCTTTAGACGTAGCGCAAGGATTGGGCGGTTTACAAATTAAGGAGAGGTAGCTCTGCTTCTTTCACATCTGTGTAAACACCATTGAGCCACTAAATCAAAACTCTCTTTTCCCGCCTCTGCCCAATTCCCGTCCCTAGCCTGCCCAGTGCACCAGCTTTCAATTCTATCGTTCCAGTTTTCCTTCTGACAAAATAGTGAGCAGTGAAATGTCATCATTATGTATTTTCTAACCTTAACCCTAATCAACCAAACTATTAACTAAAAACTAAAACTCTGATACTCCTCTGATGAAATGACGAGCAGTGTGGCGTCATCATGATATTTATTCGGACCATAACCACTCCTCTGATAACAACATAGCCGGTGCTATCGTTCCACCCATCCAATACAAAGAAAACTACTCGTCCCAACGGCGTCATTTGCATGAAGGTCCAGAGCCACATGGCGGGGTCATGAATAACACAAGAGATTCTCAAATCTGGTTTTAAAGATAATTGAAAAATTACATGATTCCCGACACTAATCGATTATATCCTTTTTGTTTTTGTTTTTGTTTTTGTTTTATCATTATTGTTGTTGTTTTGTTGTTCATGATCTCACGGGAATTTGTTTCTTTGTAAGGGCTCCATTATGTGAAGATTCTGTAGAAGATTTTGTGTCAGGTTTTATTTCCCTTCTCAGCACAGTTAGGGCTATATCAAAGTAGAGGCATGAGCCTCCTTCAGAACGCAAACATAACGTCACGCTGTTTCCACGATCGCCTTTCTTTTTTTTTGTTTGATGATTTGAGCTGTTTATATCTCTATTATCTTCCATTTATCTTCTTTTTGCTATCAATACAATTTGAGTTTTGACTTGTTACTATATCCCAACTTTACAAGCTAAACATATCTGCCTCATTTTTTTTTTTTTTTTGCTTTGAGCAACAGGTTTAGACTGCTCAGTTTCTCAAAACCTTATAGAAATTGCTCGGGCAAATGTGGAATACCCGTGGCGATAAGAGCCTTTTAACTCTTTCGGTAGTTTTTCGCATATGTACGTGGTGACCCTTTGTTACAAACATCTCTCGGACGTACCGGTACATCTCGGAAATAGCATTTCCGTGTCGTATCCGACGTACACGCACGTCCCACCTCTTGTAAAATGAATTATTCCTACTCACAGGCTGCTGAGCTCATGGTAGTCTGATGACACGACCACTTGAAATAAATGTCAAGGCGAAGAGGAAGAACGCCACAAAGAACTTAAACATACACACTGACAAATGACGTACTGATTAAACATCAGACAAAAATTCATCAATCAGTATGTAATAAATCAAGAAATTAATCAACCAATCAACACATCAGTCATTCGGTCAATCAGTTATTCCATTCATCAGTCAAATATACAGTCCATTCTAAAACAGCCAAGAAGAAACGTGCGGCTAGCTGTAGTCAAACAAGAGATCTTTTCCACCAACAGACTGACTTCTTGACCATCCCACAGACCCCATCGAATGATGTAATGATGTTAGAGGTACATGTAACCAAACGATTGCGGTGGTGGACTCAGGCTTGGAACGTCTTAGGCTTGGTTCCCACCATGGCCATAAAAACATCATTCTTTTGCCTCATTCCACCTCTCTGTGACTACTGATGTGGCGTTTGTGGCAATAGATAATGAATGCATATGTCCGAACACTAATGCCCTACGCAAATAAAAAGCGGCACTCTGTGTTCTGGAAGTTGATAACGCTGCTGAGTGATGTGGCCTATTAGGCTAATAACTGTATGAAGTCATTTAAGCGAACATTTCCTATATATATATAGATCTACGGTAAGACTTATGGACTGCATAATGTAAATGCCGGCAATCATACTTTTGACTGTGGCGGTGGTGGTTGCAGGATCAATAACAACAATAACAATAACAATNGCTCGCTTAGCTTTTTCTAGGTTATATTTCATGGCTTTGATAAACGAAACAGACTTAGTGAAGGTGATACCAAGGTATCTAAATTCATTAACAACTTCAAGCTCCTCGTTATTTATCTTAATCTTAGGTTTTCTATAATCTCGTCCAAATATGATTATCTTAGTCTTTTCAACATTGATATTGAGGTCCCACATTGAGCAGTACTCCTCATAACGAGTTATTAACGTCTGCAAGTTTTGGGAGCTGTCACTAAAAAGAACAGTGTCATCAGCATACATCAGAAGAAATAATTTAAAATAATGAACAATTTCATCCACATCATGGTCAATGACAATGCCGCTATTCGTGTGTTGCAATAAATAGTTTTTGAGATCATTAAGATCAATATTAGTGAAAAGAAGAAGAGTGAAATCTGGTAATGGCTCCTCTCCTACAACCTTTCCGTCCATGTTATTTTCTATTAACACTCAAAACACGTCGCCATCTTGCGGGTGAGAGAGTGCCTGGCCACGTGAATGTATTACGCCATCTTCTTGCCGCGTTGTGTTAGTTGCGAGCTGACCGCTTTGATACCAACCGAGCCAAACTGTCGTTCGCTTCTCTCGGTTGGGCAGGGCGTGACAAGATACATCGACATTCGCATCACAGATATAAACGGTAATTAACACGACTAAACCCGGCTTTAGTGCCACAGTGTTAATAAAACAGAAAGTTTGCATGAATAATATTAGGCCAACAGTGAGAGAAGAAACGGTAAAAGTGTTCCATTCCAAGAAGGAGTTCTGCCGACAGTGATGAAGAATGCAAGGAGGACGGCATCAATCTTTCGGTCACGTGACGTCATCGTGTAAGGGAGACTACTCTGCCAAGACTGTGCAGGAGTTCCCATGGGTGTTCACGATAGCTTTTATATATAGTCCCAGTCTATATTGATAGATGCATCTAAGTTCCTACTCTGTATTGATTGTTACACTATTGACTGATACACTAAAGATGTTACCGTTTCGACATTGAATATTATACTATCGGTAGGTAGACAAATGGCGCTATAGATTCTAGTATATATTGATTTATACAATGTTGATAGATACACTAAAGTTGTTTGACTTCTAGTCTAAACTGATTGATACAATTAAGACAAGTGCAGATAATAGAAACAATATGACACAATCAGTCTGACTCTTCATTCTAAGAGGGAATTACTTTCGAATAGCTATAGAAAGGAATTACTTCCGTTCGATTTTTACACGAATGAAGAGGGCGGTTTAGTTCTAGATGGCATCTGTAATCTGATTGCGCCTACTGCCTTGCAAAGGTGCCATTTTATGCAGCTGATACTGGCTTGTTGTACTGTAAGATGGCAAGAACTCAGTATTAGGGTGGGCGTGAGCGGCCTGACTACATTATCATATCGTAATCAATGTCTATACGACTGTAATTACTATCCATCTCCCTTCACATCTTGTATCATTAACTATAATCGATTATGACTACAGTTACACCGCCCTCTCATCTTCTGATATCAGCTATAATTGATAACAACCACGATTACACTAGCTGCAATTATGTGAGAACAACCCTTGACTCTACAGGCGAGGGTTGGGTAGGAGTTGGGGTCAGTAGTATCGTATCGACTAGTCCAATGAGCTGGTCTTTGAAAGTGATTAAATGTACACATTAAGCCTTACAGCCCTCTTTAGATGATGAAAATGTTATGAAAACATCATAACTGACAGAAAATAAGGAATGAGAGAAGACAGGAACTTAACAAATATCGAAATAGAAACCTAGTGATCATTTTTTTTGTGTGTGCTCAGTTCAATGATTGGCTTCACCCTGTCCTCCTTTACTTAAGTCTTAAATTGTCTCCTAATACAGTGTCATGCTTCAGGTTTGACTGATTTTGTTTTGCACCGCGTGCTTCTATAGAAAGAGCTTCTACACAAAATTTCCCTTCTTTACTTAATCCTAGTCACAACAATCTCAACATTTTGGGTGTAATTGTTCGGTGACAATGTACGGAAAGGTTAGGAGCCGAACATCTCCAGGAATATTGGGATTTATTACATAAGGTATCTTGGTCCAGGAACCAACAACAGCGAATTTAGTGTTTCAGAGAAGGCGGCTTCTACAAGTAAAAAAGATGCTAGTTCCTTCGTTGTGCGGCTGTGTCACCGGGACACATTTCTATGCATAAAACTAAATACTGGAAAGAAAGTGCAGAACCTCATAACGCATAACTTCTGTTTGTCCGTACTCTACATTTAGTAGACTATAACTTGCACTGCAGGATTCCCAGGTGTTATTTTTTTAGTTCCAAGTATGGACTCCGCCACATTATAAATTTTTTCAGAATGGGATAATAATATAGCTAATTTGGGATGTTTCGAACCGCCTTCAGGTTACAGACTTCTAATTGGCTGAAAATAACATGTTGTTACATGCCTTAAGGAGACAGTAAAACATCTGTCCTTTGGACAGATTGTGGAGAATGGGCCCTAGATTTGTGAACCTACCTGCGAATTATTTTACATTCTCTCCTGATTTTGTAAACATGTTTCGTGTGGCCTTCTGTACGGAGCACTTGTCGTTAAGGAAACTGGTTAGCTTGTTTACATCTCTCGATGTATCGGTTCGCAGCTCGAAAACGAACTGCAAGATCTATATTTTGAACATCATTTTTAATAAACTCATTGAATTCTGCAAATAATTAAAGAAGACCTAGAGATTGTGGAATTTCTTGCAAGTGGCAGTAGAGAAAACAGTTTATTGGCTCAAAGAGGGAAATTGGATTAGGCTTCTGTAACCTTTCCAGCGTGTTAAGAACGCAACGTCACGAAAGAACTGCATTTTGTGACGTGTCCAAGGAACACCGTATTTATGGTTCAGACGCCAAACTTCATATTATTCCGCTTCTTTGTTTAGTTTGCTAAAAAACCATTTCCGATTCGTCCGTGATGATCATTGCTGCTATGCGATCATCAATATAAGGACAGTGGTTGACATAGATGCATGGGGGGTGAGGGGTCTAATATTAATAATCTGACGTCACATCTTGGTTCTAGTCCGTTCTGACCTTCCATAGAGTTTTTCATCTGTGGGCTCAGCTGAGAACACGGTCTTCATTCATAATCTTCATTATACCGTCTGGATGAGGCGTATTTCCCTGGCTGGTTAATGATGCTTCATAGTTTCTGATTAAATGTAACCAGGAAGACGTCATCAGTTTGTCTTTCTTTTTACTCTCATTTCCATCTGAGAAAAGCGGCGCGCATCAGTTTGTTTTCTTCCTGTTACTACCTTGACAAAATGGCCGGCAAAATAAATTAAATCTATGAAGTTCTCTCTCTCTCTTTCCCTCTCTCCCTCTCTTTCACATTCTTTCTCTCTCGCGCTCTCCCTCTCTCTCTCTCTCTCTCTCTCTCTCTCTCTCTCTCTCTCTATCTATCTATCTATCTCTCGCTCGCTCGCTCCCTCTCTATATTTAACGCTCTCTTTCTCGCTCTTTCTTACGTTTGCTCTTTCGTTCTCGTTCACTCTCAATTTCTCTTTTTTACTTTCTCTTTCTCTCTCTTTCTTTTCCTACTTTCTTTCTTTCTTTCTGTTCTCTTTTTTTCTTTTTTTCTCTTTTTTCGTTCCGTTTCTCGCGTCTCTCTTTTTCTCTCTCTTTCTCTCTCATTCTCTCTGTCTCTTTTCTCTCTCTCTCTCTCTCTCTCTCTCTCTCTCTCTCTCTCTCTCTCTCTCTCTCTCCATTGTTAAACATATCTGACTTAATTCTTATCCCCACCTCCTCTGTCCACTAACCAGACAAACAACAACACGCAGCTCTTTATCCATCCGCCCTCTCAATCCACCGACCCCTCCCAATCCACTGCTCCCTTCCCAACCCACCGCTCCCCGATAATCAGGCCCTGTAAAGGACCATGCACAGCTTCGTGACATTCATGAGTTTGTGAAGACTGGAACACTGTAAGTAGGTTATAATAAACGAGTGTCAGAGATGGATGACAAGTGTAAAATCAATCACACACTGTCACGCAGTGGTCACCTGTAGTGCCACCACGCTGTGGTGAGGGTCGCTGGCCGGCCAAGCATGGCCTGCTCAATACCGGTTACTGTCAAACCTGTTTGATGTGGCCACCAACGTTGTATGCCACTTAATGAAAGCGATCGCCTTAAAGAGGTGTTTATTTTGTTATGCCGATTGACCTATCTGGATTCGAGATATAAGTTCGATTCTTATACCGCAAACAACGGTTAAAGCGAAATTCGCGGGACCACATATTTATAATCGGTTGGACAAACACGTCTAAGAAGGAGAAAATAAAGGAAGCTACTTGTTTCCGTCCGTTTTAACGGTACTTCCGGTTTATCCGTTTTCGTTTAACCCCTTGTCTACTGTGTTTTGAAAAGATGCGTCTTGGTTGACGTTAGGAACCCACAACAACCCACTGAAGTCTTTCCATTGAGCATTCCTCGCTTCCGAGGTATAATGATGGCGGTGGCAGAAAGCCGCAATTTTAGCTGTCAGCAATACCACATTACCCATTTCAGGTGTTTTTTAGTAGCGTCTTTGACAAGGGCCACATTATTTTGTCCGAGCAGTCAATTAATAAACATGTCAGTCGAGAATTGTTAGTTGTATATATATTTAGCTAATTTTGTTAATAGCAGTACACTGAAATGGTGGTGCTGGTATCAAATAGTATGTTTTCAGGAATGAGAAATCTGATTACAAAATTATTTTACTATTTGATGACCATCTTGATATTGGAAGTCCATTACAGCTGGGCAAAAATCTAAACTTGTCACTAAAAATTACTTTTCATCCGTACATTTTCATCTTGGTTGCTTGCATCATTGTATCCCTTGAATTAAAGAGGTTATGACCACAGCCACAGACGCGGAACATGCAAAGATATGGATGCACCATATAACCATACATTTCGTTTCACGGGAAAAAAAAAATTTTGGCAATATTAAATTTGTTTCTTAACGGATTTTTTAAAAAAATTGCATATGAGGTGACACTGAGTAGTCTTAATAGAATTAAAAACTTGGGTTCTGTCTGATGTTTATAAGTAGGAAGGTCAGAATGGGTACCTAAGCTCCAGTCCCTATGACTGAAATGACAGAAGTTTTACAGCATAGCGAGATATGACGTATAACACTTAGATATGACATCACCGCATCTCTTTACTGTGAAAATGCAAACTCTAAGCATACACGTTAATGTTCATAACAGAGACAAAGAGAATAGAAACGGTTGAAACTGTACTGACCGACCTGGAAAAACAATCGCAATTAAGACTTCTTGCTAAACTGCGACATATAAAATTTCGTTAAAATAGGCTGATAAATATTAAAAGCTATCACGAACAAATGCCAATTATTTTTTTTTCCGTGAAACAAACTCTAGTCATAGTCGCGCTGATACACAGCCAACATATGACTACTCACATGCCTGCTGCAGTTCTCTAAGACATCAGATCTTCCTGACAGGGGCTGCCCTTTTAACTGGTGCCTGGCAATTCTGGCAGAGCTGCATTCTTTTTTTTTTNGCATTCTTTTTTTTTTTTTTGTCCAGTTTCATATTTGCTCTTATTTGTTGTTGGCTGTTTTATTTTCATACCATGATTCACATAAAAGTACATTTCCATTATTCTTCAAAAGTGATCAATGATAATGATGGTATTGAATAGATGATATTATTTAACCAAATAAAGAATCATATTTTTTTATTCGAAAATTCGTGATTGTTTTATACCATTATATAAGTCCATTTTAAATATTAAAGTATATTTCTTAATCCTCCGCTGGATTGGACAGAACCTTTTAATTTTTTTAATGTGTGCCAAATGGCAACGATGATAATGATGATGATCCTGATGCTGCTGCTGCTGCTGATGATGATGATGATGATAATGACTATGGTATTATGAGTCATACTGAAATGAGTACTGACCATGTATCTATTACTTTTAGGGACTAACATTTACGCATTACAGCTAAACTGAGTGAGTGGTGTTCACAATAAACTCTTTCCAAAAGTTTTCCCTTTCGTATACAAGAGAGTATTTTCTGTGGTCTTGCTCCGTTCTCATGATGTGACCGTTTCTGCGTTGATCTAAAAGTTGCTCCTTTGCTTTGTGATTATTTCATTATGTAGTGGACATGACCTTTTCTCTGTGTCTGCGTTATATTCATGGTTTGTCTGTATGTCAGACTGTTCTGTTATGAGCTGTTCATTTTCCAATGCATGTGTCTGATCCGCCTTTTCTGTATCACTCTTCTCTACTGTTTTCTTTTCTGTAACTTCAACCTCCTTTATGTCACTCTGATTATAGCTGGAAGCACTGAAGCGAATTTCACTTGGTCGGGGTGCTCATGTGTCCGATCCGCCCTCTTTTTCTCTGTATCATTCTTTTGCATTGTTTTCTTTTCTGTAACTTCGACCTCCTTTCTGTCACTCTGCTTAAAGCTGGAATCACTGTCTCACTTGGTCGATGTGCTCTGTCCCTTTCTTTTCCCTGAGCCTAAATCGTTTTCACGCGTGGTGGTGAATCATGAAGAAAGCATGTCCTGTTATAGTACGAGTGTCACTGGGTGACGTTATCACTGTAGAATCTAGGCCGCTGTCCCATGCTTTTGGCCATTCAAATGAACGTGCAGTTAGCTTTGATTGACCAGATGTGGACAACGATGATCTGGCTGGTGCCTGATGAAGTTCTTGGAAGGGATTCATTCGCTGCTGATCGCGTCATAGCTGGAAGAGCGGTTTACGGTGCCAATGACCGGGAGTTACAGGGCGATCTGGGACCTCAATACCATACCTCGCCATCGGGTCGCTAAGTGTAGCGAGGATCGCCGGTGATTTCGATTTCGAAGGACAGATCTCCATCCAGCAGAAATCTGTTGATCACGGTTTCAACTGCTCTGGGTTGCCCTTCAGAAGACATTTCTACTTTTGAGTAGGTGGCTGTCAATGGATTATGCTTGTTCTCTTCTTACCTCTAACAAACACATCCGGCCTGGTCGCCTGCCGGAAGTCCCTGAAGCTGCACCTTGCTGTTCCTTCCGGTTTATTATGTTCCTAGTCTCGCTCGTCTTCCTGACATTGTGTGTTCGTTGTCATGGCAATGAGTCATGTTAAGAAATATAGACTTAATGAACTTGTGCAGCACAACGGAAGCGGATATTATATAATAACCGCCTGCCGACAACGAAACTCTCATCAAAGATTACCAGGAGAAGTTTGCCTGGATTCTCACAGAGAGGAACAAGACAACCACTTATTACAAGCAAGTGCTACATGTCATCCCTAATGGTTTCATTTGACGTTTTGATGCTACACCGTCGTAAGTGCCTAGAAGGGGTATATCACTTAAAGGATTGTTGCAGCAAGCATCAGTATAGTGGTGGGCAATATCGTTGATAGGTTTCGAAACTTTCGATACCAGGAGCTTCAATTTGGTAACGAAATTCAAGGCCTAGAATGTCGATATTTTCGACATAATCGGCAAAAGTCTGTTACTCTAACAAAATTGTTCCCCATTTCTGTAAAATCGTCCTCTCTTATGATTTACCTTAACTAACACAGCTATTATTAAAAGCATCAAAAGTAATCTCCAATGGATCTTCAATAGTAATTTATAAGATCCTTCCCCATAAAGCCTACAGTGACCTTATATCAAAAGGCTTTGAAAGAAATTTTGATCCTCTTCCTATCCTACTTACCGAACTAACTATCGGTCTCATCAGTGCAAAAGCCCAGCGCCATACATAGTATCCAAAGTATCGTAAGTAACGAAAATTATCGAACGTGTTGAAAGACTTGTAAAGTAGCAGACTAAATAACGATAGTTTCGATACTTTTTGCCTCAAGGCTGAGTATTGTGAATCTCAAAAATTCTGAAATCGGCCCACCACTTGTTTCATAATGCTCTCACAAAGCAAGAGGAGATATGTAAATCAGAAGGACATCGCCTGTTATAAAGTGTTTCTACTTTTTAACAGAAGATGCCCCAAGCTACGCTATATCCACTCTAGATCTATACAAATTCATATGACACTTCAGGAGTGATTCTCTCTTGATCAACAACAGCTAAATGCCATCCCTAATGGAAGTTTATTGCAATCTGTTTATTTTATAAAGCCTTGGGAATTAGAAAGACGCCCTCTGCGTGACATTTTCATCTTTGATAGAAGAGTGTCCTTGGATAGCTGCATGCATGCATGCATGCACTCACTCTCAGTGCTTTGGGCTATCTTTCGTGGGTTTTCTTTTGTGCCAAAGCGATTGATTCTTTATATGCCTCTTCCAATCCATTTATGCATGATGTAAGATGGATATGAGGATTCTATAACAATGAATAACCTAAAAGGTAGAACAGTAAGTGTGAACATTTAGCTAACACATGCGGATATCCGTAGTAAAAATCGCCTTATTCCTATGAGGACGTCTGGGTGTTCACAACTGACAGACTTCCCATTAACGACGGGATCTCTCTCATCGTAAGAATTACATTGACCCTGCTTGATGAACGCTACTAAGAATGCATTCAGCACCACCACATTAATGTAATTCTTACGATGATAAGAGATCCATTGTCAATCCGCAAACTCTCAATTATTATTACAGACGGGCTTCATTCCAACTGGGACATGTTCAAACTTGCTCAGCTGCTAGGCTCAACAGTTTCTTTAGGCTCCATTGACTGGTTATATCGGTTCTTTATTTTCTTTCAAACAGATCCTCTCCACCTCTCTTTGTTTGCTCTCCTTTTTCCAACACCCTTATCTCCATTCTTCCAGCACTGTTGGAAGGATGGTTTGTTGTTTGTTTTCTCCCCCCCCCCCCCCCNCCCCCATATATTTATGTGCTACTGTCCTCTTATGTCAGCTCCATCCATTCTCTTTCTGTCCGTCTTGTATTGGTACTGTTCTAACCATGCGACTACCTCTTTCTTTTCAAAGCACGCAGGCATACATGCTCATGCACAAAAGGACCACGTATGCTCTTTTTCTACCTCAGCATCCTCAATGTACTCCAGTGACTTTCTCCGAACAGGTCCGACCTCAATCATCTGCAGCATACTCACCAATGCAGTCAAGTCAAAATGGACGTGGCTTTTATAGTTCTGATTCGACAGCCACTTCATTAGAATGCCATTATGTGTTGCGCAATTCGGAACAGACCAAAACGCTTTTACTAGAAAGGCTTGACAGGCTTGCAAAGATTAGCATGATTTTTTAACACATACCGTTCAGTGCATTTTCATCCATTTGTTTTAAATGTTTAACATGCAGCTATTAACATAAACACGAATGACAAATAAATGGGTGATTTTTATTCATACTGTGTTTGTCCGCAGTCTTTACTCTAAAACTATTTGAAAGACCAACACAGAGTTATTCATGCATACACATCTCCAAAGATGGCGCCGTCTCGGTCAGCTTTTCATTTTGTTGTCTTACACTTCACTAAATTATCCTTAAGTGATGGTTGTAAGAGTGCGGTCTGCTTGACATTTTAAAGTACAGTTAAACATTCGCGCCAAACCTAAACACAGTTTCAAAGATTACAACTCTCTAAAGTATTAAATTAAGATTACATGTCTGTAATTCTGCTTAAGATTTGAAGGGATTCCACTGTGAGATTTTCCCACTTTCCGCTTTCCTCATGCCCTGCACACCACACATGAAGGCGCGAGTTAGCACATCCCAAGTATTACAGGAAACGGGTCTGTTTTGCTTCATTTCACAGAAACTATTTCCGTGAGCAATGTGTCTGAGTAGAGCCGAACGCTCAAAGGAGAGTTTGGACTGAAGGGACAAATAACAAGCCTTATACAGCCCAGACGGGAGAGTCTAGTCTGGTTAAATAATTACAAGTCTGCGCCTATAAAACGGATATTTTCGGCAAAGACGTCACACAATCCGAGCTTTGTAACGTTGAGCTGTGGCTTGTGATCACCGATTTGCAGCAGACATCAAAGATCATATTATGTGGGTACCGATATTGGGAACTTTTGATGTCGATATCAAAAATTCTAGTTTTCTAATTTCGATACCATTTCCATCCTTTTTCGATAATATACAGAGGGGCAGAAAAAAACTCCCCATTTGGTAAATGATCCAGAACTCCTTAAAAAAATATCCAGATCATGTTCAAATTTTGCACACATATACCTAAACATGTTTGTTAACTCATATGAAAGTTATTACCACCAATATTCCTATAGCTCTTCCACGGTCCTTTGCGCTCACTCTAAGAATGACTGAATTGTTGAAATAAAGTGACGCGAGCCACGAAAACTAGCTTTTTAATTTGATCGGAACACAGATGAGAGATTCGGAAAAAGTTCGATCCATTTATACCAGAAAATAACCAGTCAAAAGCGATAAGGCCATTTCGCAGGTGCAATACGCAACTAAATATCGTGAGCTGTTTGAAAACTACTCAACACATTCCATTCACAACGACATAATGGTGAACACTTGTTTAATGCACCTTTTTATCTTTTTGGACCTCAAAATTGGGCGGTGTTTTTCTGCCGCTAGATATAATATCTCAAAACGTTCCGGGACTTTCGATGTTAGTGCCAGTGTACACTGGAAAAACAAAATCACTAAAACAAAGCAAAGGAGTTCAAACCTCTTCAGGCACTCGTATCTTTTTGTATACTGTGGCCATTCAAGAGCCTGTAGTCTAATCTACACCATTCACAATAACCTAGTATTAAAACAGTGTTGAATGTAAATACAATCCTTTTCCAATTCTCCATGTCAAATCTAGACTGTATAATATGTGTACTGAAGAGGTATCAAATCGGAATATAATCGACCCTTTCGATACTTAGAGCAAGGAAGGTGGATAGGTATCGAAATTCTTCAAATGCAATCCCACGATCATCACTGTGAGAAATGTGTACCAATCAGAATCTCATACATGACAATGAGGGTTTTGGTGCGGAGACTCTGTGCGCGAATGTAACAATCACTCACTCATCTCTTGCAGCGAGGTAGGCTTGAAGGCTTAGAAACCTTTCAAGCTGCATGCACCTCACTGGACAGTAATAGCACATTTTCAGGCTCTTTTAGCATTTGATATGTTCAAAAAAAAATCTGACCTGTGAAACCGATAGCTAAGGCAAAACTTGGCCAAAAATAATCGAGGGCATGGCTTTCTCACCATCCAAAGAATTACATTAATTCTGCGTGTTGAACGCTGCTAAGGTTGCATTCAGCACAGGAGCACCAATGTAATTCTTACGATGGTGAGAGATCCCATCGCTGAAGTTCAAGTTCTCAATTAATAATATGTAAATTCTGTGGGAATTCTTTGCTTCATAAGTGTGTGGGAGATAGGGGGAGGGGGAGACAATGGG
>JAWQUT010000113.1:1415034-1432121 GCA_033807755.1 Ellobium chinense | reverse complement strand
GGGGATGACATCTTTCTCTGTTTCCGATTTTGTAAAATGCATCTGACGGCTGAAATCTGCTTACAGTGATGGAGTGTGGTTCTTTTTTTGCAAGACGATTATCCCTAACAGATCCCGTCGCCCTTGCTATCTTTTTTCCAAGTTTCATTCTTCCCTTTTTCCTTAAGGTTGCATTGCCTCACATTTATCTCCAACATTCAACAGCAACCCACCATTTCTGGCAACTTTAAACAGATTCCAACCATTCCAGGAGTTCTTGTAAATGATTCTCCATAAAACTGTCAGGCGACTCAAAGGAGAACATATCGTTACGAAACTGTAAAGTGCATTGGAAGAAAAAGTTCATGTAAAAATAATGACCTTTTTTTTATATATACTAGTCTAGTCAAAGCACCCGCAAATTTGCTTACTGCAGCATTTACACTGCTCCTCTTTTGTTATTTATCATGCTTAAACACGTCCTTGTACGTAAACATATCGGTTAAACTGAGAAAATATATAACACGCCAAATACTTTTATTGGCGCCAGCCTCCCTAAAAACCCGCCATATTCGAGGAATTTGGCCTCAAGACGCTAAGTTGGCTGCAGACATCAAAATAGGCTACGCTAAAAGAAGCGACATCATGCGCATATGGATATCAGAGTTGAAAAATGAAGCCGGTCACTCGGATATGGCAAAATCCATTTTGTATTAAATTCGGGGGCAGAAGAATGACCAAAAAAGGACCATCTGCAAAGAATTTGTGATTCAAACAGGAAATGTGAGCAAATTCGGCTGAGAAACACACTCACACGGCTGGGTACAAAGAAAACCTTTTTTTTTATTTTAATGATATAATGCGGTGATTTATTGATTGTGCTCAATAAAAATGGCCAGGGAGGTCTACAAATAAATAAATCTTGAAAATCCTTACAGCAGTGAAATTCGACTGGAACTCTTAAGGCCATCCCAGGTCACCAAAGTCTCTGCCCTGGGTTTCGTAAGAGTGATTCCGGCGTTTTGCCAAATAACAAGGTTGTTAAAACAAGCTTTCTTGAAATCCGAAGAGTGAAATGGTGCTACACCGAAGAACTATCGGGGAGGATTTCCCCATTAGTCGCGGTGCATAACATATTGGGACTTGTGTCCATGCTTTTTGCGCCACATTGTCGGGAGTGCCGCAATGAATAGATCCATGTGATAAAATATCGATAGGAAATATTTAATGTCTTTCACATCAGCCCCCTACAGCAGGCCTAGATTTAATTGGGTTCAAAGTTCTCAAAACTGTAGGCTTTAAAAAGTTTTACTACATTATTTTATATGTTTTAATGAACGCTTTAGCGATATTGCGATCTGAAGTTCTACTGTTGTTGTTACTTTTGCTGCCGCTGCTGCAGAATTTGATGATGGTGACGATGATGATGATGATGATGATGATGATGATAACAGTGATGTTGAAAATATGATAATGATGATAATAATGCCAATGAAGTTCTTGGTCCTGCTACCGCTGAAGCTGATGCTCTTCCTCCTTCTCCTAGTATTATCCTCTTCCTCTCCGTTCTCACCTCTTTCTTCTTCCATCTTCTTGTTCTCTTTCCTCCTGCTCTTTTTTTTTCTCTCTCTCTTTCTCTCTCTCTCTCTCTCTCTCTCTCTCTCTCTTTCTCTCTCTCTCTCCCTATCTGCCCATCTCTCTCTCTTTATACTTTTCTTTCTCCTAAGTTTCGTCTTCGTCGTTATCCTTCTATTCAACTTAATCCTTGATCTTGCCCCTTCTTCATCCTTTTTCTCCTTCACCTCCTCTTCCTCTTCCTCCTCCTCCTCCTCCTCCTGCTCTTCATTCTTCGATTTCTTTTTCTCCTCCTGTATCTTGTTCCTATTTCTGCTTCTTCCCATGCATTTTTGTTCTTTTTCCTCATTAACACATTCCTTTTCTTCTTCTTCTCCTTCTTCTTCTTCTTTATATTTATTTTTTGTCATTACAGCTACTTTTCTTCAACGATTGAGACCAACATGACCCAAGGGAGTTTTGTCATTTTCTGAGCCCACTGCACCGTTCTCATTTGATATTTCTTTCATTCATTTCCTTCTTTTTTTTTTTCATCTGATTTCCTTAAGCGAAACTTGTTGTCTCTCGGCCGTGTCTTAATAGAATTGTTATGGCCACAGAAAGTATTACCCCTTTTTCAACACCAATCCCTTCTCAGCATAAATTTAGAAACTCTGTTAGACACAGACGCATAAGCCTGTCCTCAGGAAATATCCTCAGCTGAAATACGAGTTTTAAAAAATATTACGTGTATTCCATTATGCAGCAGGATATATCCTGCCAGATGTTATGAAGGGAAAACATGGATACTAAATTAATAATAATTTACAGGTGGCAGACAGCCTGGCGTGATGATGGTGATTGCAATGGCAGCTGTGGCAGACTTCTTCCCATAAATCCTATCACGACATTCCTTTCCATTCATATTTTATTTCCCTTTACCTCCTATGTTAAGACTTCATCTATGACCGGCTCTAAGAATGGACTAGCAAGGAGATGGTTTTAAGAGGAAGAGCAAAGAGATAGTTTTAAAGAACTTTGACAATTGATACTACCATTATGCATTGTGACCAAATTTGTGGTCAATTATATTATAAGGGAACACAGAAGATATTACGTGAATAAGACCTTATCGTTTTCTGTCTCACTGCAGCTTCTTCATTAGACCTGTTCACGCCCACAGTAAGTGATCACCATTTTGACAAAACAAATAATAAACCGGAGAGAAGGTAGTAGTCTACATTATACTTCGGTACTTGGAGCCGCAGATTTCCCCGGAGCCCTGGCAATAAGAATTTCAAAATCCCATCCTGGCCCCTGTGTGTGAATGCTGTAATCCCGCAATTCTGCTGGACAGTCGAAGTCGTGATCTGGAACTGGTCAAACATGAGGGGACGACTGGGATTGTGCTCTGTTACATTCCTCAGAGCATCGGAAGTGATCAGTCAGGCACATTAGCGGCCATAAGAACTATTCTCCTGAGGACACAAGGCAGGATGGGCTGTTTGTCATCCTGTCCAATTCGTAACGTATCTCCGAAGCTCGGCAATTTCTGGCCGCAGCTCTTTGTTTTTCTTCTTAGGTTCCTGCTCTACTACCTCATTAACTTATCTACTACGTCATGCTCACTCACTCACTCACTCACTCACTCACTCACTCACTCACTCACACACTCACTCACACACTCACTCACTCACACACTCACTCACACACTCACTCACTCACAGTCACTCACACTCACTCACTCACTCACTCACTCATCACTCACTCACTCACACTCACTCACACTCACTCACTCACTCACTCACTCATTCACTCACTCACTCACTCACTCACTCACTCACTCACTCACTCACTCACTCACTCACTCACTCACTCACTAGCCTACTCACCCAATCACTCACTCACTTAAAAATTCAGTCATTCACACACTCTCTTGCGTCACTGTTCACTATTTCATCATGGCATACAATCACCCACTCACTCTCTTCCTTAATCTTCCATTCACCCACTTGCTCTCTCGCTCCCTCATTCTCTGGCTCACCGGGTCTCTCTCTGGTCATTGGCTCACTTACTAATCCGTCTGTCTGTCTGTCTGTCTGTCTGTCTGTCTGTCTGTCTGTCTGTCTGTCTGGCTGTCTGTATATTTCCCGGAAGTAGTATTCCAGTGTCGTATCCACCCTACTTCTACTGCTACCTGTGTACTGCACTATTCCT
This sequence comes from Ellobium chinense, assembly GCA_033807755.1. Taxonomy (NCBI): domain Eukaryota; kingdom Metazoa; phylum Mollusca; class Gastropoda; order Ellobiida; family Ellobiidae; genus Ellobium; species Ellobium chinense. Next base: position 1,428,371 of record JAWQUT010000113.1, on the reverse strand, counting down.
ATGTACAGAGGGGCAACATAGCTGAAATTCTGATGAAAAGTCGTAAAACTTCTGATGACAAGTCGTAAAACCCGAACCCAAATAAATTTACCAGATTAATGAGCTCAAGATAATTTGGTGACATCAGCATTGGAAAAACATGACGTAGCGAAGTAGATTAACTGCCTTTGTATATAGAGCACGATCGTTGTGCTACTTGATTCCTATTGTTTCTCCTTTAATGATCATAGGTTATCGCCTTCAGAGATACAAAAGATGTAGGGCGAGGGGTGAAACTTGAAGATTTCTCATAAAGCTTAATGTTCTAGTTCTACTGTCTTCTGCGTTCTGGAACTGGAAGGGGACTGGGAGGGGAAAAGCGCAACAGACAAGGAAGATAGAAAGGCCAAAGTACAAGACGTGACGATGAGTGGAAAGAACAAAGGAAAAGATACGCCTGTGGCTGTCTACCGGACTTTCACCTGGTCAGGCTGTTTGTACCAGGGTATGTTTGTCTTCCTGTTTCCCATTCCTTTCATTACAAAACTCTCCTATTTGCACTCCAAGTAATTATAAAGAAGAGTGCGGATGTGCCTGGCCTTATTTTCATCACACGTTATTCACCGGCTTAGGTTTAATGTTTGCCAGCGCCATTTTAAGACAACCTTCCTGTCAAAATCCAACTTTGCAGGCGTTTACTCGGTCAACTGTCTTTTTGCAGGTACTTATCTTTTGACTGTTGGAGACTCTTACCTCAAAACAGAGAATCGACAGATGGGATACAATCAATGTTTGGCGTCAAGTAGAAATTGCCAATCTATGCAACCATGGCGGTTGCATTGTTTAGCTTTGCGTTTGTCGACTAGCCAATGTGATGACAACTAACTGAAATATCTCCAGAAAAGGCAAGTTACATGTTCCAAAGTTAAGTAATAGACTATTTCTTACAACAGAAGTATTTATTTTTAATGTGAAACATTCACACCAGCAGGAAACCTTGATCTGTACTCACAATGTGCAATGCTCTTCTTGACTGCATCGTTCAGTCAAGTTTTTGCACTAGATTTCGTTGATCTTACAGTATCGTGCAATCCGCAGTTGTATCAGGTAATTCTGTGCATGGATTCGTTTTCTAATGTTTACTCGTTTACAGAATCCATCAAGGTGTGCCAATCTACACACATTTAATTTTGCACCACAGTAGAAATGAGAGTAAAGAACGCTTTCCTTGTAACCATTTTTCTGGTCACAACCAATCTTTGAGCTTCAGGAAATGGCTGATGGCTACATCCGAAAATAGCCTTTAGGTTACAGACTTCTAATTGGCTGAAAATAACATGTTGTTACATGCGTTAGGAAGACAGTAAAAGCAGAGAATGTGGAGAATGGGCCCTAGATTTGTGAACCTACCTGCGAATTATTTTACATTCTCTCCTGATTTTATAAATTAAACCTGAAGTTTGGGTCATTCGCTTCGGTTTCGGTGTGGCCTTCTCTGCGGAGCACTTGTCGTTAAGGAAACTGGTTAGCTTGTTTACACCTTTCGATGTATCGGTTCGCAGCTCGAAAACGAACTGCAAGATCTATATTTTGAACATCATTTTTAATAAGCTCATTAAATTCTGCAAATAATTAAAGAAGACCTAGAGATTGTGGACTTTCTTGCAAGTGACAGTAGAGAAAACAGTTTATTGGCTCAAAGAGGGAAATTGGATTAGGCTTCTGTAACCTTTTATGGTTTGTGTTAGCTTTTATTTTTGTGACCTTACTACCAAAACAGCACTATGTTCCTGCAGACACAGGCGCGAGTGGACACTCTTTTATCTTTTATCTTTTATCTTTTATCTTTCCTCCCAAAGTCCGGTGCTTTTCTAGTTTATCCTTTCTTTCTGACCCAGACCCGCTTCGTTGTGGAAGCTCGAAAGCCTATCTTATGTGATTTGGGGCTTAATAAGTTATGCCAGAGCTGACGTTTGTGTACTCGACTATTTTAGGGGAATATTAGTGTAGCGTCAAAGGACTGTTTACACGGTATCGATTTGGCCATCACTTATTTCTAGCCTCAGTGAACTGGTGCCATGCGAAAGAAGCCTATTAGTTTATCTTTGAACTGAAACGTCCCCTTCTTTATTTGCTGAGATCTGTGGAGGGGAGCTACAAACTCTTTTAAGAAGAAGTTGAAGATCATCGATGTCTCAATGGAATAGCGTCTAGCGTTTCTGTCACGTCGTCTCTCACCAGGGCTGCCACGCCTTGTAATTTTTTACTAGATCTGGTGAAACATGAATTTTTCTAGTCGTCTGAGGGCGATGTGAAAAGTGGGAAAATCTAGTGATCAGTTGCGGGAGCATAAAATAAATTTGTTTTATCCATTTATTTTGGTATTTTCGCCCACTGTTTAGGAAGGTGATATCATTGAATGATATCACTGAATATTGACTTATGTATATAAAAAAGTACGGGTAAGATATACGATTCAAAGTCTTTAAGGGGCTCTAGGTCAGTAACAAATTCAATACATAAACTACAGGAAATCAAAGAAAGTGAGGACTGAGGGAAAGAAAGAAAGAAAGAAAGAAAGAAAGAAAGAAAAAATATAATATACTAGAATCAGCTTATTAAATTATACCTCAAACAAGTTTTAACACGTTTTATTGTACATGCCCAGACCGTGCTTGACGGTACAGAGAATCAACTTTATATCAAGAATCAACCTTTTACGCACTTTCTAAGCCTATATCCAGTAAACTGTTAACAGGTATATCTTTCAGAACATGTACATTTAGGTCGCGCTCTTGTAGTCTCTGCGCGAAGCTACTAAGCGAAGAAGTGTTACATTTATGTTTCCTTTTTTCTTGTTGTTCATTTATTTCATACCTCTAGTAATTTATCTGCCCTTCTAAAATTTGTTTTATGCATTTCAATAACATATGTAGTGTATCAAATATCATGAGATTTAAAAACACAAAAGTGTAAAAGTGAAATGCAGTGAAATTTGGCAGTAGAATCTAGATCACTAGAAATGGCAAAAAGCAAAGTGGCAGCCCCGTCTCCCACTTAATGATACCAGATGTTGTTGTGAAAAAAGATGTATCATTGTTCATGCAACGTCTACTATCTTAGAGTAAACCTCTTAAGGTTGTTTTTTTTTCAGTGTCAAATGATCTGGCTGGCTCCTCTTTTGTCTTAAATAATGTTACCTAGCAACCCCGCAATGCAGGTTGTTGTCTGCTGAAAGCACACTACAAAAACAGAATATGCGAATTTAACAAAACTTGCGCACCATTAGGTTCTGCACTTTCTTTCCAGCACAGAGTTTTTACGCTGCGAAAAAATGCTTCTGTTTGATATATCCACATGACAAAAGAAATGGTGTTCCTCTTGCGTGTAAAAGCCGCGTTCTTTGAAACGCTAAATACGCTGTTCTCAGCTGCTGGACCACGATGAATCGAATTTTTTTTAAGTCCCTAGAAATCCTAAAGGTATGAAGATGCCAGTGGTTTTTTTTTTCACTGTTGGCTATCTAAGGTTTTACACCTCTCATTAACTTGTTCAGTAGTCCCATGCCAAAGTACTTTCCAAACATGTTGTTAAGCTCTTCTTCCAAATTTTAACACAAAGAAAAATGTCTCTAAACCAATTAGATTTTGAGAACTTAGGCAGTGAAGCAGGCTATCTAATATTTTAGGCCTTTCCACTCAGTAAATAGGGTAAACTTACCCACCTAGCAACAACCACAAATTTTATACATGAGTGGCTAAACCTCACCTACTCTGAGTCTACAATTGTATTTGCAACTATCTAAGCCTTTAAAATTCAAATCCAACCCCTTTCCCCTCTTCCCATGGCTATTTGTCTGATTTTATAGGGACTATTTAAAATTGCATATTTTTATGCCAGGTGCTATTCGCATCTTCATACCGTAAACGTTTGCTTATATTTGGAGATCAGTAAGCTCTAGATTTAGAGATTTTTGTGAGAGACAAATAAATTATTGCGTAGAAGTTTTCTTTGTGTATATCTATATGAAAGACAAGCAAAGTGTATTTGACCCACACTTGTTAATATTATGTGCCTGTCAGTCTGCCTCGAAGTAAGAATGTATGCTATTATCGAATGCAAAAGCTACTACTCCTCTTATATGCAATCAAACTTCTCTGTATGCTTTTTCCATGTACAGTCTATAATTTCTCAAAACACCAGGAAGATGACACGAAAATATTGTCACCATACTACTTCGATGAAAGCACCCCTCAATTTTGTTTCACAATCTCAAAAAAAATGCGATTGAATATGTTCTAATTATCATTGTACAAAATAATGTGTGGAAGTTAACTGTTTTAGCCACAATATTCGATTTTTTTAAAATTATTGGTGTGCATATTTAACTTTTTGAGTTTTTTTGCAAGGTCTATTTATAAATGGTCGTGTTTTTTTTCGTTTAATGATGATAGCAAGGGCAGTAACTCTTTAACGCCACACTTTTAATGCCCTTTTGGTTACAGACCTGTAATGGGATTGGACCCTTTTTTTTCCTCTATGGGCTATATTAACATTTTGAGCTGCCCTCTGAACCCAAAGTTTTAGCTTTCACCCAGACCCATGCCAGATTGAAGCTCATTATGTGGCCCAAATTTTAAGACTTACCCAACCCTAGCAAGCCCATTGAAATTTTGAGCTTGGTTGCTATTTGTAAACAGAGCCTATATTTTTCACTGGTCAACGCCAAACCCCTCCTCTTCCGCCTGAGCACACCCTTGACCTGGCAGTTCCAGCCCAGGGCTAAATAGTATCTGGTAAAATAAAGTAAAATGGACACAGTTTCCCATGATATCAAAATTTCCCCCCTGGAGCCCTTATTGCTGGAAGCAGGGCATGCCAAAAGAGGGGAAAAGGGGGATGAAATATACCCCCTAAGTTGTACGACCCAAAAGTGAAAGTACAACTACAGGCCTGTAACCTATTATGGTGGCCTACGCCTACATCCTTTTGCTACATATTACTATGTACTGTCGACTACCGTCACTACAGTCCTAATTTTCGTTGGCTATTCCCATTCACCAGTAATGGAGATAAGCATCTGATCTGAAAGAAAATACTTTATTTCTACTAGCCCATGACAAGTAAAGTTTTTTGCTGTGTCTTCTCGTGTGACCCACCCCCATGAAAAGCCAGCTGGTTATTTCAAGAGAACAGAGGGTTAGCTCAATGGCAGCCCCTATCTTTTCAAACCTCTGACCCGAAATAGTGCTGTTTTAATTTCACCTTAACTGATCAGGGAAGTGACAAATGCATTAGAACAGGCCACAGCTAAGATCACTGGGCTCCTGAGAGGGAGAAAACATGATGTGATTAATAGATCACCCTTATTACCAAATCCAACTCAAGTGACTTCAAAATTATTGCGCATAAGTAACCTACCTAAATATTGGAAATGAAAAACATCAAATAAATATTTATATCGTTATTACAAAGACCTTCATCAAAATCAGAGGCTTTGCATCCTGTTCATATTATATAGGAGTATGTGACAACAGTAGAGCATTGTCACTGTACTCGATCGGAAAATGGAAAGTGTGTTGGCTCTCTTTTGTTTGAACAACTCACGATGAAGACTGGGGAAATACCCGGTCAGTTATATAACGATTAGATCTATAACATGATGTTGCCATTATCTAAGAATAAACGGTAACCATACCAGACTTGTATGCCCATGATATCCTGATTATGTTAGAAATATATTATTATCTTGTAGCCAGTTGAAATGAGGCTTAATATTATGTAGCTAAACTAGGAACTGCGATATCTGGCTCTAAAGGTGATAGGAGCCATCTTGTATCGAATTTGTTGTTTACTGCAAAAGTTGAAAGTAAAATCATTTCTGTATACAGTTGTTGATTTTATGGGTGAATTGTAAGTATTTGTAAATAAAGTTGAGATTTTGTGAAGCAAACTATATGACTTTGAAAACGAAAAATTATTCTTGAGGAACGATTTTCCACTTATTTCTAGCAATGCAGTGTTGTTGTTTTTTCTATTGCATGGAGATGATCAACTGCTTCTAACAACTGCGTCTTGACTAGAATAATGCCAATCAAACTGTTTTAACCTCATATAATGAAACTAAATATCATATCATACCAATAACTTGATTTTGTCAACAAAAAACAAAAAAAACGACTAACACCTAATTTCGACAGGCTGCGAGACATTTTGATCTCTCTGTTCCAAATTGGCCTCTCACACCGCTTAATTCGAAAATTCCTCAGGATGCATTTTCCTGATTTGTTTGTCTAGCTTCATCGTGTGTATTTATTCACATTTTCCCCCAGAATTCATTCCATCTTCCACCCGACTGCTAGAACCCTGTTTTATTTGTTTCCCAAAATAGAATGTGCTCTATAAAAGAAACTAGTCTACATGGGAAAACGATTTTGCATGATAACATGCGATATCTACGGGCCCAAAGACACCATCTAGACTTCCGGTTCCTTGTAACGATCGTGGGTTGGTGCTCTGATCTATCGACCTGAAGGGAAGTAGAGCATTTTCCTCAATTCTACTTTTTTTTTTTTTGGAACTGGTCTTCAAAGACACTTTTTTTAAGGCCGACGAGCACTTTTAGAATTTTAGAGGCTTGTTTACTTTCGGATTACTTTTTCTTCCGCGTTAGGATGAGATTTTAACGTGCCTTTTTCATTCTTCTGTGACGATCAACATAGACTGGTCTAACACTTCGTGAACTCCTTATAGAATTATCTGCTCGTCTGCTTGAGTCCCTTGCTGTCATTTTGGCTAAATGCATGCCTATCTGTCTGTCTGTCGGATTACATTTTGTTTGTTAATGTTTATTTTTCATTCCAACCCACCCCCCCCCCGGTTTTCTGTGTGGTTTTTTTTTGTGTGCTCATCATCTGCAGCCGCTACTGGCTCGAATAACGATGATTTGGAAAAGCGTTGTCAATATCTGGAAGTCTTTTTTTTTTCTTTTAAATAGAGAAATAAAATTCTTTAAAACAAAAAAAAACGAAGAGGAAAGATGCAGCATCAGTCTGAGGCAATGCCAAGCTTCTTTTCGATTGAATTTTAACTTCAATTTAAAGGCGCCGTTGCCCATCACATTTGACGAGATTCCACAAAGGATTATGACGTCACGTGTAGCCTAGATTTAATTCTTCTGTGATTGAGGAGGAAACGGCGTGGGTATGATTAAGTATGATAATAATGATGCTGCTATATGGAGTTCTTCCGTCAGAAATCGAGGCCACTGGTGAACGGTTGTTGATTAAACCTATTCCAGCGTTCAGTGATTTAAAAATCCTTTGGCTACCTCTCTATTGTTGGAACTATAAGGTCAGAAAAAGGGAGACATTCGTTGATTTATTTCCCAGCCTGATGAAAGGCGACTGAAAAACATTTGTTGTTGCTTGGTCCGTTCCCCTTTCAGTGAAGCCGCCGATGAAATCCTTTCATTTGGTAAAAAATAGTGTGATTGTTTTATCCACACATCTGTTTACTTGCTGCACCGTTCCGTTCTTTGTCAATGGCCATTAAGACCCATAAACAGCTCTTCAAATCAGGGATTGTGATGGACCACGCACCTCAGAATCATACATCCATTACTGCTAGAACAGAGAAAATCTCACACATTATTTAGCTCAACAAATATATTGACAAGTAATGCAACGAAACAGTATTATGCCATTCTAGCACGGAATACAGTAATCACCGTGGAGCGTGATAAAGTGAGCTGATCGCGCTGATGCCCAGCGCTGGAAGTCAGTGATTCAAATTTCCCGTGTGATGTATAGCACTTTTATGCAAACGTGACATCTATCCCGACAGGATGACTTTCGGGAACAACTTTTTATCGTTTAGGATAGGCTAAAAGTCTATGGAAATGAAGTTGTCAGACTTTCAAACCTTTCTCAGAATCAAATTGAAGGGAGATCTTGTAAGATTGGTTCACTTCATTTTTTGATTGGTATAAGGTAGCGGTTTATCAGAAATTAAATGAGTTATCCATTCACTCTTTCAAAATAAAACTGAGATTGAAATCTAGATTTTTCTGCAGAGTTATTTCTAAGTTTGATTAAAGTAAAAATGTATTTGGAAAATCAATTACTTCGACATTGTATACCTTTATCTAATAGATCGCCTACTGGTATAAGCAACTTGTCATATTTGGGGATTGGAATGTTCCTTTCCTGGACTGCAGACTTTGCAGAACAAAATTCGTTTCTGGTACTGACAATGGCATTTCTGTGAAACAGACTTCGCAGTTGTGGGCACTACGTATCGTTTCTGAGTGTCGATATCGGTATCAAAACATAGCTTTGAATGATAATGTTATTTAAATATGTTCGATGTAAGCGGCAACGTCTGTTTAACCTAGATTGTCTGTTTACTGAAACAGTACCGAAATTGATCGAAATGCCTACCTGCACGATGTATCGAAAATTTCGATACATTCGATGCCTAGAGTATGAAGGCTGGGCACTGGATTATCTAAAATCCAGGTATCGGCCCGTCACTCCTTCACTGACTATTTGGGCTAGTACCAGTTGGTGTGGGATTCATAATAATAATATATGCTTAGATTTACCATCTTTTCTCGATCAAGTGCAAGTATGTGTAAATCTTTATGAATTTTGGGAGAATAGGAATGATCATGACTAGTCTAAAGAAATTAGTTATTTATAAGAGGGAAATTTTTTTCCTAAAACAAGGCAAAATTTTTCCTTTTTTTTCCGAGCCCGATCTTGTTAAGATCAGATTAAATGTCAGTCTTTCGGATTTACACTATTAATATTAATGATGTTGTCTCGGAAAGCTGTCTCAGTTCTGATGGTAACAACGACAGTAAAAGGTTGATTGATGTGATGCCCGTCATTTTGTCAGAGAAGTATACTTATTACTAAGATAAGATAAGATAAGATAAGATAATATATTTTTCCATTTCTGGAAATTTGCTCTCACAGCATGTTTGATAATAATACAATACATTAATCTAAATACATAAATGACATCATTACACCCATTCACGACTACAAACACACACATATTCCCACACATCCATACACGCACGCGCGCGCGCACACACACACACANACACACACACACACACACACACACACACACACACACACACACACACACACACACACACACACACACACACACACACATACACACACACCCAAACGATAACAGCCACATCTTTATATACCACGTTCAGGAACTGCTGCTTATGCGTATGGCGGGTGGTAAAAAAGATCACCTGTATAGCTCTCTATGTGTTCATAAGTATAGTATACGTCCACTTCTTAGCGATCTTGTTATATGGTGGGACAAGGGGTGGAAGCTGTCGTTTTCAATTGATTTGAATTTCCGCTTGCATGATTGTGTATATACATCATCAAGTGCAATACATTCACTGTTAGTTAAAGGACAAACACTTTTTCATAGTCGAGTTGTTGAGTTTGTTCTTATCCTGCTCCCTTGCATTTCCTCCCCAGGCTGTAATAGAAAATGAGATGATACTTTGTATAGTTGATTTATAAAACATGTGTATAAGTGTTCGATGAACATTAAATGATTTTAGTTTCCTCAAGAAATACATTCTTTTGTTTGCCTTAGCGTGGACTGAGGAGGCATGGATTGACCAGGCGAGTTTATAATCCCTGTGCATTCCTATATATTTATAAGACTTAACTCTTTCAACATTTTCATCATAGATGTTAAGCAGAGGGAGTGGCGCTCGGTTTGTTCGAAAATCAATCACCATTTCCTTTGTTTTCTTTACGTTTAACAGTAAAAAGTGATCTTCACACCACTGGGTAAACCACTGTATGGTTTTTCAGTAAGCTTCTTCTTTGCTTGGGGCAGAAATCAATCTTTGTATGGTGGTGTCATCTGCAAATTTTAGTATAGGAGTACTTGCAATTTGGCTCTTGCACTGGCTTGTGTAGATAGTGAAAAGGGCAGGTGACAATACGCAGCCTTGGGGCGCAACTGTATTTGTGGAAATAACAGATGATGTGAAATATTCTGTGTCTGGACCCTTATTACAGGTGCTTGCTTTCGTCTTAACGTACTTCAGAGAGGATCTAACGTGGCCTTCTGCTTATCTCAGAAATGTACACTTTATCAATTAGGCCTTTTTTTGTCCCTACTACAACCCAATACATCCATCAAACGCAACGGACAAAGTCACAAAGTCATTGATTAAAAAACGGCACTTAAGGTTGAAGGTTGGCATTATTATCTTGTGTCTAATGCAGTTTTTCTATCTCCTGAAAAACTCTCACAAATGAGACAGGCGAATTGCCTATGACTGTGACAAAATGCTAAATTGTACTTTGTCACCTATTTCATACCTTGCTCTGTTAAAATATTTATTGAAAGGAAGGTTGTGGAGAAAGAAATTAAGAACTTAATATTATTCTATTACGGCTTGTCCTTTCGGTCTCAAACATCAGCTCCTCCATTGTCTAGTTGAAAATCCTTATCTACCTTGGTGTCATTTGGACTGTAACTTCAAAGGAAGACGGACGTGTGTTGGATTATTTCCAGTCTGCTGAATGATCACTGAAAAATAGTTGTCCCTGAAACTGGTCTCCTTTCAGTGCACACATCGATGATGTGTGGTAAAAATGTATCCCCGTTCTTTGTAAATGATCTTAATAACCGTATTATTATATCATGTGATTAATAGAATATGCTGTCCTGGATATTTTTATTCTATTCAGAACTAGGTGAGGTGTCCCGGCGCTACCTGGGTAGAGAGAGGGTGTCGGAGAGGGGGCAACTAAATTCAAGCTATAATTACATCCATTTATACTGTTCTTCTTTTAACAAAATTATTGTAATCAAACCTGTCGGGGAATCTGGCATCATAAAGCCAACTTCGCTATTCTTGGCTGCAATGTTATGCACGATTCGACCCACAACTAACAAACTAATTGTCAGCCAGCCCTGCCTATTGCTATCGCCGCTATCTTGACTGCATACTCTTATTCCGTATGTTCAATGCAGAAGATGGCCTCTCTAAATCCACCACCAATGATACATGTCTCAGAGAACCTTCTTCCTCAGTTTAGGATATATTGACCAATTTAAAACCCCTGATTTAGAAGTGTAAATTTCGGTTCCGGACACACAAGCTAACAAATCTAGCCAGTGCAAATGAGTCAGTCATCCACAGATTTTCAATACATATAATTATTCGCAGCAGCACTTTAAGAGCTAGAATGCATAACGTTCTAGACTTAATGCCCTGTACTTTAATAACTGGGGTGGAAGAGCTATGTCATCAATAAAATGCACGCTGCGCACCACAAAACATGTATCAAAATTTTGTGTTGCACACCACAGCTGTCTTTGGAAGGTCTCCCTGATTGATGGAGGCCTCCCGCTGTCGCGCATTTTTTCATCCCTGGGTAAAATATGAAGGAAAAATTATGAAGACATGGCACATTCTCTGTGGGGTGTCATGTGTCTTAAGCACTTATCCATTTGCCACAATTAAATAACTTTTTTCTGTTGATTGTACAGCCCATAACACAACAGTGTTCTCATCCCCCCCCCCCCCCCCCCNAAAAAAAAAGTGTCGTAGATATGTCCGTCAGAGCTTGCAACTCTTAAATCAATGAGGCGGAAGTAATGGCGGGGTCTAAAATGGCTGCAGCCTCGTCAAAGGCGGCGAAAGTCATAAACTTCGGGCCATAATTTTCAGTTTGTTAGACGGTCGAGTTTGCGAGGAAAAGTTGACAATGGGAAATCAGAAAATCGGAAGGGAAGCATGACATGGATTTTGTAGACATCACAAGTAGGCAAAACACTAGAATCGAGGCCGTTGGGTCTAACCTATTTTGAGCTGAGGCCCATATAACAGTTCATGCTTCACAACTTTCAAACAAGCGCTGAGACAATTTGCATACGCACCATCACTCATATGCTACCAACATTTCTGCAGGTTCATTTGCTTCCGCTTGCCCTTTTCAAGCTCACCGGCCACGATATGACGCCCTTTAAATGTCATGAAAGGCCTAGGTTTAATTTCCGTGGCTATAAATCAGCCCATCATCGGATAAATGACTGTATTCAGCCTGCCTGTTACAGGATCCAGTGAGCCAATAATATTCTTCCTCAGAAAGCCTGACGTGAAAGTTAAGAAGGCCAGTGTGTGCTTGAGGTGATATCATGATCACCATTTCATGCCTGACTTCTCGGCGAGATTAAAGTTTGTTCTAACATCTTTGGCATTCTTCTTTTTTTCCCTCATTTTCTTTTTCTTTTTCTTCTTCTCCGTCTCTTCCTTCTTCTCCTCCTTCTTCTTTTTGCTCTTGTTCCTTAAGCGTCACCAGAACTTTTCTAACTCTCCCTTCTCGTCTTGAGAATCGAAATCGATCAATAGACACTCGCAAAAAGCGTTGGTGGCTTTTAATGCATTGACCATGATCTGCCACCACGCACTCCTTGGAGGAAGCAAAGAAGGTCATTCCATGAATATGACCTCATTCCTTTCATCTCCATTTTCTTTGTCTCTGGCGAATAACAAGACATAGTAGGACACCACGCCATAGAAGAAAAACTCTATAGACACACTAATCCCTATAGGTGAATTTACTTACTGACTCGTATGTTTCTGTTTGAACCACAGTTCTTTCCTGTGGCATGCTATGACAGCCGTGCTTGTTGACAACTTGTTGCTTTCTGTTACATGCAAAGGATGTGTTTTGAGATCATAAGTTTCCTGCCGATGATGGCGTTGTGTTATCCGGGAAGTAACCATTGGTGCTTCCGTAGATTTTTTATTTTGTGGTTATGTCCTGAAACTCGTGTACTAAAAATGCATATTTCCTATGACAGTGTCAATTTTGAACCCCCTATTTCTGTATCAGATTTTACTCACGAATGCTGAAATCTCCAGGACGAGAAATTATGGACAGATCCACCAGAATTCGAATTTGTGAGGTCTTCTTGTCCTCTTGAACGAGGTTGGCCTTATATTTCTCTTTGCAGCTTAAGAGCTTGGGTATCTGAAATGGTTTGATCCGTTGTATGGTCCGAGAGAGACTCAACATTCAGTGGATTCATGTATAGTACAGAACGCACTACGACCTCAAACCTCACCAACTGGAAAATCTCACATAATCGTTGAGATCATCTAAGTCATCTGGAAGGCAGCGTAGCCGTGTGGTTTGTGAGTCGTTTTCAGAAACTGAAATCTACCAAATCTAAATGTGTGTGTTTGACTCTTGGGCCGGGCAGTTCCGTTTCCCAAAAGACACTTCATTTCCCTTTCCCCATTCGATTCAGGTGTAAATAACTACCTGGCTTTATAGCGGCGGGAG
>JAWQUT010000113.1:1395798-1408714 GCA_033807755.1 Ellobium chinense | reverse complement strand
CCCCCCCCCACACACACACACATACAACACACACACACATAAGCACACAAACACAAAATCCGGAAAGAATCAATCTTCGTTTGCCGCACACTTTGCACAATCTCTCTCCTCCAGTACTGCAGATAATGACGATGGTACATTATTGTCCAATCAGGGTTATTGGCCCTTATCATCTTGTCTTATTCTGTCAACAAGCACGAGAAACACTAGTGATACGAATAAGAAAAGCCAGTTCTCTGATATTGTACTCGTAAGTACATCTCTCCAGCCATTACCCTGGGTGTTTCCTCTCAAAGAAAATGGCTTTTAATGTTTACATTCCATATTTTCATCTAAAAAAAATGTCAGATTAAATAAAAGCTCATGTACTTGAGCATTAAGTCAGACTTCGCAAGACAGAATAGGAACGAAATTACCAAGCGCTTACCACAGCAATTGACCGCCAAGCATTAGGGAGGTAGCCGCGCGTGAGGTAACATTTAACTTGAGCATCTCGTCACGATAACCTAGAGCCTGCGCATTAACGATGGAATCTCGAATCATCATTAGAATTACATCAGTGCATGGTGCTGAGTGCACCGTTAGTGGTGCTCAACAAGCAGAGTAAATGTAGTGCTGAGATAAGAGATCCCATCGTTATTACGCAAGTTCTCAATTATTATTATTGCATTTGGAAATATAGATACAGCCAATACACAATTACCCTACTCTATCAGGCTTTGGTTCAGGACTCCTCTCCCAAGCATTTTTTGCAACTTTCTCCTTTAATTATTCTCATCCTTCGACAGCAACGGTATGAGACCTTGATCTAGATAAACAATGCTGACGGAATGCGTGATGCTCTGCTGACGTCTGAAAGAAGAAGAACTAGCATTTAAATATCACTACATGCGTTGATCTAAGCTTGCTTTGGCCAAGAGCACTCTTGAACGTCAGGAATAGCTCTATTAAGACTTTTGTAGTAATGATGGGATGGATTAATGTCAGCTGTATGGACTTGTCAAGTGGAAGTATATCCGGTATGCCATCAAGGTATTGCCAGGCATGAAGTGCATGGAGCCTTCCCTGATTGGATTCCTGATCAACGTCTATACGTCGTCAACTATCTTTGAAATACCTGATGGTTTTTCCCAACTAAGGTAACACGATCTAGGTCTAGGCTTAAAGCAGCTCTTAGCGTATCATTCAGTACTTGTCGTGTAGGGGAGGTAAAAAGAAAAAAGAAAAATGAGGTTAAAAGTAAAGGCTAGCACAAACAGGGATGAAACGTTTAAAACACTGAAAGCATTTAAAGGGTAAGGTTGGATGGCATGTGAAACTAGATTTAGTGTCGTTTAGGCTAATGGTTTAGTGTTGCAGTTAATGGTATAATGTTGGAAGTAACTATTATCATTGATTCTACTCGTATTTGCGGAGATGACTGGAAGAAAAATTAATGATGGAATGAACGAAGAAATATATGCCCAACTAGAATCTGAAGTGGTGTGATTCTCGGCATGTTGTAAGTATATCGTTGGTTAAATCTGCAAATAGATGAAAAGATGGATGGATGGACGCACGGATGGACAGATGGACAAACTGACTAACAGACAGAGGCATGGATGGACTGCAGGACAGAATGATGGATGATTGTTGACGAATGGACAGATGAACAGATGGACGAACGGTCAGATGCATTGAGGATGGATGGATGGATGGATGGATGGAGAGATGGATAGATGGATCATGGCTTCCATGTCTTCACGGTAAAGATCACCATCTCTCAACCCCCTGCCTAGCCAGTTCAAGATGAGTAAGTATGCAGTCGTGAGTCGAGTGTCAGCTCAAGGATCAGCCGCGAGTCAGGAGGACAGGCAGTGATGTGACAGTGAGTACTTCGGTGGCTCACTTAACTCACTGGAAGCCTGACACCTCGGGGCGGCTCCCTTGCCACTTACAGGGCATCTGGATCAAGAGCGACAGATATCGCCACTTGCTGCTCTGACAGCACGTTCTCTGTACTCCTCTTTGCCATGAATACTGTTCATTTCGCTTAATGGCAAACGGAATAATTGCAAATTGTCCACATAACAAAATGCTTTTTTTTAATTGGGTTCAGTCTCTTTGCGAATACTAGGCATTCCTGTCATTGTACTCCTCTAAAAATGTACCAATATAATTACTGTCACAAAATGCTACATTTCTGATATGAAAGTCATTAGATTCCTCGCAGTTTTTTGTAATGACAACTCTCTGTGTTCCCGAGGCATTGTGATTAAGCGAGACTGAAGGTTCTTTTTTCGATACTCTTGTAGTTCTCAATTCGCAAGGGGAGCAGGCACTGTCAGATTATTAAAAAAACACGTTCTCCTTCTCCTTATGCTTACTTTTCTATCTGGTCTTAAATTTCTCCTATCTCCTCAATAGCTTATTCATTTCCTAGTAAAAGTTTTACCACCATGTTGTACTTAAGATACATTCCAATGTTCTAATACTTTTTACAGTCGATTCCGCTTAATTGCAAATTCCGTTAATGGCAACAATTTTCGCATCGCAGAATGCTGTTTTTTTTATATAGAGTTCGGTGGATAATAACAATTCTTTTCAATGGCAACTTTTTTTTGTGCTCTTGAGCGGTGGTCAGCAAGCCAAGGAGACTGTTTTAAGTTGTAAGGTTTTTAATTGAACACACAGATTAGTAAAACTTTTACGTTTCGTAATCTGAGAAACTTGGATACAGTGGACTCCTGTGTCTGAGGCCTGAACGTTCATAAAGGTTGCTCTAATCCAGTAAAGTCTGCATTAAGAAAACACAGTATTCTCATCATTCTATGCTTTTTGTAATTATGAGATTCAGGTTACAAAAGCCGAATTTGATTTGCCAATACAAGATTACGTCCATGAAATTCCATAATCTCTCAAGTCTTTATAATAGTTTGCAGCATTCGGTGAGCTTATTAAAAAAAAATAATGTTTATAATAAAAGTCTTCTATTTCGTTCTCAAGCCACAGTACATCGAAAGGCGTAAACAAGCTAACCAATTTCCTCAACAACAAGTGTTCCGCATAGAAGGCCACACCGAAACCGAAATAAATTCCCAAACTTCAGATTTAGTTTACTAAAATCAGGAGAGAATGCGACTAATTTGCGGGCAGATTCACAAGTCTAGGGGCCATTCTCCAAACTCTGTCCAAGGACATATTTTTACAGTCTTCCTAAGGCATAGAACAATACCCTATTGCCACCTGCATAGCAGTCTGTAACCTTAAGCATAGAATGTGATCAAATGAATAGTCATGAAGCGGAGTCAGTACTTAGAAAGTAGCAAATTTATAAAGATTGTAAAGACTTTTTATTTATGATGAACTAATGTCCTTTCGACATCTCTGTCACAGGGCACACAATTAAATAAACGTCTCATAGCGGCGTGGCTAAAGGGATTAGTTGGGAAATCCTCTGATCTTTTTCCCCAAGAAACTTCTTTGGTCAGGTTATAACAAGAAATACAGCTCACGCTTGAAGACATCAACTGAACTTTCAGGACACGTAGTAATATTAACAAAATCTGCGGCCTGGGTCAGTGTATCTAAATTTATAGAGAGGAGGACCCAGAAGGTCATACATATATAATATGAATGGACGCAAAGTCTCCAATCGGCTAATAATTGTTTAAATATCTCTTTCAATTATTTTTATTTTGTTTTTTTTACTGACGGTCGGTATGTAACTCCCAAATTTTCCTTTGCCCACTCAATTTTTGTAGTCTATGCTTTCAGTAGACACTACCGTGCATTGCAGGGTGCCCCGTGTAAGTTTGCAATAAATAAAAGGCATGAGTCTACGATTTACTGCGTGTTTCCGTTCAAGTTGGTCGTAGTTAAAAATCGTCATAAATGATGCGTCCAGTGGCCATATGCAAAGTCTTACATTAGCTAATGCACTGCAGTAACCACAGGAAACGCCACTCCTAAAACATTAGCAGTATTCAATGTAGTAGACGAAGTACGTTAGTTAAAATCAGTAGATTATGCACACGGTCACAGGTCCGCAGTGAGCGACTTGGAAACTGGCGACTAATATTAATATTTCANCCCCCCCCCCCCCAAACCCCCCAAAACCCACTCCAATTCCAGAACTAAGTTACTGAAGTTATGCTCCACTTTCCTGGTATTTCTATTGTGTTTAGCTCCTTGCACCATCTCACCTATCTCTTCACCTTTGCCACATTCCAAGTTAGGGATGCACTTTAGCCACTTGTACTATGGCCGGCGTCTTTCACCAGTCTTTACCTGAATTCATCAGTTGGCAAAACTCAATGGACTGTTCATGCATCTTTGAGTCTTACGCAACATTTCTGATGAATACGAGTGATGAACTTCACACCAAGGGAGAACTAATTGGATTAACAGGAGCATCGTTCCGGAATAATTGAAGACAGCAATAGGGCAGCCTGGAAAGGAGCCAAATTCTAATATGTTTTTTTCTTGGTGTATTACTTAGCTTCAACGTTGGACTTGTGAGCGGTTCTGTCATTGCATCTTTGAAGTTCTTTACCTTCTGCGGTTGTTATATTGGGCCACCTGAACCAACAGGTACTTTTTTTAAATGCTTTTAGTGGTTTTCTTTTAACGGAAACATGCTTCTTTCCGCTTGAGAATGCACCAAGAAGGCACGGGACGAGATTTCGGCGATTTCGACGTCCAGTGGCTACTCACTTGGTTTGGGCCATGCCGATGGAGTTGGGGGGAAGGGTAACTCAATACACGCACATAGTGACGGACTTATACTGTAGCACGACGGACATGACAAAAGGTTACAGACCTGTAATGGGATTGGAACCTTTTTTCCTCTATGGGCTATATTAACATTTTAAGCTGCCCTCTGAACCTTAAGTTTTAGCTTTCATCCAGAACCATACCAGATTAAAGCTCATTATGTGACCCAAATTTTAAGACTGACCTAACCCTAGCAAACCCATCGAAATTTTGGAGCTTGGTTGCTATTTGTAAACAGAGCCTATCCACTTTACTGGTAACCCCAAACCCCTCCTCTTCCGCCTGAGCACAACCTTAACCTGGCAGTTCCAGCCCAGGATAGTGCCTAGCAAAATAAAGTAAAATGGACACAATTCCCTATGATATCAAAATTTGCTCTCCTAATATGAGACTTCTCTATTTACCAACAACTCGAGTATTTGACATCAGGGTGCATGAACAGCATGACTCGTTCACTTCGGACGTGTATCTAAAAGTTTGAAAGGCAAACAAGATGAGTGAAATAAACCCGAGTCTGACTCTCATAATGTTCAGAATTGGGAATATTAGAAGGACCACCGATGTATACATTGTATTAATACCCAGAGTGTTCCGTGCCGCGCTGATTAGGCCCATTGTGCTGGAAAAGGTCCAGGGAATTTTTGCATAACCTGTTGCGCCAGATCGACCTTGAGAAGAGAGGAGTGGAGGAGTGGGGACGGAGAAACCTCTTGGGAGAGAACTACATCATTAGTTTTAACCTTCAGCATATCCAGTTCGAGTTTCTATCACCCTTTTTCGATGCCTCCCGGCCTATCTATCTATCTATCTATCTATCTATCTATCTATCTATCTATCTATCTATCTATCTTTCTATCACCCTTTTTCGATGCCTCCCATCTATCTATCTATCTATCTATCTATCTATCTATCTATCTATCTATCTATCTATCCGCCTGCCACCCTGCCTGCTCGCCTGCCCGCTGCCCGCCCGTCCTCCAGCCCACCCGTCCACCCGCCTGATTGGCTGCTTGCCTGCTCTAGGGTAGTTCATTTATCAATCAGTTGCGACTTTTTGTCTATTGTCCCATTAGATCAGGCGTATAAAGTGTTAAAATGCAACACCCTCGTTTTCCATAAGGTCTCTTTCTCCCTCTCCACAATTGAGTACAACAATCAAAATTCTTATGCAGACATAAAAAAAATAAATAGTGAAAGGAATTGCCATGGCAATGCATTCTATTATCATAACATTTCGCATTATAACACATGGTTTGATTCCTAATCAAAATCTTCCCTACTTATTTTTGAAGTGTCGAAAAAAAATGTTGCATTATCGCCTTCCTGTCTTCTCTTCTCATAAAAAAAATCAAATCAAGGCCTGCAAGAGGAAGTGCCTATTTTTTCCTTTTATCATAACGTGCGTCTCTACGCTCTTGTTGCCACACTAAGCACGTAACGCGGCCATGACAGCGGCATCTGTCTTCCGTTCTATAACTCCCTCAGCAGTGACACAACCTGATCGTCGACACATTGTCTTCGGTATTCGTCCGGAACACGTCCAGTCTGAAGTGGGTAACTCTCCGCCAGTTCTGCCTTTACCATTTACAGTCGCCGCGAGTCCCTTCTGTCATTAGAATTCTTTTTCGTTTTCGCTTCCCGTCTGTATGTTCCAGGGTGTTATGACTGAATAAAAAAAAAATAATATAAAAATGAGAACGGAGAAAGCGTTGTTTTCCCCAGTATTTTGTTTCGTGAAAATCGTTTGATGACGGAGACTGTGTGCATGTTCAAAGTCGATTATGCTCTTTTTCCCAAAATTTCCGTATACCTTGTGTTTCGTAGCTACAAAAGTGAAAAGATTAAATCTTGACGTTCACATGTCTTGTGTGTGGCAAGTGTCCGCTAACCAGACTTCACCTTATTATACTCTTTGCAGTTCAGACTGGTCAGACACAATTTTTAACTCCCCTGGGAAATACAGTTCCTCGTGCCATGTTACAGGCGCTGAACACTAGCATTCTGACAATATCTTTCTCTGCCTATAGCCAGGTTCCCATATCACAAACCGGTGAAATGATGAGTGGAGAAGTGGGAGGGGGTGGGAGGAGGGGGCAGGAGGAGGCGAGTGGGGATTTACTTTTACTGTCACCCAAAACAGTCGGTATAATGTTGAAAAGTTAAGTTCGACCCCCGCGTCTTACCTGACCTGTGGCAGTAGAAAACATAATCAGTCTATCTGAGGATGGTGAATGCCCTCTGTTTTTGCCCGTACCCTTCTTCCAAATTTTCACACATTCATCCATTATTTTGCGCTGGAAATGTCATACATGAATATTGAAAAATGAGATCTTGTGCATATGCTTGAAAGGTCGCCTGTATAATTTGATATCACAGGGAGTTTTGGCTGACGGCAAACCTGGAGATTTTGATTGTCTCTTGCGACGCATGAGAACAGGTACTAGGTTAAGGTGAGAGATTGATGTAAAATGTGGTGCAATTCGCAAATTATCTTTCGCTTAACACCGTTCTATCTCTTGAGATAAAATAATCTTTCTCTAACTTCCGGAAAGGATAGAAAAATACACACCTAATCAGATGAAACTATCGCCTTCCTATCGTTCAGTTTTAAAGGGACGTATGTGGTAAAATGACATTATCAGGGAGCATCATCCTAATTTTCCAGCATTTAGGAGACTGAATTTAGCATCTTTATAGGGTATCTTCAATATGTCCACCTTACCCTAGGGGGCATTAAAATAGCCAGTCAACTTAATGGACGACATCGTGATCATAAAAAAGATGCTACAAGCTCATATAAAGGCTACACTGTTATATCGGAAGTCTTAAGAAGCATGCCAAAAATAGCAGTGAAAACTTGTTGTGATTATTCAGTTACTTGTATTCAGAATGCTGTAAAGCGGATTATCATGAAGTAGATATAAATGTAATATTTTCTAACGAAGCTGGAAGCCCTCGATCGTTTACTGAAAATGAGATTGGAATACACAGGCAAAAATGTAATTTATCTCTCATCATAAACTAGGTGCTCGGCTATGGGCGGTGAAAGATATTGCCACACTGATGGCAGTGAGTACCTGTAATCGGCAACAGCTCTGTATATTGCTCAGAAAGTTGGCAAAACTCTTGAGTGATTTGTCCTGCTTGGGTAATCATTATGTGAAATCCCATGAGCGGGCATTCGCTTGGACAAGATACTTATAAACCTCGTTATTAATTTAATGTAATTATTATAATTATTATTAATTATCCTCACCGCTCGCTGATAAAACTCATAACAACACTCTCCCGCTAGTAGCAGTACTCCTCGCAAGAACTTTTGTGGGATGCAACCGCTGGAGCGGAAGTGACGCAAACGTCAGCAGATCTCTTACGTGGCGAGTCTCGAGGCGCTGTCCAGCCAAAGAGCAAAGAGACAATACCAGGTCAGGAAGTGTCTGCCACGGGATTTGAAAAGAATTCGACACGTTACATCCAGGTACTTATAGGTGTCAGCCATGGGGCTCAAGACCAGGACTTTGCAGGGAGAATACCCTGTCACTAGTGCCACTGAATGTCAGAAATCTGGTCGCCCACACGAAGCACCATCCAGACTACTGCATACACCGCCCATCCCAAAGTGGCTCTATTTCCCCATCCCATAAGCAGTAGAGTCCTGTTCGAAAACTGTAGACCACTATGTTACAGAGATTGTCACAGTAGAGTACATTTAACGCCAGTGTTTGTTTGTAGTCAAGGAAGTACAAAAGCGGTATTTGCCGCGTCGGTGGGGACAACAAAATAGGTGTTTACCTCACATAATATTTCATTATTTTAAGAAAAGGTGATTTAAAGTCAGTGTCACTATTTGGAAAAATCCATGGCAGCTATGGCTGCATCCCAGTTTTCACAAATGTCAAAAAAAATAATTTTACATCATGCTTTTCAGCTTTGCATTTCTTACAATGCGATAGAGAAAAATGCACACCCCGTTTACCTGAAACTCACAAAAATAAAATAATAAATTTCAGGTCCATTAATTATTCCCAAAGTCAAAAACTTCTCTCTGTTGTGTCATGCAAGAAATGATGTTATGGTGGTAGTTACTAGAACCACGTTGCTTAATCGAGTTGTAACTATCAAAGCGCCATTTGACATAATATCTCACCTCCTTTTCTCCTCCGCATTTACAGTCGTTTGGAGTAACCGCGGCACCAGTTGAATGCTACGATAATAATACGTAGGTATAAAGATGTGTAAACATAGCACAGCATGCGAGTTTGTGTCGACAGGTTGACCTCTGCCAAGAGCCTGAGCAAAGAGATAAAGGTATGAAGATGCCAATAGCACCTCGCATAAAAATATGCAATTTTAAATAGTCCCTATAAAATCAGAAAACTGGCCATGGGAAGGGGGGGGAGGGGTTGGATTTTAATTTCAAAGGCTTAGACAGGTGCAAATATATGTGTAGACTCGGAATAGGTGAGGTTTAGTCACTCAGGTATAAAATTTGTGGTTGTTGCTAGGTGAGTAAGGTTACCCTGTTTACTGAGTGAAAAGGCCTAAAATATTAGGTTGTCTGCTTCACTGCCAAAGTTCTCAAAAGCTAACTGGTTCAGGTGCAGTTTTCTTTGTGTCAAAATTTGTAGGAAGAGCTAAACAACACATCTGGAAAGTATTTTGAAACGACACCCCAGGATAAGTTAATGAGAGGTGTAAAACCTAATATAGCCAACAGTGAAAAATACATTGGCATCTTCATACCTGAAGAGCATGCGAAGAAAAATTACAGCAGCTATGGTACAAGGAGGAGGATGAAATTGTCTGGTAAGATCGCAGAAAGAACATTGAAAAGGGTAGAGAGAGTCTAGCTCGAAACACTTTAGAAGCAGTAGAAGAGTTGGGATGGGGAATCGATGGTCATGAACCTGAATAACTCTTCGCGTTACTTCCATTCCATTGATATTTCTTCATTTTTTTTTTTGGTAAGAAAGGAGAACTTACACTTTTGATGATGAGATCTCTTACCCTCTTAAGAATTACACAAAGTCTGCATGCTGAATGCAGCTAAGGGTACACACAGCACTGATGCACTAACGTAATTCATACGATCGTAAGAGATCCCATCGTTAACGCTCAAGCTCTGTGTGAACAGTAACAATCGCATATTCAGCCCTAGTAGATGTCTACTTCCGAGCGATGTAAAAAATAAGGTAAGGAAAAATCAAACGATAAAAACATTTCTTAAATAATACATTGAAATGAAAAATTAATCTGTCATTTAAGGATAGTAATAATGGTTGAGTGATATATCTATTTCTTTTTTAACGCTGATAACGATAACACCTTTATATGACAGCTGAGAAAATGCACGTGATTTATTTTTGAACATTTCCGGTGTCTACCTATATATTTTCATGATCATAAGCGTGATGTATGTTTGTTTCTTTGATCTCCTGCTAAGAAAACATGCATGTGGTATTCCTGGATAGACTCTCCATGTCTGCAGAATATGCTAATGTCAGAAAATATGCCAGGAAAAATACGACACATGCCTGATTTTGGCGCCTAATTTCTTTCCCTGGCTCATAGAATGCATTCTCCAGGCCTTGACGGTAAATAAATGAAAAGACAACACTCAACTTGCATGTGAGCCAACCTCGATTAGCGACTTGAGCCCGTCACTTGAAACAGAAGAATCTGTTTGTTTCGCTTAAAGATAGGATTACATGAAGTCAAACATGTGTTTATCGTTTAATTTAGATTGTGTTTACAGGTAGACTATAAATAAACGCGAAAATGGCTTGACAGCAGGGAAATCCACGGAAATGTAAAGAAATAGAGAGGGCTGGATTATGTAAGGCGTAACCTTTTTCCTGGACACAATATCATTATCCATAATCTTGGCTTAATATCCACAACAGTCTACGTTTGTGTAATGATCGTCATTTATATACTGGATTTGTTTTTCAGTCTTCTTTTTTCATGTTTTGCACCAGTTTTCTTAGCGCTCTGGGGGCCGAGACATTAATCAGAGCAGCGATCAACTGAGCAATTGTGCTGTGGTGTGTGTATGTGTGTGTGTGTGNCCTATGTTTACATTTTGATGAGATGATTTGTGTGTGTGTGAGTGTGTGTGTGTGTGTGTGTGTGTGTGTGTGTGTGTGTGTGTGTGTGTGTGTTTAAGGAGATGGAGTGCCGTATCTATGACATTGCCGTTTCTTGAGAGTACGTACCAAGGTAAACCTTTACGTCACTTCACTGGCGGTGCATGAATAAAATCGAGTAACTGTGCCTTTTCAATGAATATAGTACTTTGGGTTCGGCTTGCAAAGAATACCAAGTCAAATTATTCTTAAAACTCTAGAGGCTTCTCGAGATTCACAAATCTAGGGAAATCAAGAATATTTTGTGTCGGAAACTCTAGATATGCAAAGAACGTAGAAAGAAACATGAAGAGGGCATTCACAGTTTTGAAGTATTAGCTTTGACGTTGCCAGCTCTTCAGTTGTACTTCAAAGATGTGATGGTTCATCAATAGGGTTGGCATGCAACGTCCAGAGCATGACAATGGCAACCAGAGATCCTTCAAGTTCCAAAGCCTAATTCGATTGGCCTCAAGATCCTTGAACCAGAACTTTTTTTTTCTTACTACCACTAACAAGAATTCCCGTAATAATCAAAACTCCTTTCATAATTTTAAACGTCCACTTTGTTTTCTAAAGCAAAAAAAAGAAAGGAATGCTTAAAGTATAGAGACCTATCTACGATCGCAAATAAAGCTTGAAACTGTCAATATCTCTTTATTAATGAGTCGCAAAATTCGAAGCTGCATTCCAATCCATTGAATCCTCGTCCTGTGGGTTCGAATCCTCCAACTGGCCTAGATTCGAATCTCTGTTCACGAGAAATAAAATCATAAACATAAAACTTCGGTTTACAAGACATCTTTACACTAAATTGTGGGTCTCTGTCCAGTTGTACAGATGTAACCTTCCAATTTTTATCAAAACGAAAATACATCATAAACGATCCTATGAAGAATCTAGCTGAGATTTTCTTGTCACTCTAAATTATACAAACGCAAAATCCATAAATATCCCCCCAACACGATGATTCACATCAGGATTCGAATCCATCTAATCCTAGGTATGATTTCGAATCTGGATTCGAACAGGATTTCAATCTGCCTGACCCTTAATTCTACAAAGCCAGGAAAAGCTGCGAAACAATAAATTGGAGATGTGATTTCCAAATCTAAATCTAAGCTTTACATACCTAGGACATATTCTTCATAATCTAGATTAGCCGAAGCTCATCTTTTTGTACTGACTAAAGCTGACCTGAACACTGGCCTATTATTGTCCAGTATGGCATGACTGTTTGTGTAATTTCCAGATGGCCCCTAGAGACCAAAACTCTTTTAACCAGAAAAACAAAGAATCAATGAAAATTTGGATTACGTTTTTCTGTTTAAAAACAAAACAAATTCTTGTCTACATTACCAGCTTTAAGGTGTAGTGCCAATAAACCCTAACCATATTCAGACTCATTTTGTTAGGTTGTATTACCATACACTCAATAACAGGAAAGGGCAAGTTGCCATTTAACATACAACAGGACAACAGAAGTGATGTAAAAGTACATCGTTCCTGTTCCATTACAACGCTCCAGAGTGTGATAGAGAAGAAAATTGGCAAAACTACTCTGCTCTGTCTCGTCTGGCCAGCTAAATGGTGACTGGTCTACCAAACTGACGTAAAAGGGAAAACGTAGAGGCGCACTATTTATTGGGCTCTGGAGAAATATAAAACCCATCCCTGATGTTCTTCATTTAGGGATGTTGTTTTTTGGGGGTTGTTTAGAAATCTCCTCATAGGCCAGTGGCTCAAAGGGAACATAACCACGGCCAAATAAGCAACCAGCCGTCACAAGATGAGTTGTTCTTGTTGTAACGGACAGTGGTTCTGGTTTGTTAATGTTCGTGTTCTTGTTTGGCAATATGCTGGGACTCTTGCACCTAGTGGCTGTTTTAGGGTTGAGGGTACGGTTAGGAGAGATATGTGCCACTCTAGACAGTACATGGATCTAAGAACTCTCCCGTTTGTGCTTTCTGTCTCTGTGATGTAGTGGTAGCACGTTCAGACTTGCAAGCTGAGAGACCCTGGGTTCGATTCCCGGT